>SJYT01009837.1:353893-376508 GCA_006410635.1 Cephalophus harveyi
TAGTAATAAAACCTGTAATAAATTTATTAATGAAAATATTTTTTAAGTTAAAATAATAAAACTCACACTGGAATACATTTCCAAGACAACATTTATTATAATGCAATCAAAATTTTGAGGAATCTCAATACTAATACAACTCCACGCATCAAAACTATTTAAATGGCATGTTTTTCTAGGATATTTTTGTAGAATTGTGTTGAATTTTTTTTTTTTGCCAATTATGTATTCTTAAGCCCTGGTGGCTCAGAGGTTAAAGCGTCTGCCTCCAACGTGGGAGACCTGGGTTCGATCCCTGGGTCGGGAAGATCCCCTGGAGAAGGAAATGGCAATCCACTCCAGTATTCTTGCCTGGAGAATCCCATGGATGGAGAAGCCTAGTAGGTTACACTCCACGGGGTCGCAAAGAGTCGGACACGACTGAGCGACTTCACCTCACCTCAAGCAAGTCACTTAATGTCTTAATGTCTTGGGTTTCCTGTTTATAAAATGATGTTAACATCTACTGCAAAAAAGGTCAAATGAGATGAATTAAGTAAAAAGCTCTTTAATACTACGTACTTGCTAGATCTTATATAATGATTAGCTCATAGGAGTTACCCAATATATTTATTAAAGGAAAGAATAGGAAAGGAAAGGAGGGAGGGAGAGAAGGAAGAAATTAGAGAAAGGAAGTGACACTTTTTAATTATAAGCAACTAAGGGAAAGAGCTGTATAAAAAGCAGTAAATTGCACTCAAAATAAAGGAATGGAGGAAATCAGAGGAGTTTGTATATGTGTGTGGAGACAGAGCTGGTTGAAAAAAGGAGTTTAAATTAAGGACAAAGAATATATAGAAGGCTTGCTGTCGAGATGCTAAATTTTTGGATTCTTTGCTCCTAGTTCCTTTAATGATTAACTGAGCATTGTTGTAATTACCACTCTAGTATTCTTGCCTGGAAAATCCCATGGGCAGAAGAGCCTGGAGGGCTACAGTCCATGGGTCGCAAAGAGTCAGACATGATTGAGAGACTGAGCATGCATTCCTGCTATAATCATGTGTATTATATAATACTGTAAGTAATAATGTAATAAATGTAGTAACAACTATGTGATAGAATGAGAAGCTCTGACAAGAGTTACACACAGAAAGAACAGGAAAAAAGAAGTAAAAATGTGTTGCCAAGCAAAATGGACCACACTTTCTCTGGATTATTCCTGGCTTTATAGCCACCAAAATGGTTGACATATAGTTGATGTTCAATAAATATCTGACGGATGCAAAATTGAGTGAAAAATATAATGAAATCATTGAGTACATATTTTGCTGATAGTAATCTGCTATTGAATTCCAAATGGTTGGCTGAACTTGCTCAGGGCCCACCAATATAAATAAAGAAAAGTAGATACTATCTCTGAACAACTAGTTGTACATTTTATTTGAAATAATGTATCCCTCTAAATAATCCTCTAACTACCACATCTCATAAGGATTTGTTTATATGCTTTTCATCAAAGAAATATATGTATATATACATTATACATTATATGTATATAAAATGATTAAATCTTGCCAAGAGGAAATTGTTCTATTTCAGACCAGATAAAATAAAACAATTATAGGAGAATTTTTAAATATTAAGGGTAACCATACAAACAGACTATTTTAAAAGGAAGTAAATTCAATATGTATATGTAGGAAATAAGAGAAAATGTGATCAGTCCTTTAAAATATTTCCCTTAATACTTAACTTGAACTTCTTCAGGCTGTTGAGAACACAATCATTGCAAATGTACTGATAATGTAGGATCAGACAAACAAAAAGATTTGTAAACTGAGAGACATTTGAATTCATGTAAAAGGCGCCTATTCACAACAGGTATAACCAAACTAAAATCAGGAGAAAATAAATATTATAGTCATATGGTGTGCCAAAATGAATCCTATAATATGATAAATTTGTTTGCTATGATGAGGAAGAATTTTTAGTTTAAATTTAATTTAAATTTTAAGAATTTTAATTTAATTTTAAATTCAATTTAAATTTAATTTAATACTGGCCATATGTAACCCAGTAACATAAAAATACATGAGACAGGTTTATCTGGAATCCTGGAATCATTCTGAAGCTCCTTCAATTTTCGTAGTGTTCACAGCCCATACAAATTTATTAATTTCAATTAGTGTTTATTGAACAGTCACAGTTCACGTGACACTAAACAAGGTGTTTTGGGCACAGACCATTTTATAGTGGTAGTCTTAGTTATATACTATTTTGCTTGGGAATGGGAGTTGTAAAAGCAGACATTTAAAGTTGGCCTTTGCTTTTGGTCCCAGGGTGAATTACATAATATCAGTTGACTATTTCTTCCTGCTCCAAGAATTACCTCTGAAATGTTGGGCTTCTGAGCAGTATGTCTTAGAAAAAGCATCGTTCAGAAGGCTTTGAGCCATGTGGCCAGAAGAAACTCTTGGAAAAATTTAGATTTCTTTGCTATTTCTATGAAATATGACAGTCTTATTAGGAAAAATATGTCATTTTAGGAGTTGTTTGCTGCTGCTGCTAAGTCACTTCAGTTGTGTCCAACTCTGTGCGACCCCATAGATGGCAGCCCACCAGGCTCCCAGTCCCTGGAATTCTCCAGGCAAGAACACTGGAGTGGGTTGCCATTTCCTTCTCCAGTGCATGAAAGTGAAATGTGAAAGTGAAGTTGCTCAGTCGTGCCTGACTTCCAGCGACCTCATGGACTGGAGCCTACTAGGCTCCTCCATCCATGGGATTTTCCAGGCAAGTGTACTGGAGTGGGGTGCCATTGCCTTCTCCGACTTAATAAAGTATTATCAATGTATTAAGAATTTCAGAGTAAAAGAATAGGAAGACTTGATAACTATCTTGGAAATATTAAAAAATAATATTCATTAAGACATCACAAAGTGTCATGCACACTTGTTACAAAATCAATCTTGAAAAATTTTATTAGGTAGAAATGTACATCTCTTACATTCCAATGAAATATCTTTAAGTCACTCCCTATATGTTTAACTGTTTTCACTGCACATGATAAAAAATACACAAGAAACATAACAAAATTAGAAAGAAGTTTATAACTGTAGAATTTGTAGATGTTTAATTTTGTTTTTAAAAATTAATATGGCTTTTGGCAATTTGTGAAATCTGACAGATAAAGATTTAAATTAGCCATCATTCTGGAGTAAATTGATTTAAGATTTGTTTTTGTGACTTTGGTACAAACTGGTATACCTTGTTGTGTTAATCAACTTCAGAGAAACCCAAGTGAAATATGAAGATCCAATCCAGGTCACTAATACATTACAGATGAGTATCATTTATTAATTCTGAGCTCCTGACAACAAAATCTGTTTCCAAGTACATTTAATAACTGCCATAATTCAATTCTGTATACCACTAAACGTCATAAGTTAGTAACTTTCATTATTAATATCTGAAAGCTGATTAAAATGTGGTGCTTATCATTATCATTAGACTTATTTTTCCCTATGAGATACTTTGGTGATTCAGTTCACTTTAGAATTGCCTATTTCTTTCAGGGAAATTTGTGTTCAATGTTATAATAGAAATATGTTTTTAATCAGAATTTTTTGGTTATAATACAGATAAAAATTGGAAGGAAAAATTACATTTAAAGATTTAATTTAAATAGACCTTCTATTCAAAATCTGCCTTATTGCATACTTCCTATATCTGTCTGTAAGTAGAGTGATTGTGATCAATATTGCAAAAGCCCTAGTCAGACAGACAGACATGGATTCAAGTCCCGGCTTTATGATATGTTAACTAGGTAAACATGGAAATGTTACTAAAAAAATCTTGGTGACCATTTCTGTACCTAACCCTGTTTTCCTTACAGTCAGATTTTCTCTAAGGAAAACTTTGCTGCTGTCTCCTCACATTGTCCTTCTCTCTGAATAACCTGCACCTTCAACTCAACCCTCTCCTTCTTTCTCTTGAGATCAAACAGTCTGCAGGGAGCACAATTGCTGCTGCTCCTCTGCACCAGGCATGTGAAGGGTTTCTCTGCCCTGTGTGTGACTAGGTGATTCATTCTCCCCAGTTCTGGGGTCTAGTATTAGCAAGTCCATCTGGCTAATAGATGTAAAACCACATGCTACAACCTGGGCTCCATCAAAAAGGGGACAGTGTCTTATACTGACCTCTATCTTTATTTTTTGCTTCATTTCTTTACTTATCAACCTAAACCTAAGAAAAGTTTTAGGAGTGCTATTAATTTGAAAGTGATGTCGCTCAGTCGTATCTGACTGTTTGTGACCCGTGGACTGTAGCCCACCAAGACTCTCCGTCCATGGGATTCTCCAGGCAAGAATACTGGAGTGGGTTGCCATTTCCTCTTAAATACCCACTTTTATCCATTTTTGTTTATTGATCACCTACTATTCCAGCCATTATCACAGATGCATTCCAGAGGCTTGTTTTATTCTCCTATATACCCTAGCAGAAAAACACATTTAGCTTCTTCTTCGTCTTCTTTTTTTTTTTTTTAGGCTTTAAATAGTTCATTGCACAACACAATAAACACTACATTACCACAGATCTCTAACCTCAGAGGGCAGTTGTGCTAGCCTATTGCTAGTGCTTCTCAAACTTAAAGTAGCCTAATTATTAAAATTCAGAAATAAGGCTTATCAAAGTTAACTAACTTGCCCAAGATTGCTTGCTTACTTGGTAAGTTGCTTCAGTTGTGTCTGACTCTGTGTGACATCTATGGACTGTAGCCTGCCAGGCTCTTCTGTCCATGGGATTTTCCAGGCAAAAATATTGGAAGTGGATTACCACACCCTCCTTCAGGGGATCTTCTCAACCCAGGGATCCAGCCCGCATTTCTTATGTCTACCTGCATTGGCAGGTGGGTTCTTTACCACTAGCACCACTAGGGAAGGCCCAATAATTTGAAGTGGGTCTAACTGGGTTTAATTTCAAGCCCCACTCTGTCCTTCTTGCTATACTATATTCCATAATATATGGATGGCCCCGTGCAGTCCTTGGTATTAAGAAGTAGTCAACAGACATTAGGATTCTGTGTAACAAATTACCATGAAGTTAATAACTTAAAACAATAGGCATTTATTAGCTCACAGTCCTATAGCTCAGAAGTTTGCATAGGCTCAACCAAGTTCTATGCTCAAAATATTTCAAGGTATCAGCTAGGATGAGCTCTTATCTAGAGGCTCTGGGAAAGAGTCTGCTTCCAAGTTCACATATTATAGTTCTGCCAGAATTCAATTCCCTGAAGCTCAAGGACTTAAGTTCCCAGTTATTTGCTGGCTGTCCTCTATGGCTGTCCTTAGAGTCTAAGTACCACCCATATTTCTCCTCACATAGCCCATCTGTTTTCAAACCAACAACAGGGAGTTGAGTTCTCATATTTCCAACCTCTCTTCTGTCACTGAACAGAAAAAGCTCTCTCCTTCTAAAAACCAAGAGTGACTGGATTCAGTTCAGTTCAGTTGCTCAGTCATGTCTGACTCTTTGTGACCTCGTGAACCACAGCATGCCAGACTTCCTTGTCCATCACCAACTCCCAGAGTTTACCCAAACTCATGTCCATTGAGTCGGTGATGCCATCCAACCATCTCATCCTCTGTCGGCCCCTTCTCCTCCTGCTCTCAATCTTTCCCAGCATCAGGGTCTTTTCAAATGAGTCAGCTCTTTACATAAGGTGGCCAAAGTATTGGAGTTTCAGCTTCAACATCAGTCCTTCCCATGAACATCCAGGACTGATCTCCTTTAGGATGGACTGGTTGGATCTTCTTGCAGTCCCAGGAACTCTCAAGAGTCTTCTCCAACACCATAGTTCAAAAGCATCAATTCTTCGGTGCTCAGCTTTCTTTATAGTCCAACTCTCACATCCATACATGACTACTGGAAAAACCATAGCCTTGACTAGATGGACCTTTGTTGGCAAAGTCATGTCTTTGCTTTTTAATATGCTGTCTTGGTTGGTCATAACTTTCCTTCCAAGGAGTAAGTGTCTTTTAATTTCATGGCTGCAATCACCATCTGCAGTGATTTTGGAGCCCTAAAGAATAAAGTCAGCCACTGTTTTCACTCTTTCTCCATCTATTTGCCATGCAGTGATGGGACCAGATGCCATGATCTTAGTTTTCTGAATGTTGAGCTTTAAGTCAACTTTTTTACTCTCCTCTTTCACTTTCATCAAGAGGCTCTTTAGTTCTTCTTCACTTTCTGCCATAAGGGTGGTGTCATCTGTGTATCTGAGGTTATTGATATTTCTCCCAGCAGTCTTGATTCCAGCTTGTGCTTCTTCCAGCCCAGCATTTCTCATGATATACTCTGCATACAAGTTAAATAAGCAGGGTGACAATATACAGCCTTGATTGGATTAGGCCCTTCCAAACAATCCAGGATAATCTCTCCATCTTTAAGGTTAACTGATTAGTACCCTTAATCACATCTATAGAGTCCCTTTTGCTGTGTACTCACTGACATATTCAAAAGCATTATAATATTGTATTTAGATCCCCAGAGATCAAGGAAGGGAGTCTTTCCGTGGAGGACATCATTCTCAGAATTTTTCCTACCACAAGTTCTCTTCCATAAAAAATGACATATTAATTTTCTATCACTTTCATACAAACTGAAACAAATATCAGTGTTTTAAAACAGCACAAATTATTATTTTGCAGTTCTGTAGGTTAGAAGTCTGACATGGGTCTTACCAGGCTGACACCAGTTGTTGTCAGGGTTGCCATTTCTCCTCAAGGTTTCTGGAGATAATCCATCTTCTTGCCCTTTCTAGACCCTCAAGGCTGCTTATTTCTATTTTTTTTATCTTTTAAACTTTTTTAAATTTGTGTTGTGGTACAGCTGATTAATAATGTTGTGGTAATTTTAGGTGAACAGTGAAAGGACTCAGCCAAACATATACATGTGTGCATTCTCTCCCAAACTGCCTTCCCATTCAGGCTGCTATATAACATTGAGCAGAGTTTCACATGCTATACAGTAGGATCTTCTTGGTTATACATTTCAAATATAGCCATGTGTTCATGTCTATCCCAACTCCTTAACTTTCCCTTCTCCTCCAGCCTACCCCCAGTAACCATAAATTCATTCTCTGTGAGTTTGTTTCTGTTTTGTAAGTAAGTTCATTTGTATCATTTCTTTTTAGATTTCACATATAAGCGATACCATATGATATTTCTCCTCTGTCTGATTTTCTTGGCTCCAGCTTTCCTTCTTCATCTTCAAAGCAAGCAACTATACATTTCTCCAACCATTATCCTTTAGTCACATCTCCTTCTTCTGATTACAACTGGGAAAGTTTCTCTGGTTGGGCATATATCTGGAGAAAATCATAATTTGAAAAGATACATGCATCCAACTGCTCACTGCAGCACTATTTACAATAGCTGAGAAATGGAAGCAATGTAAATGTCCATCAACAGATGAATGGATAAAGAAAATGTGGTATATTTATACCATGGAATATTACTCAGTCATAAAAATAATGTAATTTGCAGGAAAATAGATGAACCTAGAGAATATCATATCAAGTGAAATAAGCCAGAGAGAGGAAGACAAATATCATTACAATATCACTTACATGTGGAATCAAAAAAAAAAAGGAAAGAAAAGATTCAAATGAACTTATTTCCAAAACAGAAAGAAATTCATAGACATGGAAAATAAACTTAAGATTACCAAAAGAGAAAGGGCGGTTGGAGATTGCAAGTAACATATACACACTACTATATATAAAATAGATAACTAACAAGGACCTACTGTAAGCACAGGGAATGAAAAACCACATATATAAATATGTGCATTGGTGTGCTATAGACCTGAAACTAACATGATATTGTAAATCAATACACTTCAATTAAAAAAGAAATTAAGTTTAAAAAAAAGAAAACATAGGATTATACTGGGCCCAACCTATCAATCCAGGATGCTCTCTATTTCAAAATCCTTAATTACATTGCAAATTCTATTATGCAATATACATTAACATAGTCATAGATTCTGTAGACTAGTATGTAGATGTTGGGGGTGGGCAAGCATTATTCATCTACTAAAAATTATGTTGGTACAGATAAACTATAATCCAAATCATAAATGAGATTAAATTATGTTTATGACTGAATCATTCAATTTATTACCAATATAAAATATCCATATATAAGGAGGTTTTAAATCTTTGGCAAGTATTAACTACCTTCTGAGTTAATAAGAATAACAAATTAATTAGGATAACTATTCTTTAAGCATCATTGATTATATTGCCCCACCAAAGACTAATCTTAGAATTTGATAGTATAAAATCATTTCCCTTACTGCCAGTTTAAGGTCTATCATAGCCAAGACCTGAAATTTCAATCATTCTAGGTATCCATCTTCCCTTATTGATTGTCTTTTACACTATTCATAGCAATTCTTAAAATTCCCCTTTCTTTGTATCAATAGTGTATTTAAGAATCAAGTATTGATTTAACAGGGAGGATGCTGGGGCCACCAATTACTTTTTTGACACTGAAATGCCCCATATTTCCTCCCAAACTCTTACATCAACTTTTATCTGGTTAAAAAAAAAAGGCGCACAACCAGTCAAAATTGGAATAAAGCATTGCACTTATATTTTTCTTAGCTGTGGAAATTTAAGCATAGATGAAAGTTAAAGCCCATCTAGCTATTACCGAAGTTCAACTTATGCTTTATCTAAATTCACTGAGAACACTTTCTCCCCGAATTCCTCCAAAAGCCCTGACATTTTCATTCATTCATTTCTTGTTCTTCACTATCTCACTTTTCATCATCTTTTACATTGATGTGCTTTCTCTTCTGTTTCTCTGTACACTTCTCTCTTCTATTGTGTTGTCCTGGCAAGTAATCTCCACACTATTCCCTCCTATAGTGAGTGCACAATGGTTTTTGGACAAATTAATGAGAAGTCCATGCATGTAAAAGCATATATTTATATTCATCATATCATAAGACAATTTATTTTATTTAAACCATTAGAATTCTAATT
This sequence comes from Cephalophus harveyi, assembly GCA_006410635.1. Classification (NCBI taxonomy): domain Eukaryota; kingdom Metazoa; phylum Chordata; class Mammalia; order Artiodactyla; family Bovidae; genus Cephalophus; species Cephalophus harveyi. The sequence continues at coordinate 362,925 of SJYT01009837.1, forward strand.
TAAAATGATGGTAGTATGTCTTAATGCCAAAACATTAGGATTTAATAGCAATCATTGAGGAATTTTGAATTAGTTATTTCCAATTTTGAGTATACTAGGCATCTTTAGCCTACAGATGCTGTTAGTCTTAGTATGGTTATTTCAGGGGAAAGCAGCCTAACAGCATTTGTATGTGCTTCTTGTATTAAATAAGAGAGTTATACTCATGCTTAAAATATAATGACTTGTTTTATCATTAGCTGAATGAATGTGGAAATGACTCAGTTCATAAAATTGTTATAATGCTGTCTTCAGTGTTAGCCAGCAGTAAGGTCCAGATTAGCAGAATCCTAGCAGGGAAACCCAAAAGATTACAGAAAATTGCTGTTAAAAAATGACTTGACAACATTTTAAGTTTGTTATTCTTTGGCAAAACAATGTAGTCAGCCAATTGCTGAATTCTCTGCATGCTATTAGCCTCTTGAATCATATTCAGTTTGCAGAAACATGAGACGTTTTGTTCTACATGGACAAGACAGAAGGTTTACCAGCTTGAACTGGTTTTTCTGTGAAAAACTGCCGGGCACCCCACTGTTGCTAAATGTGTCATTAACCTTCTACCTGGAGTGTTTATTACCTTAACTTAGACAATATTCACAAATGCCCTTATCAACATAATGAGGTCAAGGCAGCAATCAATGTCTGCTGTGCTGTCTCCTGTTTCTTGAAAGTACAACTGCTTTTTAAATCAAAATCTATAATCTAGTTTTAAAAGAGACAGAGCAAGCAAGCTGAAAAGCTCCATTGTACCAGATCAGTACTAATCCCTCTCTAAAAAAATGAAAAAGTGTCCAAAAGTCAGATGACCATATAATTTTTCTTCCAAGGACACTTTTTAGAATAAAAGGGAGTCCCAGGAACAGTTACATAGGAACACCTACATGCCAACCAGGATATATGATTACCTATGTGAAAGGACCATAAAAGGTCCTTTTGTTTACAGGTTGACAACCATTAGAAATTCGTTCCATTAGAAGTTTCAGAGTTTTAGTTAAAACTTTGAATCTAGTGTACCTTCTGAAACCTCAGCAATCCACTTTGATAAGCACTGGTTTCAACAATTTCAATGATGCATTCCAACCATACCCAAAAAGCAATCAAAGTAATAACTTGGAAGGATAAACTTAATCTTATGAGAGTTTCCCCTTGCTCTTTCTTCTTTTCTAACTTTTCATCAATTTAAATTTTTTGCTGGGATTTTTAACAAATATCCCAAACTGGGCTTCCCTGGTAGCTCAGTTGGTAAAGAATCCACCTGCAATGCAGGAGACCCAGCTTTGATTCCTAGGTTGGGAAGATCTGCTGGAAAAGGAAAGGCTACCCACTCTAGTGTTCTTGAGCTTCCCTGGTAGCTCAGCTGGTAAAGATCCACCTGCAGAGCAGGAGACCTGGGTTCAATCATAGGGTTGGGAAGATCCCCTGGAGAAGGGAAAGGCTACCCACTCCAGTATTCTGGCCTGGAGGAATCCGTGGGTTGTATAATCCATGTGGTAGCAAAGACTTGGACACAACTGAGCAAATTTCACATCACATCTTAATTTTGGTGTTGGCTGCTTGGAGATTTCATGTATGTGTGTAATTTATACATATATAATTATATATAAAATCATTGTATATTATATGCTTATATATAATATATATAAATAATTAACCAAACTTTCAAATGGTTCACTTAAGATTTACATGTGCATATATTATATATACATATACTTTATTTATATATTATATACACATATATATAATAAATGTATGAATATATAATTTGCCAAACTTTCAAATGGTATAATTAAGATTTGTGCCTTGACTATGTATAATTATGATTATGACTTATTTTTATAACTTCCATTGCCCTATAAATCTGTCTCTTATACACATCTTTGGTTTTTAGAAGGAGAGAGCTTTTTCTGTTCAGTGACAGAAGAGAGGTTGGAAATATGAGAACTCAACTCCCTGTTGTTGGTTTGAAAACAGATGGGCTATGTGAGGAGAAATATGGGTGGTACTTAGACTCTAAGGACAGCCATAGAGGACAGCCAGCAAATAACTGGGAACTTAAGTCCTTGAGCTTCAGGGAATTGAATTCTGGCAGAACTATAATATGTGAACTTGGAAGCAGACTCTTTCCCAGAGCCTCTAGATAAGAGCTCATCCTAGCTGATAAAATTGTTAAAATATATTTTGGGATCTATGCGTGTTTTAATTTCTGTGCCAGGCTTTATTCTAGGCACTGGAAACACAGTAGAGGAGCTTGGAGTCAAGGATATTATTCAAAATATATTCCAGTGTGATAAAAGAGAAAATAAACACAAAGGAAATAAGAAATAAGATAATTTCACACAGTAATTAATCCTAAAAGAAAAATCCCTTAAGAAGTCACATTTAAGTGAAGAACTTAATGAAGAAAATACTGACAAATATTCCAAACAGTAGGAGACAGGGTTTCCTGGACACTGTAACATATGCAGTATTTTCAAGAGTCAAAAAGTATTAATAGATTGAATGGGACAAAGGGAGTGGAGGAAGATGAGGTTAGAGAGACAAGCAGGGGCCAAGTCACATACGGCTGATCATGAGTCTAGAAGTCAGTGAATCATAAGCAGGAGTCTATAATTTAGTAAGTTTTAAATATAAGTTTTATATCTATTATATAAAACTTTTATATTTGCTAGGTTTCCCTGGTGGCTCAGACGGTAAAGAATCTGCGGGCAATGCAGGAGACCCAGGTTTGATCCCTAGGTCAGGAAGATCCCCTAGAGAAGGGAATGGCTACCTATTCCAGTATTCTTGCCTGGAGAATTCCATGGACAGAGGAGCAAAGAGTCTGTCACAACTGAGAGACTACACTTTCACTTTATATCTACTACCTTCATATTCATAAACAGATGAAATTTGTATTTTGTGATTCTTTTAAATATAATGAATTATTTCCCAAAACAAATCTGCATTAGTAGAAAACAGGTAATTTTTAAATGTATTTTTCCAATACAGAGTTCAAGTCAAAAAAAATATAGAGGGACAGATAAATGGTTACTGTGGCTCAGTTCCTTTGTTTTCATTTTAAACTTCTTATTTAAAGCTTACAACACTGTTTTATGAGCCAGTAACCTTTATAAACCCCCAAGAATCATGAGTATACATGAGGTATTCACCAGGTAGACATGAATCCAGGAAGCTTGAACCTTGTAAAATCACTTTATGCATCAGGCTTTCCATGATAATTAAAAATGGATCTTGAAGAAGAATAAAATGCATGTATTCCTAAAAGAAAGGTGGTAAAACATAACTTACAGAGATTTACATTTCCTCTATGATTATTTGAAAGGCTGGTTCAGTTGCTCAGTCATGTCTGACTGTTTGTGACCCCATGAACTGCAGTACACCAGGCCTCCCTGTCCATCACCAGCTCCCTGACTCCACCCAAACCCATGTCCATTGAGTCAGTGATGTCATCCAACCATTTCATCCTCTGTTGTCCCATTCTCCTCCTGCCTTCAATCTTTCCCAGCATCAGGGTCTTTTCCAATGAGTCAGCTCTTTGCACCAGCTGGCCAAAGTATTGTAGTTTCAGCTTCAACATCAGTCTGTTCCATGAACATCCAGGACTGATCTCCTTAGGATGGACTGGTTGGATCTTCTTGCAGACCAAGGGACTCTCAAGAGTTTTCCCCAACACCGTAGTTCAAAAGCATCAGTTCTTCGGTGCTCAGCTTCCTTTATAGTCCAACTTTCACATCCACTAGAAAAACCATAGCCTTGACTAGACGGACCTTTTTTGACAAAATAATGTCTCTGCTTTTTAATATGCTGTCTAGGTTGGTCATAACTTTCCTTCCAAGGAGCAAACGTCTTTTAATTTCATGGCTGCAATCACCATCTGCAGTGTTTGGAGCCCAAAAAAATAAAATCAACCACTGTTTCACCATCTATTTGCCATGAAGTGATGGGACCGGATGACATTGAAAGGCTAGATGCTACATCAAAGTTCAATTTTTCCCCTGATATCAAAATTTTAGTAAGCATTTAATTTTCAGTACATTTTAAACAAAAATTAATAATATAGGAGACTGCATCTTGTTATTTTTGTTTTCTTCTGTTTGGTAATGTGTGGTGATCTGTCAGTCTAATTTTCAAGTGAAGAACATGAGTATACATGAGGTATTCACCAGGTAGACATGAATCCAGGAAGCTTGAACCTTGTAAAATCACTTTATGCATCAGGCTTTCCATGATAATTAAAAATGGATCTTGAAGAAGAATAAAATGCATGTATTCCTAAAAGAAAGGTGGTAAAACATAACTTACAGAGATTTACATTTCCTCTATGATTATTTGAAAGGCTGGTTCAGTTGCTCAGTCATGTCTGACTGTTTGTGACCCCATGAACTGCAGTACACCAGGCCTCCCTGTCCATCACCAGCTCCCTGACTCCACCCAAACCCATGTCCATTGAGTCAGTGATGTCATCCAACCATTTCATCCTCTGTTGTCCCATTCTCCTCCTGCCTTCAATCTTTCCCAGCATCAGGGTCTTTTCCAATGAGTCAGCTCTTTGCACCAGCTGGCCAAAGTATTGTAGTTTCAGCTTCAACATCAGTCTGTTCCATGAACATCCAGGACTGATCTCCTTAGGATGGACTGGTTGGATCTTCTTGCAGACCAAGGGACTCTCAAGAGTTTTCCCCAACACCGTAGTTCAAAAGCATCAGTTCTTCGGTGCTCAGCTTCCTTTATAGTCCAACTTTCACATCCACTAGAAAAACCATAGCCTTGACTAGACGGACCTTTTTTGACAAAATAATGTCTCTGCTTTTTAATATGCTGTCTAGGTTGGTCATAACTTTCCTTCCAAGGAGCAAACGTCTTTTAATTTCATGGCTGCAATCACCATCTGCAGTGTTTGGAGCCCAAAAAAATAAAATCAACCACTGTTTCACCATATATTTGCCATGAAGTGATGGGACCGGATGACATTGAAAGGCTAGATGCTACATCAAAGTTCAATTTTTCCCCTGATATCAAAATTTTAGTAAGCATTTAATTTTCAGTACATTTTAAACAAAAATTAATAATATAGGAGACTGCATCTTGTTATTTTTGTTTTCTTCTGTTTGGTAATGTGTGGTGATCTGTCAGTCTAATTTTCAAGTGAAGATTTAAGAAAATGAGTACCTATCAGCTTGTTTTAGGAAATGATGATATCTTGATTTCTTCTTTTAAAAATGCTAACATTTGAAAGCCTGTGTATATTACAGATGTTTAGTTGGAAATGTCAATATGTTATTAACTTGCTAAATGCATCCACATAGATGTAATGTGACAATATTTGTTGAATGAGTGAATGAGTGCAGATGGCAGGGAAAAATATGTGTATCTGGAAGGGCTTGTACTTTGGGTAGATTGTTTACCAGCGTGGGTAAAAATGGCTCTTTGCACGTGAAGGTATAGCAGATTGTTTTGTAGGAATATCCTTTCGACAGTGATAATAAATTATTTTCAGAGCAAATGCTCCACGAAGGAGGCTAATGCTGCTCTATTTGCTGTTTAGATTTCATGAATTGGGGCTGCCAAAACTATTTAAAGCCTCACAGGATCTTGTTTGTGATAGGCCAATGCAAATTTGATGATCCATCCAAATGTATAGAGATGTCGCTTTAATGGTGCCATCATTACTGGACCTGTCCCCTACACAGAAATTCTTAGCCACTAGTAGTGAATGACAGATGTGTTAATTAAGAGACTGAGGCAAAGCCAAAGTTGATGTTCTAATAAACAGGTCATTAACTTTGGTAATGACCAATTTGAGAAGATGATTGTTATTACAAACTGTATTCTATGAATTATGAGGCCAACAGTATAACTCTGGAGTACATCCAATGGTCAGACTATACTAGCAAGTATTCTAAAATAAATATTTCTAATAAGTCCCTTTGCCTATTTAAAACCTCACACATTTACAAAATGTGGTGGATTTATATAAAACAAAACGCTTAAATGATTAAATCTAGATAAACAACAGGCCTTTCCTTTGAAAATCAAATGAAAACCCTTGTTAATGGTAATTTTAGAATCTGCCTAACATAAACTTGCTACTATGTCAGAACAGCAACTCTATCCAGAGACTACAAACATATTTCAATAGGGTGAAGAGATATAAGGGAAGTAAGAATCATATCATACATATGTTGGAAAAACATTAAATTTGCCCTCTCCTTGAACTAGATAAGAATTCCCTCAACAATATCTATTGCATATTGTTTTAAACACTTTCAAATATGAGTTTTTTTTTCCTCATAAGAGAATCCATTTCATGTGGAATAGCTCTTCTATAAAGCCCTTTCTGTTATAGAACTAGTTTCTATGGAAAATGTGGATGATCTTTATTTCATAAAACAGAAATTTATAAGTCATAGAACATTTTAATATCACTTCTAAATCTCCCATTTAACAATGCAAAGCATTTTCAGCCATTTCTCATGTGACATGGCTTGCACATTCCCACAGTGGCAACCTTTTTGTTGGCTAGAACAACAGCCCTTCACAACCCTATATTTCTTGTCTCCTCCCACTATAGAAATTAGAAAAGGTAAAATTCCATTTTCCAAACCAGTTTTTCAACTAGAAGTGTCTATTGTCAACCACACTGAGCAATGAAATATAGGCTGAAGTTTACCAAGAACTTCTGGGAAAGATATGCTTCCTTCTAATAGGCTTAGTGGGCTTCCCTAGTGGCTCAGAAGGTTAAGAATCCACCTGTAGTACAAGAGATCTGGGTTTGTTCCCATCTGAAAGACCTTAGGCCTCCTGGAAAAAGGAATGGCTACCCACTCCAGTATTCTTGCCTGAAGAATCCTATGAACAGAAAAGCCTGGAGGGCTATAGTCCATGCTCAGTGACTATAGTCATGTCCAACTCATTGTGACCAGATGGGCCATAGCCCTCCAAGCTCTTCTGTCCATGGGATTCACCATACAAGAATACTGGAGTGGGTTGTCATGCCTTCCTTCATAGTCCATGGATACCAAAGAGTCAGACACAACTGAGTGACTAAGTATACACAGTAGGCTTAGTTATACTAGCTCTCTACTGTTTTATTTCTCAGATATAGACAGGAGACTGTATCTGAAGGACTTATACTGCCACTCTAAAGTATCTGCATGAGGACAAAGTATTAATATGCCAAGTATGGGATATTAGAAGGATAGAAATATCCTATGTCCTTGAAAACATCATGGGAGTAGATGAATCCATGATAACAAAGTCAAATGTTCATAATATGGATGTTTTAAATCTATACATACTAAATACACAGTTAATTGAGTTTTAGGTTCATTTCATGGAGGCTAAGAGGACTGAGTACTTCTCCATGTTCTTCGATTCTATCCCATTACTAACCTATGATGAATACACACTAGGGGGTGGGGATTGGTCTTTGTAGGCAGTCTTAAATTTTCATGCATACATGATCACTATAAGCAACAACTGGTGCCAGCAGACTCAGAAAGACACAGGAAGAAAGCATGCCAACTACTGCTGGGCATTCCTCTCCAAAGGGAATATTCTTGACAGTTACAACTACCAGTCCAGGTTTCATGAGACAAGATTCTTATGGGTGCTAATCCAGTTTAAAAGATTGCCATTCAGAATTTTCTAGGAAGATAAGTGTGAATATTTATAGTTTAACTTTTTGCCTGGAGACTATATAGTTCAACTGTACCTTCTCACATGAGAAAAACAAGGAATAAAAACATTAAATTACTTTCCCAAGAACACAATGTTACTTAAACGCAGGTGCTAAACTAGAACACACGCCTCTTAAATCCCAAATTAATGTTCTAAATAGCCATAGTTTCTTAAGATGTATGTGAATAATGTCATTTTAATTTTTATTCTGTTTTTTCTTTCTCTTCCTGAATGAAATTCAAAAACATGAACACATTAAATTGAATTCAAAGTTACTAAAATTGTAACTGACACATATAAGAATTCTAATATTTTGGATTAAATAAAAAGTGATGTCACAATGTTGTTAACTAATATACTGAAAGTAAAGAAAATGAAGTCACATATTTGTTTATGGCCAAATTTTGATTTTAAAACATTTTCTAAACATGTTTTATTTTCTAGTTATAAAAAAGTACCATACAGCTCAGACCTTGAAATGGGAAAATTCCACACAATATAGCAGTTATTGTGAAATTTATCTTTGATTATCATGATTCAAATTAAGAAATTGTGCACATTTCTGACTATAGCCAAAATCTAAAGAGAATAATGACTGACATAAGAATTATTGTGTAATTAAGTATTCAGTTCAGTTCAGCCACTCAATCATGTCTGACTCTTTGCAACCCCATGAATTGCAGCACGCCAGGCCTACCTGTCCATCACCACCTCCCGAGTTCACTCAAACTCATGTCCATCGAGTCGGTGATGCCATCCAGCCATCTCAACCTCTGTCGTCCCCTTCTCCTCCTGCCCCCAATCCCTCCCAGCATCAGAGTCTTCTCCAGTGAGTCAGTTCTTCACACGAGGTGGCCAAAGTATTGGAGTTTCAGCTTTAGCATCAGTCCTTCCAAAGAACATCCAGGACTGATCTCCTTCAGAATGGACTGGTTGGATCTCCTTGCAGTCCAAGGGACTCTCAAGAGTCTTCTCCACCACCACAGTTCAAAAGCATCAATTCTTCAGCCCTCAGCTTTCTTCACAGACCAACTCTCACATCCATACATGACCACTGGAAAAACCATAGCCTTGACTAGACAGACTTTTGTTGGCAAAGTAATGTCTCTGTTTTTGAATATGCTATCTAGATTGTTCATAACTTTCCTTCCAAGGAGTAAGTGTCTTTTAATTTCATGGCTATAATCACCATCTGCAGTGATTTTGGAGCCCCCCAAAATAAAGTCTGACACTGTTTCCACTGTTTCCCCATCTATTTCCCATGAAGTGATGGGACCAGATGCCATTGCTTAATGAATGCCTATTATGTATCAAAAATCATTTGAAAATTTTACATATATGAAACTATTTATTCCTCACAAAGTGTTATACTTGTGACTCTTATTTAAAGGCTCATAAGAAAATGACTAAACTGATCCAGTGTAACCCAACTGGTCATTGGTCGAAAAAAGAGTTAAATAAAGTGACACTTTGACCATAAAAATGAAAAAAAAAATTGCATACCTCAAATTCCTACAATATAAAATGCCACCGCTGACTCAGGCAAATAAATGTATTTTAATGAAAGTCATTTCTAATTAGACAATTTCACTACTGCCATTAGAGCTGCTTCTGACATGTTTCATGTCTATTAAGATGACAGACAACAATAGATGCTGATAACAAATGGGATAGCAGAATGTTGGCAACAAAAATTAAAATCATGTTTCCAAGATACTTAAAAATGTGGTCTTTATTTTCAAACAGTATTAGATGTAATCTAGTAAAAGTGGCTTGTTTTCTTGAAGCCACCATTACATGTATAAAGCACCATAGCAGCAAAAATTCTAAATTTAACAGGTTATATCACTTTCCTCATCTTCTCTCTCCTTTTACAGCATCAAATCAATGTGAACAGTGAAACCATTCCATTAACTGTCTGCTTTCTGACACAATTCCAAAATATTAGTATGTATTACTATTTAGCTAATTTGTCCATTTTAATTAAATTGGCTGAATATTTTGGTTTTTGGAATTTGTGTCTGTGTGAAACTTGTCAGTATCACTAGAAGATGTTAGTTAATTTACTCTAAGTATGAAAGATGGTCTTTTGGATGATATGCAAAATATTAAAATCAGTTGGAAATGATCTCTTCAACCTAAGACTAATATTGTCTATAGAAGAGAGAAAAAGTCTGTATGAAAATCCACAGTTATACAGAATACAATAATTTCTAGAAGAGTGATGCTAAGTGGCAAGTAAATTCAAGACAAGTAAAGAATCATTTTGGTTGGTGTAGGGGATTGAATTTAATGTTTTCATGTGTTAAAAATTGCATAATCAAAAATGTTCCTGGATGCCTTCGAATACCAGTGAGAATTTTTATAGGAAAAAAATGAAATGACAATATGATGTAAGAAATGCTAACGTGGAAACTTACATGACCATATATAAAATAGATAGCCAACGGAAATTTGCTGTATGGCTAAGGAAATTCAAACAGGGGCTCTATATCAACCTAGAGGGGTGGGATGGGGAGGGAGATGGGAGGGAAATTCAAAAGGGAGGTTATATATGTATACCTATGGCTGATTCATGTTGAGGTTTGACAGAAAACAACAAAATTCTGTAAAGCAATTATCCTTCAATTAAAAAATTAATTAATTAAAAAATAGAAAAAAATGCTGAATTAGGAGAAATGAAGAGACCACATGACAGTACAAGTGAGTGAAGCACAGAAGTGAAAGATAATCGGTAAAAAATATGTAAGCAAAAGACAAGAAAGGTTTATTTATGAGAGTGAGATTATTGGAACTATGTCTTAATCATAGAACTATGCATATTTGTTCATTCTGGCACCTAATATCTCAGTTGGAAAGTGAGATTGCTGTTGCAAATAATCCAGGGGGGACATAATCAGGGAAAAGTCTAATGACACCAAAAGAGATGAGAGACTAGGATGGTAGGTGTGGGTGTGTTTCTGTGAGTGGTGCTTAAAATGCAGCTATGAAAGCATTTTACAAAAGGAAGAATCAATGGGTCGCAGTATTTGTTAGACATTATGGGAGAGATTATCAGACACAGAGGGAAAATTAACAATTTTGATGTTAGTTTTTGACTGCTGTAGATAATGGTGCTAATAATAACAAGCAGTAGGCAACATCTTTAATCATCAGAGAAATGCAAATTAAAACCACAATGAGCTATCACCTCATACCTGTCAGAATGGCTATCATCAAAAAGACCACAAGTGAATGTGGGCAAGAACATGGAGAAAAAGGAAATTCTGAAACTTTTAGGAATGTAAATTGGTGCAGTCATTGTGGAAAACAGCATGGTAGTTTCTCAAAAAACTAAAAATAGAACTACCATATGATCTGGCAGTTCTACTCCTAAGTGTATATCCGAAATTAAAATGAAAAAGCTAATTCAAAAAGAAGCATGCACCCCAATGTTCATAGCAGCATTATTTATAAGTGCAAAGATATGGAAGTAAATTAAGTGTTCATCAACAGAAAAAATTAAAAAAGGAGATGTGACATGTACACAAACACACACATACACACTAGAATACTACTAACACATAAATAATAAAATATTGCCATTTACAGCAACATGGGTGGACTTGGAGGGTATTATTGTAAGAGAAACAAGTCAGATGTGAAATCTCAAAAATAAAACACACTGGTAAATATAAGAAAAAAGAAACAGACTCATAGATATAGAGAAAAAATTAGTGGAGAGAAGGAGGAAAGGAGGGAAAAGACAGGAGTAGGGGATTGAAAGGTGTCATATATACTCAGTTCAGTTCAGTCACTCAGTCATATCCAACTCTTTGTGACCCCATGGAATGAAGCACACCAGGCTTCCCTGTCCATCACCAACTCCCGGAGTTTACTCAAACTCATGTCCATTGAGTCAGTGATGCCATCCAAGCATCTCATCCTCTGTCGTCACCTTCTCTTCCCGCCTTCAATCTTTCCCAGCATCAGGATCTTTTCAAATGAGTCAGTTCTCCGCATCAGGCAGCCAAAGATTGGAGTTTCAGCTTCAGCATCAGTCCTTCCAATGAATATTCAGGACTGATCTCCATTAGGGTGGACTGGTTGGATCTCCTTTCAGTCCACAAGACTCTCAAGAGTCTTCTCCAAAACCGCAATTCAAAAACATCAATTCTTAGGCACTCAGCTTTCTTTATAGTCCAACTCTCACATCCATACATGACTACTGGAAAAACCATAGCTTTGACTAGATGGACCTTTGTTGACAAAGTAATGTCTGCTTTTTAATAAGCTGTCTAGGTTGGTCATAACTTTTCTTCCAAGGAGCAGGCATCTTTTAATTTCATGGCTGAAGTCACTATCTTCAGTGATTTTGGAGGCCAAGAAATTAAAGTCTGTCATAGTTTCCATTGTTTCCCCCTCTATTTGCCATGAAGTGATGGAACCCATTGCCTTGATATTAGTTTTTTGAATGTTGAGCTTTAAGCCAGCTTTTTCACTCTCCTATTTCACCTTCATCAAGGGGAACTTTAGTTCCTCTTTCTCTTTCTGCTATAAGGGTGGTGTCATCTGCATATCTGAAATTATTGATATTTCTCCTGGCAATCTTGATTCCAGCTTGTGCTTCTTCCAGCCCAGCTAGATGCCATGATCTTTGCTTTCTGAATGTTGAGCTTTAAGCCAACTTTTTCACTCTCCACTTTCACTTTCATCAAGAGGCTTTTTAGTTCCTCTTCACTTTCTGCCATAAGGGTGGTGTCATCTGCATATCTGAGGTTACTGATATTTCTCCCAGCAATCTTGATTCCAGCTTGTGTTTCTTCCAGTCCAGCATTTCTCATGATGTACTCTGCATAGAAGTTAAATAAACAGGGTGACAATATACAGCCTTGACATACTCCTTTTCCTATTTGGAACCAGTCAGTTGTTCCATGTCCAGTTCTAACTGTTGCTTCCTGACCTGCATAGAGATTTCTCAGGAGGCAGGTAGGATGGTATGCTATTCTCATCACCTCAAGAATTTTACACAGTTTGTTGTGATCCACACAGTAAAAGGCTGTAGTGTAGTCAGTGAAGCAAGAGTAGATGTTTTTCTGCAATTCTCTTGCTTTTTCTATGACCCAGTGGATGTTGGCAATTTGATCTCTGGTTCCTTTGCCTTTTCTAAATCCAGCTTGAACATCTGGAAGTTCAAGAACAGCATGTGTATATATATATTTTTTCTTTTTTTTTCCCTCTGTATCACTGTGCTGTACACTTCAAACTATCATGATACTATAAATTAACTATACATCAATAAAGAAATTATTGTTCTATATCTATCAATATGATCATAAACTTTTTCTTTTTTAGTTTGCTGATGTAATAGGATACAGTGATTTTCAAATGTTGAATAAGATTTGCATACCTGGGATAAATTCCACGTGGTCTTGGTATATAATTATCTTTATACATTCTTGCATTCAATTTATTAATATTTTATTACAGATTTTGTATCTCTTTTTCTGAGAGTTTTTTGTCTGTAGCTTTCTGTCTTTTTTTATTATTATTTTATTTTTTTAATTTTTATTTTTACTTTATTTTACTTTACAATACTGTATTGGTTTTGCCATACATTGACACGAATCTGCCACAGGTGTACATGAGTTCCCAATCCTGAACCCTCCTCCTACATCCCTCCGCATATCATCTCTCTGGATCATCCCCATGCACCAGCCCCAAGCATCTTGTATCCTGCATCAAACATATACTGGCGATTCGTTTCTTACATGATAGTATACATGTTTCAATGCCATTCTCCCACATCATCCCACCCTCTCCCTCTCCCTCAGAGCCCAAAAGTCTGTTCTATACATCTGTGTCTCTTTTGCTGTCTCGCATACA
>SJYT01009837.1:385826-399177 GCA_006410635.1 Cephalophus harveyi
ACTCCAGTACTTTGGCCGCCTCATGCGAAGAGTTGACTCATTGGAAAAGACTCTGATGCTGGGAGTGATTGGGGGCAGGAGGAGAAGGGGACGACCGAGGATGAGATGGCTGGATGGCATCACTGACTCGATGGATGTGAGTCTGAGTGAACTCCGAGAGATGGTGATGAACAGGGAGGGCTGGCGTGCTGCGATTCATGGGGTCGCAAAGAGTCGGACACGACTGAGTGACTGAGCTGAACTGAACTGATAACAAAATGTATAGTAAATACTACTTTAAAGTTTCTCAAATATAAAGCATGTCAATGTAATTTTATCTGTGATAGAATAATACTGTGAAAACTGAAGAGAAAAAAAAATGAGAATTTTATCTAAGCAAGAAAAGGCAAGATTGTTTTGTTTAACAACATCCTTAGCAATTTGAGCACTATAACAAGTGGCATACTCACAAGGATAAAAAGTTTTTCCTAGATAAAATTCTATTTTATATTTTGAAATACATAATATTATTTTTAAAGAATTAGAAGTAAATAGAAAAAGTCTAGGTCATGTTATATAGGAACAATGTAGATCTAGATTGTCTCCTCAGAGACTGGAAGACTGGAAAATTCATTTCCCACACCCACCTGCCATCAGAGGTCAAGTTCACATTCCAATTAATGACTCAAAACTTGTCCAAGAACTGGAAGATACAAGAGAAAGAGAAACCATTATTCCGCTTTAATGGTAACAGGTACACACAAGGGTGGAAGGCATCTAGGAAGATTGCAGTAGCTTCAAGAGTGGTCCTGAAAAACCACCTGCTTTGGCATTACAGACAACAGAGATCACTAGCAATTTCTTACCATTTTAACAATTGCTGATTTCCTCATATCCAATAGTGGTCTTCTCTGGAGTTTACTCTCATTCTATCAAAGTTTTTAAAGTATATAATCCATCAAATCCCTGCCCGACAAAATGCCTAACTGGTTTCTATTCTCTAATTTGAACAATAAGTATAAACATTTTTAAAATAATATGTATTTCTTAGGATTGTAGTGAGACATATATGAGATTAAGGTATTCAACACTGCATCTGTGCTATTATTTTCATCACTATTATTTTACCATTGATTGAAACTCCTTCCTGACCCCAACATCTCTGACTAGACACATATCACAATCAGCCACTGTGCCTAAGAGAAAGAAACTGACTTCCCATATTCAAGATTTCTAAGAATAGTTTCATCAGCTGCAACTGAAACCACCTTGAAATTAAAAGCGGAGTCATGTCCGGCTCTTTGCGACCTTATGGACTGTAGCCCTCCAGGCTCCTCCATCCATGGGATTTTCCAGGCAAGAATACTAGAGTGGGTTGCTATTTCCTTCCCCAGGGGATCTTCCCGACCCAGGAATCGAACCAGGTCTCCTGTATTGCAGGCAGATTCTTTACTGTCTGAGCACCAGGAAATCCCACCATCATAGAGGGATAATGACATGTAAATGATATAATGTATTTAATCATCTGGGATACCCAGTAGAGTGCTGGTCCATAGTAGGCTTTCAATTCTAATTACTTTCTCTTTCCCATAGGGCTTTTCATATTATTGTACATATTTCAAACTGGTGTCCTTGTAAGAATGTCTGTTTGGTAACTTTGCCTCTGGCATCTCCCAATTCTCATCTACATTGCATTCTATTGTCAAATTAATCTTCCTATGGAAGTCTTTGGAGTATGATGCTCCCAACGTGAGAAATTTTCAAATACGCACAGAATAACTTTTTGCCTTTCTCCACAGGAATTCAAAGCTCTGCATACTTTATCTACTTCATTCCTCATTTTTCTAGTACAACTGCATTTACTGACATTCAATGGTAAGTCCTATACTTTGGATTTCTGCCTTTACTGTTTGTCCTTCTGCCTAAAGAGAATTTCGCCCCATCTTTATCAACTGTAATTATACCCATCTTCCAAAGTTATTCAGATCTCATGTTGGTTATAAGGCCATGGCCAAAGGGAACCCTCTCTCCTTCTAACTTTTTTATGGTTGAATTGATTACAGCTTTCCTTATGTCACAGTAATTTCTATATTTTCTTGCATTCCAGTTAATTATCTCAGCTGTTCTACCATGAGACAGAGGTGAGAACTAGTTTTAAATCCTGGTACAAGAAATGAAACATAGTTAAGACCATTAGCTAAAATTAATACCAGGGTTAAACTTTCTTGTCTTCTACCTCCTGGAAGCTTTATTACATAACAGGTTTGTCTAAATCTTTTTTATCTTTAAAATAGATAAAATAGCATTATAGCCTTAAATTCCACATGTTAATCAATCAATAAATGGTTTATTTTCTTTTCCTTACATATTAGATTTGTTATAAAACCTGATGTTAGAAAAAACATATGTTTTCATTAGGAGTCCATTTTATAATCTATAGTATGCTTAGACACTGTAGACTTAGTATTTGTTGCATGAATATATATGTAAACTACAGTCATTACAATACATTTATACTGAATTTCATTAACAGCTTACCCCTTAGATCAGAAGGGTTTCCATAGTCTTTGTAAACTCAGAATCTCCTGTCTCTAGGCTGGTTGGCTGTATACTTTAGTTTATTTTTAACATTGGCTCTTCTTATTTTAATTTCTCCAAATAAGATATTTCTTTTAGAATTCATGTCCCAACAGAATATTGATTTCTCCTCTCTTCGTATTCTCTGTGTTTCTCAGATTATCTGACTGTTCACTTTCCTATATGCAAAGTAGTAATCTCATTGGTCTAGCTGACCAAAGGATCACCTTGGTATATGTTTACCAAACACCACATTAAATACCACTTCAAAAGGCAAAGTACATTATTCCGCTAAAGGGAAGAGATGCTTTCAATCATACATGAGCATTTTGCTTGGTTAGGGATTTTTCTGTCCAGAGCAACCTGAAAGGGCAGAGTATTTCTCACGCCAAATTTTATAGGACACAACTGACCAATTAAAAAACAAAGGAGTCAGCATTTGTATGTCCCTTCAGGAGGCATCATGTCAGCAAGTTATTCTTCACTGCAGAGTTTTAACACACCATTAGGCAGCATCTGTGGCCAAACTGATGTTGCTGTGACTTTTCTTTGCTGTTCCCAGCACCTTTGAACCCTAGATCAGCAAAAGGACAGCCAATGCCCTTGTAATCATAGAAAGTACAAGGTTCATTTGGAAGAGCAGTGGACCTGGAATTAGATTACTTATTTAATTTTTCAACATTATTGATCAATTACTTTATTATAGCTCTTGGGGAAATTCCAAATCATGAATGTATAACAGATTATAATAACTTGGGGAGAAGGAAGAAACAGACATAAAAAGAAGCAACTACAACTGAATGCAGAAAGTGAGATATGACAAAAATACTACAATTTGCCCAGATATCAGAAGTTTTATGAGCCTATTCTCTATCTGACTTGTTATAGAAGTTTTTCCACTCACTTAACCATTATTACTCTGGAGTTAATATGCTAGATATCAACTAGATCAAGGTCCTTCTTTATGTTGATTCATCTTAACAAGTACAAAACTAAAATCTTTACCATCACCTAAGAAACTTTCATCTTCACTTTACTATAATACAACCAATAAATGCTATTCCACTATCTCTTTGGGACAAATTTTAGCTAACAGAATTATCTGGGGCCATTTTCTTAGCAAGTCTCATAACATGTGTACAATTATTACAAGTACATGTTTTACCATAGCCTGTAATTGAATCACGATTTCATTTTTCACCATTTCAGTTCAGACTCAAAGAGCAAAGTCTTCTTTAAAAATTCCATAACTTGCCCCAAAGACAAGCAAGTTGTTACTAGTCCTAATAAAGATCACTACAGATTAATCACTATACAAAATAAATTAAAAAATAGTATCCACACAGAAAAGCTGGAAAAGACATTAAAATAAAATTTCAAAATAAGTAATATAACAAGTCAATAAATGTATTTTTTAAAATCCCACCAGTAATCAAATAGGAAAAAACAAAGTAAATAAAATGAATGACTGTTTTCACTTGCAATGTTTAGCAAAGATTCTTCAAGGATAATTTCCACTATTCCTGCTCATATACTTTTTCTGGGAGCATTACTACATATTGGAAATTTCTTGTACCAAAATTTTGATTTTAGTAATCAAAAAGAAAAATTACACATGTAGAAACTGTTTTGTACAAGAAAGTTATCAATAATAATAGTTTAATAATAATATATAGTAGTGACCAATGACGGAGAAGGCAATGGCACCCCACTCCAGTACTCTTGCCTGGAAAATCCCATGGATGGAGGAGCCTGGTAGGTGGCAGTCCATGGGGTCGCTAGGAGTCGGACACGACTGAGCGACTTCACTTTCACTTTTCAGTTTCATGCATTGGAGAGGGAAATTACAACCCACTCCAGTGTTCTTGCTTGGAGAAGCCCAGGGACAGGGGAGCCTGGTGGGCTGCGATCTCTGGGGTCTCACAGAGTTAGACACGACTGAAGTAATTTAGCAGCAGCAGCAGCAGCAGCAGTGACCAGTGACATTTATTAGAAGAATCTGGCATTATACTATGTACTTATTTGTATTACCTAACTATAATTTTAAAAAACTGCCAGAGTCCTGCCCCGGTGGATCCAGGGAATTCGAAGGGGAGACGGCGTAGATGAGGAAAACTTATTTATTTAGAAATATAAAAGAAATTAAGAAGAAATAGTATAGTAGGAAATTTTAGTGGAGAAAAGAGGCTGAATAACTTCATTTATGGGGAAAGCTAATAAAATCTCAGGACAAGATATTTGCACAATCTACATTGGGCCACCGGCGCCCATTTGAATATCGAAGGGTGCCCTGCTTGGGCTCCCTCTCTCGTGGATCTTAGAAGCCAGGGCAAGTAAGTAGACATGGTGAGCCTCCCCGCTCCAGATGGGAATTCAGCCAGAAAATAGATTAAAGAAGGCACGGGGGAAACCAGTCCAGTGACTGGCCCCTCCTCTATTGTTGTAAAGGCTTTTTATACCTTTTTTTGTACATAGAGATCAATGGATAATATAAAATTATGCAATGTCAGCAGCCCTGACTCTTATCAAGACCAGGCTTTTTCTCTGCATACTTAGTTGTATACACAAGTCTTAGGTAATTTACATCATCTTCTGGCCAGAAGGCCAATTAACATTTTACAGCCCTTTTCTGATAAGGGTTTGTCAACCAGAAGACTTATTTGTCTTAAAAGTGTTGTTCTTCCCAAAGTCTGGTGCCACTCTCAGAAAGCACTAAATAAAGTTACATTCTTACATAGCAAAGACACACATTTTATAATAAGAAAGTGGAGTACAGTGACTTATAACAAAGAGAAAAGTAATTAACTCAAAAGTCTAGTATTGCTAACATCAAAACTACTATTTCCTATTTCTGCATCCCAATTACATTGATTAATATCCTCCCAGGTGCCTAAAAGATAAAGGATATGGAGGCCTGGCAGCAAACATTAACTCAACAAACTTTTCATCAAACTAAATCTTAGCTCCACAAGGCTCTATATCTTTAAGATGTTTTAAGTTTCATGCCTCTCACGGTTGGGGGCTGTGAACAATTCACAAATTGTAAAAGTCCGGGGAAAGCTGTCAGGCAAGTTAGAGAGCCATCAAAGGGGTTAAGCCGAGACATTCTTTTCATATGCAGGAGACTGTTAACTCAAGCCCTGAGTTAACTTTTTCCAGAGAATGTCAGAAGAGTGGAAAGCACAGTACAATAAGGCAGGCAGACTGGTTTTTTGGAGGTAGATGTTCAGGAAAACCCAGGGGGAACCCCTGAAGCCAGATCACACCTTTGCGTTTTGTCGGGCTTCCTTCCTCATGACCTTTGCCATGGGCAGGATTCCTCACGCTGGCTCCCAGCAAAAAACTGAGAACCAACTGTAAGTATAAAAGGGCTGTATTGCATGTGGAAAATTTTTAAAAATATAAAATCCATTAAAATTATATTTTTTAAAACCAGTGCACTCCGCACCATCAATTCTAAATGTCACTTATAAAGTGCTCCTCTACAGACATCTTTATGTTCTCAACAATTACTATGATTACCACTAAAATTTAATGATATAGACATCAAATTAAGAATTTAAAAATCATTTGTTATTTTAGAAATACTCTTTTTGTGTCACGTTAGTTTTCCAAATTCCCAGTTATATAGACAGGCTCCAACACACAGACTCAGCTATGAGTATTTATTTAGAGACTCATTGCCTAATTATTTAAAATCATTGAGTTCAATTCAGGTGTAGGTTGTGACTCCAACTCTTGTGATGCTACCTATTCCTATATTTACACACTAGTTTTAAGTAAACAATGATAGCAAAGTAATTGTAAAGAGGAAAATGCAGAACTAGAGTTACTTCAATTCTGTTATTTTATACTCCTTTGGAAGGTACTGGTAAGGTAGGTTTCATTTTGAATTCTCCTCTTGCCTTATAGACAGCTATCATTTCACTGTGCATTCATATGACTTCTAAACTCATCATGAGTGCTTCACGTGCATGATCTCATCTAACTCTAATTACTATCTCTCAAAAGCCCTGGCTCTAACTACCCTTACAAGGAGGTTTAGTATTTCAACATATGACTCACCGCAGGGGACGGGCGAGGGGGGCAGGGAAGGGGAACAAACATGCACTGCATAATGCATAATGGTTTAGGAGAAATGGATTTATAGTCTACTTGTGTTGAAGTCAAAAGTATATTTTCAGCTTCATTGAAGTAAATTAATATGTAATCCATTGTTGTTTGCATAGATCATTGCTGATTAAAAAGAGTTATGCAGATTTTTCTCAGTCTAACAGTTTTCTGTAATTATAATGTCTGTACCACATTGCTTTTTTCACCCTGTTGTCTGATGATATTGATTATACATGTCATGTTTAGTCACTCTAATGAGATTGAATGAAAGCTACGTTCAGAAATGACACAGCACATTACATATTCTCTTATATGTGGTCAAATATATTTGAGAGTTTGTTCTTCATAGGTAATCCCCAAGGACTTTGACAAAAGGGAATTGAAATCATTGATGTTTCTCTTATTGTGGGTTGAATTACAATTCAAGCTAGTACAGAAGACCATATTAATTCTGAAGAGTTTCTTAGGGTAGCCTATATCAAAAGAAATATGTGACATATGTATATATTGCTAAAGATATTTAAGCACCTATCACAATATAAAGTTTGAATTAAAATATAGGAATCAGAGCTTTTAGCAAAGGATGTACTCTGTGACATCACTTTTGTATGACTAATTTTGACAGTTCAGAACTTTCTGAAACCAAACACAGATGATCATGGAAAAAGCCCAGAGGCTTTTGAATCAAATGAAATTAAGCCTCAACACTGCTGGGAAGTAGATGCATCTTAATCTTTTAGATTAGAGAAGAGTAAAATGGAGGCTGAAACATGTTAAATGAATTGCTTAAGGCCACTCATTAAAAGCATCACTGGCCTTTCTGAAGTATTTTATCAGATGAAAGCCAGACTAATTCCATGATTTTATTATACTCATTGTGATTAGCTAGTTAGTAGATATTTTCTTTTATCTGGAAAAATTGTAGATTTACAACTTTTGTTTGTAGTCTTGAGGAGTTGGAGAGTGACACAGGAACACAAGTTTTGCTTTACAGTATTTTCAATGTCTAGAAACCATATATCTTGTCTCCCTATACCCGATACCAATAACATGTCTTCCAAAGTAATGTACTTATATTGACTGAAATAAAATTCTACTATATTGACCAGAAAAAATATCTATATGTTCTCTCACTTTGTTGTTTTCCTTTGCTATACACTGAGAAGTTAGCCCTCTTTCCATAAGTAAGGGAATCTTTTCATCACTTTAATATATTAAAAGGGAATCAGGCCTGGGTAAATTTCTGTATTTCTGTTTAATGGTGGATTTAAGTAGGCCAGTATATAGCTTTAATGTAATTCCTATGGAGTGTATGATTTAACAGAGATGAAATATTGGGGCATAATCATTATGGTTTACTGTAAAGGGAACTTCAATGGCACACCCTATAGAAGCATTGCAGGATAAACTAGAACTTATAAGACTAGACCAAATGTCATGAAATATATTAGGAAACAATTCTCCATAATTTTGAAATCTTTCTCATATTTGATTGACTCTAAAAATAATCAGAGTTCTTCAAAATAAGTCTGTTTTAAAGACTTTGAAAGAATTCCAAACAGAATATTTTAAATAATTTCAGTTGTTATACTTTTATATTTGCAGCCCCAGAATGTATTTTTCAAAGTTTTTCAAGTCCAAATTTAACGATCCCTGCTTGAAAAAGTAATCATGTCTGCCTGGAATATATCTCAAAGAGATTTTAAATATTCCAATCAAGTACTTCCATCAAGTATTCATTCTCATATGCTGAATTCACTGTAAAATTACTATAAAAAGATAGTTTATAAAAAGTATCTTTTGCAGCAGTGTAGTGGCAGTACACTTCGGTTCCCATCAAATCTACATGACCATTTCCAGTCTAAGTCTCAGAGTAGAGAGAGAATAATTGTTTCTCTTAAATGAGAGCAAAGGATGCCCAAAAGCATTTCAGTCAGTTCACTCAGTTCAGTCGCTCACTCATGTCCAACTCTTTGCGATCCCATGAATCGCAGCATGCCAGGCCTCCCTGTCCATCAAAAAATCCCAGAGTCTACTCAAATTCATGTCCATAGAGTCGGTAATGGCATCCAGCCATCTCATCCTCTGTCATCCCCTTCTCCTTCTGCCCCCAATCGCCCCCAGCACCAGGGTCTTTTCCAATGAGTCAACTCTTCGCATGAGGTGGCCAAAGTAATGGAGTTTCAGCTTTAGCATCAGTCCTTCCAGTGAACACCCAGGACTGATCTCCTTTAGGATGGACTGGTTGGAGCTCCTTGAATTCCAATGGAATCTCAAGAGTCTTCTCCAACACCACAGTTCAAAAGCATCAATTCTTTGGTTCTCAGCTTTCTTCACAGTCCAACTCTCATATCCATACATGACCACTTGAGAAACCATAGCCTTGACTAGAAGGACCTTTGTTGGAAAAGTAATGTCTCTGCTTTTGAAAATGCTATCTAGGTTGGTCATAACTTTCCTTCCAAGAAGTAAGCGTCTTTTAATTTCATGACTGCAATCACCATCTGCAGTGATTTTGGAGCCCCCAAAATTAAAGTCTGACACTTTTTCCACTGTTTCCCCATCTATTTCCCATGAGGTGATGGGACCAGATGCCATTGTCTTAGTGTTCTGAACGTTGAGCTTTAAGCCAAATTTTTCACTCTCCTCTCTCACTTTCATCAAGAAGCTTTTGAGTTCCTCTTCATTTTCTGCCATAAGGGTTGTGTTATTTGCATATCTGAGGTTATTGATATTTCTCCCAGCAATCTTGATTCCAGCTTGTGCTTCTTCCAGCCCAGCATTTCTCATGATGTACTCTGCATATAAGTTAAATAAGCAGGGTGACAAAAGACTGGTTCCTATGTTGTTCCATGTCCAGTTTTAACTGTTGCTTCCTGACCTGCATATAGGTTTCTCAAGAGGCAGGTCAGGTGGTCTGGTATTCCCATCTCTTTCAGAATTTTCCACAGTTTATTGTGATCCACACAGTCAAAGACTTTGGCATAGTCAATAAAGCAGAAATAGATGTTTTTCTGGAACTCTCTTGTTTTTTCCATGATCCAGTGGATGTTTGCAATTTGATCTCTGGTTCCTCTGCCTTTTCTAAAACCAGCTTGAACATCTGGAAGTTCATGGTTCACATATTGCTGAAGCCTGGTTTGGAGAATTTTAAGCATTACATTACTAACTTGTGAGATGAGTACAATTGAACATTCTTTGGCATTGCCTTTCTTTGGCATTGGAATGAAAACTGACCTTTTCCATTCCTGTGGCCACAGCTGAGTTTTCCAAATTTGCTGGCATGTTGAGTGCAGCACTTTCACACCATCATCTTTCAGGATTTGAAATAGCTCGACTGGAATTCCATCACCTCCACTAGCTTTTTTCGTAGTGATGCTTTCTAAGGCCAACTTGACTTTACATTCCAGGATGTCTAGGTGAGTGCTCACACCATCATGATTATCTGGGTTGTGAAGAATTTTTTGTACAATTCTTCTGTGTATTCTTGCCAACTCTTTTTAATATATTCAGCTTCTGTTAGGTCCATACCATTTCTGTCCTTTATCAAGCCCATCTTTGCATGAAATATTCCCTTGGTAGTTCTAATTTTCTTCAAGAGATCTCTAGTCTTTCCCATTCTGTTTCCTCTATTTCCTCTATTTCTTTCTCACTGAGGAAGGCTTTCTTATCTCTCAGGGTGCTTGCTATGACTAGTGCATTCTCTTGGCAAAACTCTATTAGCCTTTGCCCTGCTTCATTCCGTTCTCCAAAGCCAAGCTTGCCTGTCACTATAAGTGTTTCTTGACTCCTACTTTTGCATTCCAGTCCCCTATAATGAAAAGGACATCTTTTTTGTGTTCTAGTTCTAAAAGGTCTTGTAGGTCTTCATAGAACCATTCAGCATCAGCTTCTTCAGCATTACTGGTTGAAGCATAGACTTGGATTACTGTGATATTGAATGGTTTGCTTTGGAAATGAACATTCTGTCATTTTTGAGACTGCACCCAAGGACTGCATTTCAGACTCTTTTGTTGATTATGATGGCTACTCCATTTCTTCTAAGGGATTCCTGGCCACAGTAGTAGATATAATGGTCATCTGAGTTAAATTCACCCATTCCAGTCCATCTTAGTTCACTGATTCCTAGAATGTCAACGTTCACTCTTACCCTCTCCTATTTGACCACTTCCAATTTGCCTTGATCATGGTCCTAACATTCCAGGTTCCTATGCAATATTGCTCTTTATAGCATCGGACCTTGCTTCTAACACCAGTCACATCCACTACTGGGTATTGTCTTGCTTTGGCTCCATCCCTTCATTCTTTCTGGAGTTATTTCTCCACTGATCTCCAGTGATTATGGTTTCAGTGTGTCTGCCCTCTGACGCCTTCTTGCAACACCTACCATCTTACTTGGGTTTCTCTTACCTTAGGTATGGGGTATCTCTTCATGGCTTCTCCAGCAAAGCGCAGCCTCTGCTCCTTACCTTGGACAAGGGATATCCCCTCACTGCCACCCCTCCTGACCTTGAACGTGGAATAGCTCCTCTAGGCCCTCCTGCTCCCACGCAGCCACCGCTCCTTGGACGTGCGGTTGCTCCTCCTGGCCACCGCCCCTGGCCTCGGGTATGGGGTAGCTCCTCCCAGCCACCGCCCCTGGCCTCGGATGTGGGGTAGTTCTTCTCGGCTGCTCCTGCGCTATCGCAGCCTGGCACTCTTGGCCATCGCCCCTGAGTTGGATACGGACACAGGGTACTTCCTCCCGGCCACCGCCCCGACCTCAGATGTGGGGTAACTCCTCTTGGCTGCCGCCCCTCGAGCATGGTTCCTCCCAGCTTCTGCCCCTGACCTCGGACGTGGGGTAGCTCCTCGCCTGCACTATGTGTGCCAGTTGCAGCTGCCCGCTGATGATCATTGCTGAGTACCCTTTGAGTACTCACAAGTTAACTGGGGACTAGGGCCAAAGGCATCAGAGGGCAGACACAATGAAACCATAATCACAGAAAACTAGTCAATCTAATCACACTAGGACCGCAGGCTTGTCTAACTCAATGAAACTAAGCCATGCCCGTGAGGCCACCCAAAACAGGCGGGTCATGGTGGAGAGGTCTGACAGAATGTGGTCTACTGGAGAAGGGAACGGCAAACCACTTCAGTATTCTTGCCTTGGGAACCCCATGAACAGTATGAAAAGGCAAAATGAGGGGATAGTGAAGAGGAACTCCCCAGGTCAGTAGGTGCCCAATATACCACTGGAGATCAGTGGAGAAATAACTCCAGAAAGAATGAAAGGATGGATCCAAAGCAAAAGCAATACCCAGTTGTGGATGTGGCTGGTGATAGAAGCAAGGTCTGATGCTGTAAAGAGCAATATTGCATAGGAACCTGGAATGTCAGGTCCACGAATCAAGGCAAATTAGAAGTGGTCAAAGAAGAGATGGCTAGTGTGAACATCGACATTCTAGGAATCAGCGAACTGAAATGGACTGGAATGGGTGAATTTAACTCAGATGACCATTATATCTACTGCTGTGGGCAGGAGTCCCTTAGAAGAAATGGAGTAGCCATCATGGTCAACAAAAGAGTCCGAAATGCAGTACTTGGGTGCAATCTCAAAAATGACAGAATGATCTCTGTTCGTTTCCAAGGCAAACCATTCAGTATCACAGTAATCCAAGTCTATGTCCCAACCAGTAATGCTGAAGAAGTTAAGTTGAATGGTTCTATGAAGACCTACAAGATCTTTTAGAACTAACACCCAAAAAAGATGTCCTTTTCATTACAGGGGACTGGAATGCAGAAGTAGGAAGTCAAGAAACACCTGGAGTAACAGGCAAATTTGGCCTTGGAATGTGGAATGAAGCAGGGCAAAACTAATAGAGATTTGCCAAGAAAATGCACTGGTCATAACAAACACCCTCTTTCAACAACACAAGAGAAGACTCTACACATGGACATCACCAGATGGTCAACACTGAAATCAGATTGATTATATTCTTTGCAACCAAAGATAGAGAAGCTCTAAACAGTCAACAAAAACAAGACCAGGAGCTGACTGTGGCTCAGACCATGAACACCTCATCGCCAAATTCAAACTTGAATTGAAGAAAGTAGAGAAAACCACTAGACCATTCAGGTATGACCTAAATCAAATCCCTTATGATTATACAGTGGAAGTAAAAAATAGATTTAAAGGACTAGATCTGATAGATAGAGTGCCTGATGAACTATAGACTGAGGTTCATGACATTGTACAGGAGACAGGGATCAAGACCATCCCCATGGAAAAGAAATGCAAAAAAGCAAAATGGCTGTCTGAAGAGGCCTTACAAATAGCTGTGAAAAGAAGAGAAGCGAAAAGCGAAGGAGAAAAGGAAAGATATAATCATCTGAATGTAGAGTTCCAAAGAATAGCAAGAAGAGATAAGAAAGCCTTCCTCGGCAATCAATGCAAAGAAATAGAGGAAAACAACAGAATGGGCAAGACTAGAGATCTCTTGAAGAAAATTAGAGCTACCAAGGGAACATTTCATGCAAAGATGGGCTCAATAAAGGACAGAAATGGGATGGACCTAACAGAAGCAGAAGATATTAAAAAGAGGTGGCAAGAATACACAGAAGAACTGTACAAAAAAAGATCTTCAAGACCAAGATAATCACGATGGTGTGATCACTCACCTAGAGCCAGACATCCTGGAAT
>SJYT01009841.1:0-12139 GCA_006410635.1 Cephalophus harveyi
TCCCATGGACAGAGGAGCCTGGTAGGCTGCAGTCCATGGGGTCACTGAGAGTTGGACACGACTCAGTGACTTCACTTTCCTGCACTGGGGAAGTAAATGGCAACCCACTCCAGTGTTCTTGCCTGGAGAATCCCAGGGACGGGGGAGCCTGTTGGGCTGCCGTCTACGAGGTCACAGGGTCGGGCACGACTGAAGCAACTTGGCAGCAGCAGCAACTTTCTTATTACTTATTGTTAGCCTTGGGTATCTTTTTCTATCCTTGTGTTGTTGTTGTTTAGTCATTAAGTTGTATCCAACTCTTTGAGACCCCCGTGGACTGTAGCCTGCCAGGCTTCTCTGTCTGTGGGATTTCCTAGGCAGGAATACTGGAGTGGGTTGCCATTTTCTTTGCCACGGGAGCTTTCCTACCCAGGGATGGAAGCTGTGTCCCCTGCGCTGGCAGGCGGATTCTTTACCACTGAGCCGCCAGGGAAGCCCCTTCTATGCTTTACTTACAATAAATTGAATATGTATGTTTAAAGATGTGAAGATAGCAATGTAATTGCATCTGGCATTTTAAGAAGACAATATAATGTGGAAATCTCTGTCTTTTAATTGGAGCGTTTAGTTCAGAAACATTTACTATAGCTATTGACATAGTTGGATTTAGGTCCGCCGTCTTTGCTGTTTGTTTTCTGTTTGTCTCACTTGGCTTTTTGTTGCCCTGTTTCTTCTTTCCTGCCTTTCTGTGGCTGATCAAACATACTTTTTTTTTTCAAACATACTTTTAATATTCCACTTTAATTCATTTTAGCCAATTTTCTTTGTATTTTTTTAAAGTAGTTGCTATAGCGAAATTAAAATACACATCCTGCAATTAAAACACCCTACTTAGAGTTAGCATTGTATCAATTCAAAATATGAGAAACTTTGCAACACTTGTTATGTTATTGTTGTCATTTATATTTCATCTATATACTTTATAATGCCATGTTACTGTTAAAATGATTAAATAGTCATATGTCCTTTAAAGAAATTAAAAGAAAAAACAGTCTTTTTTATTTATTCAAATGTCTGACATCTTGGGGGTATTTTTCTTCTCAAATTCTACTTTCGAGAATGGTTTTAATGTTGAAAGCAAAACCAAGTTGAATAATCACACAGGTCTCCACATTGAACAGAAACTAGGCAACATTCTTCTGAATATTTTCAGTTTAATTTGTCATCCAATTATGATCTCTGGACTAGATTTATGGTGCTAAAGTCCTTCTCTATCTTGTTACATGGACTGTAGCATGCTTCTACCATCTCTCTTTTATTATTTTGAAATTTTTTCATTGAAGTATAGTTGATTTTCAATATTGTGTTAGTTTCAGGTATACAGCATAGCGATTCAGTTATACATGTATGTATATATATTCTTTTTCAAATTCTTCTTCCTTACAGGTTATAACAAAATACTGAGTATAGTTCCCTGTGTTACACAGTAGGTCCCTGTTGGTTATCTGTTTTACATATAGTAATGTGTGTATGTTAATCCCAGCCTCCTAATTTAACTTTACCCCACCCCCTCGAATCTTGGGAGTCTTTTGAAAGAAAACAAGATACAATCTGGCTTAGGCTTTTTTTTTTTTTTTTTGACCGAGTGGTACTGACCTTGTCATGGAAGCCTTCCCACTCAAGCCTGACTTAAGAGAAGCAAACTGATAGCAATGATTTAAAACCTTTTATAAAACTATCCTCTGCAGATTCTCTCACTTCCTCCCTTTTTAAATGCTTGATTACACCAATTCAGAAACAGAAGGGATCTGAAGTTTGGCATTGTGCTTGAAGATACCAGGTTGCCAAAAAGGCTTTAATGGGGAAGCATATCCCATCTGAAGTCCGTGAAACACTGAGACTAAGATGCTAAGGCAGATGAGAGTTTGCAAGAAAAACAAACATTTAGTCACAGTGGGGCTAGTATAAAGGGGTGTCATATTCCTAATTTGAGTATCTACACAAAAGTATCCAAGTATCTACACAAAACTTGTCTGAGTTCAAAGGCAAGTTCAAAGTTCTCTTGTCTTCTAACTCAGACAAGTTTTGTGTAGATACTTGGTTTCCTTATGATTAGAAATAGACCACAGTAGGATCAAATGTCCTATAGTATCACTTGATAATATCCCTCAAGAGCTGTTTAGAGTCAGCTCACGTGTGATAGTTTGTGATAGGTTGAACCTTTGTTTCAGGTGTTGATCAGCAAACGTCACAGTAACTTAGAGCTGTTGAAGAAGTCTTTAAATGCGTATCCATTTGATATGACTTTTTACTAGGATCTAAAAGTTTGGGTTAATAACTAGGTAATGAACTTAATGTCTCCTAGAGCATAATGTAGTTTCTTTCCTGTTTTACAGTTGAGAACATGGTAACTGCTGGAAAAGCCATTCTAGAAAGGAATAATTTCACTGACTTTGAGAATACAAGGTTCGTATGCTTCCAGATAGAAACCAATACATACAGTTGTTTTTTCTCAAATGTTATTTCCTCGGGAAAATGAAAGTAGAGATGCAGAGTTGATGGTTTAAATGCAGTTTTCCTGAAAGTGAACTTATTGTTCATTAGTAAATTTAATGAACAGAACTTCTTTTCACATCTCAGCATCTTCTAATAATCACCACTTGCAGTTTGGACAGACAGGTATATTCAAACAGTGGGCAGGGAAAATTAGTTAGTCTTCTTTGTTCAGTATGTGCATTCCTATAAAACTGTGTATAAATTGAATTTCCTTAGGGAAAAAAATCTAACTTACTTTTAGTATTCAAGAAACTTAAAAGTGATGACAAAGGTTTTTTAGTGATGGTAAGGAAATGACCACTTTATTTAGGAGAAAGCATGCCATCTACTGGTCATGTCTTAGAACTAAGGACTCCCGACTTCTGCTCAGTGTCCAGTGACTCAGCATTTTTTAGGAAAAGTAAAGATAATATGATAAGAACTGAAAGTGAAAGTGAAGTCGCTCAGTCGTGTCCAACTCTTTGCCATTCCATGGACTGTAGCCTCCTCTGTCCATGGGATTTTCCAGGCAATAGTCCTGGAGTGGATTGCCATTTCCTTCTCCAGGGGATCTTCCCAACCCAGGGATCGAACCCAGATCTCCCGCATTGTAGACAGACGCTTTACCGTCTGAGCCACCAGGGATAAGAACTGAAGTAAGACGTAATGCCAGCTCAGAATTCATAAAAGTTATACAGTGCCATAATATTCTGTGAAAGCTTTTCTTGATGAAGACTTTATCTTACCGTGAACTTCAACATGAGAAAGAACTGTGTGAAGACTCTGAAGTTCATGTAGAAAAACAGTGGAAGAGTTGTTTGAGTGGTAATCTGTCTATCTTAGGTAACCTGTTGTGGGTATCTTTAATATTTATGTGTTTTAACCTGAAGATATAGTTGTAAACTATTGTAGAACTAATCTGTCAGTTATCTCGTATTTTTCTGTTTCAGAATGGGTTTCCATGTGTCACCATTCTGTTCCATTGCCCACTTGCACCTTCATGTTCTGGCACCAGCTGATCAGCTGAGCTTCATGTCAAGATTGGTTTATAGAGTGAATTCCTATTGGTTTATCACAGTGAGTATTATTGTTACGTTGCTGCTGCTGCTGAGTCTCGTCAGTCATGTCCGACTCTGTGTGACCCCACAGATGGCAGCCCACCAGGCTCCCCTGTCCCTGGGATTCTCCAGGCAAGAACACTGGAGTGGGTTGCCATTTCCTTCTCCAGTGCATGAAAGTGAAAAGTGAAAGTGAAGTCGCTAAGTCATGTCCAACCTTCAGCGACCCCATGGGCTGCAGCCTTCTAGGAGCCTCCATCCATGGGATTTTCCAGGCAAGAGTACTGGAGTGGGGTGCCATTGCCTTCTCTGCTAGCAGCATATAAAAATATTTGTCCTTTTGGTTGTAGTTTTTCTTTTCTTGGCAACTATAGACACTTATACTTCTTATAGATTTGGTCATCTGTTTTAACATACTATTTGCACATATCCAAAACAATCTTTTTAATTTGGGGGACTTTCCGGGTCATCAGATCTGTAGGAGGAGACACCGTGGTGAAGTCTCTGAATTGTAAGCAGAGGATATGATATAGAAGTTTGTGGTATTAATAGTTCTGAATTCTGGCTCCATTAGTTATTCAGGCGACCATGTGCAAGTTACTTAAACTGTTTAAGGCCCAAGTTTTTTGTCTACTACTGACTTACGGGTAATAGTGCCTGCCTCCAGGATTCAGAAGAGGATTGATGATTTAATTAACATGGTAAGGAGTCCGCCTGCCAGTGCAGGAGGTGCAGGAGCCGAAGGTTCCATCCCTGGGTCAGGAAGATCCCGTGGAGAAGGAAATGGCAACCCGCTCCAGTATTCTTACCTGGAAAATTCGGTTGAAAGAGGAGCTAGGTGGGCTATAGTCCATGGGGTTGCAAAGAGTTGGACACAGCTGAGTGACTAAGCACTCATACACACACACAAACACACACATGTGCACAAAGTGCGTCAAACTGTACCTTGCAGATAGTAAGGGCTCAGTAAATGCAGCCTCTATCATCATTAGCCTCTTTGTAGAAACAGAGGCAAGTAGCATCAGCTACTAAACCTAAAGCTGAAGCTGTGAGTCTAAAAAATTACAGAATTCTGCTTTGCTAGAGCAACAGTAGAATAGAATTCTACTGATTATAAGCTTGTAACCTGACAGTCAAGCTTTGTTATTAAATGACTCTGTCTTTCCAGGGCCTCTTGACTAGTAATTTACCAGTTTCTTATATGTCCATGATGATAAGGTGACCTGTAGCAGCTATATCTGAAAAACCATCAAATTACAAATTAAGTAATTACCATTAGTTAATATATATTATTATTATGGTCATATTACAGAAGAAATGAAAATACATTTGATTTTTAGAAACTTCGCATTTCAGACTTATCATCTCTTTCAACTTGTCCAGATTATTTTATTTAAAAATATATTTAAGATGTATGTGTGTGCATGCTAAGTTGCTTCAGTCATGTCCAACTCTGTGTGACCCCATGGACTGTAACCTGCCAGGCTCCTCTGTCCATGGAATTTTTCAGGCAGGAATACTGGAGTGGATAGCCATACCCTCCGCTAATGGATCTTCCTAACCTAGGAAGCGAATCCCCGTCTGTTACATCTCCTGCATTGGCAGATGAGTATCTTACCACTAGTGCCACCTGGAAGCCAAGATGCATGTGTACTTCAGATTAAAAAATTGGACGTTTTGTAGGAAGCTGGTGTGGTCTCTTTAAAAGATTGGTATGATAAAAAAGAGGTTTTTTTTTTTAATCTGTATTTCTAATTTTCTATACTATGTTTTGTAATAAAAAAATTTAAATACATTTTTATAATTTCTAAACTGTATTCCTTACAAGATTTTTTAGTTGGGAAAAAAATGAATGAACAAAGTTATGATGTCTGTTAATGGTTCATCCTGGGAATCTGAATTCTTCTTAAATATAGATATTAAGTATGTATTATGAGACTTTGAAAAAATCAAAATAAAGATGTTAACATTTATTCTGAAATCTCATATAGTATTCCAGATATATAAGATGATTGAGTAAAGTATCTGAAATAATTTAACTAGAAGACCTTAGTTTTTATTCTTTTTTAAACAGATTTTTTTTTTAAAGAATTTAAAGTTCACAGCAAAATTGAATGGAAAGTTTAGAGAGTTCCCATATATCCTGTGTCCCCACGTACTCACAATCCCTCCCACTATCAACATCGTACACCACAGTGATAAATTTGTTATAATCCATGATATATCATTGATATATCATTATCATTCAAAGTCCATAGTTTTTATTAGGGTTCATTCTTTGTGTAGTATATACTGTGGCTTTGGACAAATGTATGATGACATATATCC
The DNA here is from genome assembly GCA_006410635.1 of Cephalophus harveyi. Lineage (NCBI taxonomy): Eukaryota > Metazoa > Chordata > Mammalia > Artiodactyla > Bovidae > Cephalophus > Cephalophus harveyi. The sequence goes on from SJYT01009841.1 coordinate 5,901, forward strand.
AACACTGTAGTACCATGCAGAGTAGTTAAAGTGCCCTGAAAATCCTCTGTGCTCTGATCATTCGTTTCTCCCTGCCCCTTCACCTCTGGTAACCACTGATTTTTTTTTTTTTTTTCAAGTCTCCAGTTTTGCCTTTTCCAGAATATCATATAGTTAGAGCCATATTGTATATAGCCTTTTCACTTCTTTCACTTAGTAAAATGCATTTCAAGTTCCTCCGTATATAGTTTACTTCTTGATTTTTAAAAATAATTCTTATTGAGCTTTGGCTGTGCTGGGTCTTGGCTGCTGCACGGCTTTTCTCTCGTCGTGGCGAGGGGGCGCCACTCTCTGCTCGTTGCGGTGGCCTGTCTGTGGAGCACAGGCTCTGGGGTGCAGGGCTTGAGCGGTTGTGGCGCACGGGCTCGGGAATTGGAGCTCCTGGGCCCTGGAGAGCAGGCTCAGTGGCTGTGGTACACAGGCTCAGTTGCTCCACAGCCTGTGGGATCCTCCCTGGCCAGGGGTTGAACTCTTGTCCCCTGCATATGCAGGCGGATTCTTTTACTGCTGAGCCACTAGGGAAGCCCCCCTAGTTTACTTTATAAAACTTCAGTGTGATGTATTTCTTTTTCTTTTTGAAACTTTCTGACAAATAGGCCATGTGGATAAAAATCTGCTTATTTATATACAAAATATTAAATAAACACCTTTACCATAGTTTAAAAACAATTGAAAGTTTTTGTAAGATTTTTAGGAAAAGAATATGTAGTATCCAGCTCTTCTGTTGTGGCTTATTATAATAGGAGTGCCAGTAAAATTATTTCATATTGGCTATGATAATTAGAATAAAGATACGTTATTTTTTTAATTACAGGCTGATTATTTGATTGAAAAACTAAGAACATGAAAATGTCAACAGTGGAATCTTGGCTCAACATAGACTAATATTTCGTCTCTTTGAAGTCTAATTACAATTGTAAGGTTCACTGGGTTTTATGAGAAGCTATTACTGGGTAGCCTTAAATTGTTTCTTCATGTTTGTTTCCTGAAATGTGTGATATAGTCATATAAATTCTTTGTCATTGACTTTGTTTTAATGGTTCCTTGTCTAAAGTATAAGATACTCTAGATAAAATCCCATTAAAACAAATTCTGTTAATCAAGAAGGGCTCTGTATTTTTTTAAGAAATTCAAATATTTTTAATTCTCAGTAAGTAGTCAATTATAATAGTGATTTATTTATAAAGAATAAACTGGTATAAAAGTACTTTGTTGGAACCTTTGTTATATGAAGGAGAGAAAGAAATTACTTATTGACTGTTCTGTAATTTTACACGTAAAATTTCAAAATAAAGAGTACCATGCTACACAATGATCTCTGATCTTGATGGAAGAATTGTATGTATGTCACTTTTCACTCAGACTTCAGATGCTGGCTTTCACTTCCTGAAACCTAGCATCTTTGTAATAAATTGATACTGAAAGCTATATAGTCTATATAAAATAACTTCTCTAACAGTGAATTTGCTACAACGAATCAATTTGGTTACCCAAGAGAATTCATTGTAATGGAATTTTACCTGTAAGAATATAAATGGGGAAGAAACAGGAAGTGGTTTTATTAATATATTAAAAGCTGGAGGAAGCTGCTGCTTGATAATTTAACTATACCAAAGGAAAATTAGAATTAAAAAGTGATTAGACCTGTCTTTTATCATGAACAAGCCCTGACTTGAAAGTAGAGATGATAGGCATGGATGAGAAAATTTACTTTAATAATACATTAATATTATTGATAAATCATTTCATGAGACATATTTCTTTAGGAATTGTCTTTTGGTGCTAATCTACACTAATAGTAGTGAATGTGAATGAAAAATAAGCACTGAAAGCTGATCTTACGTTGTGTCAGTGTATAATTGTACCATGTACACGAATATAAATGAACATAAGGATTAAAGTATTGATCTTAGAAATAATCCAAGAAGACTAGTTTTTTTTTTTTCCTTCCTTTTTGGGGGGCATTATATTAAACATAGTTTTTACTAATGAAATACTTATTACAATTACAATGTTTTTCAATATTGTCTAGTTCATTTATTCATTCAACAAACATTTGCAGAGCAGGATCAGGAAATATAGAAGCGAGAAAGGACCATCTGCCTTTAATTGCCAATACAAGGATCAGACAAAACCAGTGAGTACAAGTTGGTATGTTAAGTATCAAAATGTCCGTAGCGGAGTCTGTGGAGAGGGCCACACTGGAGACAGGTGGCAGTGGAACTAAGCGTTCGTGACTCAGTGTTCGGCAGGTGGATCGTGGACGTTAAGGCTGAGAGACCAATGTGCACTTCCCTTGGGTTTTGCCTCCATTACTATTTACTTTACAATTGAATATCTGGATTCCATTGTATTCACTGGAGGTGGAGAGAGGGGTTATGGGCTCTCCAAATCATATTTACAAGTTTTTCAGCACTACTGTATTAACTACGCAGATTCGCAGTTACACGTTCCTGTAAATCACTTCCGCTGTGACCAGCTTCTTCAGGAGTTTTCAACATGCGCAACGTGTTATGCTTTGTGACCTTGTAGTGACATAAGGGACAGTATTATGATAACAACATGTAAGGTATTTAAGGAGTTCTCAGAATTCTCAGATGCCCTATGGGCTTCACAAAAAATGTTGATCAGCCATTTGATTTAATTTATATGGGATTATACCCTCTCATAGTAAGCTTTTTTCCTTTGCTGGAAAACCCTTGGAGCCTTAAATTTTTAGTGGTACTTCTGTCAAGATTAAAAATTTAATTATGACAACTGAAATTCATTCAGCTTTTGCAGTAGTTTAATTATTAGGTTTATTTAAGTATATAGTTTAATTATTAGTTTCTTTAATTATTAATATTTGGTAACTCTAGCTGCTACAGTTATAACATTAGCTCAGTATGAATGCTAATTCATAACCTGTCTTAAAAATGTTTAAAGTAGTATTAAGAGCATTATTAATGCATGTTGTGATACTATTTTTGGTAACTGCAGAATTTTAAAATTATTAATAATGAACTGTTTCAAACTGTTTACTTAGCTAAATTTCTGCTAAATAAATATGGAAAAATATTGTGTGAAATTTTGTCTCTCTGGACTTAAAAAAATTTTTTTGTTTTTAAAAGATTTTGCTTTTTTAGAGTAGTTTTAGGTTCATGGCGGAATTGGGAGAAAGGTACATAGATGTCTTATACTTCCTGTCCCCACACATGCAAGGCCTCTCCCGTTATCAAGGTTCCGCACCAGAGTGGTGCTTTTGTTATTAATACAACTGATTAACTTACACTGACACATCAAAATCACCCCAGAGTTCATAGTTTATCTTAAAGTTTACCCTTGGTGTGGTATATTCTGTGGGTTTGGTCAAATATATAATGAATGACATTTGGGGCTTCCCAGGTGCCCAGTGGGTAAAGAATCCACCTACAATACAAGAGATCCGTTTAATCCCTGGGGCAGGAAGATCCCCTGGAGGGCACAGCGACCCAGACCAGTCTTCTCGCCTGGAGAATCTCATGGACAGAGGAGTCTGGTGGGCGGGCTACAGTCCATTGGGGTTTCAGAGTCAGACACAACTGACAAGACCGAGCACACAGTGGCGCTCCCTAATGACGTGTGTCATTATGGTATCACACAGACTGTTTAGAAGGAAGCTAAAACAAAAATCAGTTCATTCCTGTAAGTGCCCAAAGTTTCTGCCTTTCCAGACACTCATCCTCTCTTGCCTTGACTGTTACTAGAATCTGTTGGCTGGGCTTTCTGTTTCCATTATTGGTTCCGTTCTAACACAGCCTCCATTAGAGTCCATTCTAAATTACTGACCTGATTATGCAACTTTCTTTCTTATGAAAATGTCCATTTACCATCAAGATTATTCAGCAACTTTTTCAGCTTTATCTCCTGTACTCATAGTCCACATACCAGACGTTTTTTACTATTTCAGCTAAACTGAGCACACCTTTGAAAATCAGTTCACTTTTAAAGGCCTGGTTAAAATGTTACCTCCTTAGGGAAGTCATGTCTGATACTTCCCATCCCCAACCACAGCATTATTAAATGTACCATCAGCTGTAGTCCATGACATTTTATTTTCCTAGCATAGATCTTACACAGTCTAGCCAGGAAATATGGTGTATTTCTTGCCATTGGATTTAAAACTCTTAGTTGGATGATTTTTTATCTTTGTATTCCCACTGCCTTAACCGGGTGACTGATGCATAATACCACTCAGGAAATATTGTATTTTAATTTCCGCGTCTCTTAAAATGTTACCGTAACAAACCAAAATCTGGTCAAGCACCATGATAATGATTTCAGGCAGCTTTCAATCCAAAAATCAAGAGTACAACGTAGATGTCAGGACCTTCTGGCATTACCGCAGTGTCTATGACCAAGATAACTCAGGTGTGAAACCTCTGAGATTCCAAAGAATCCACCCACACCAAGCATTTCCTGCAGCTAACAACCACACCTTTGCAGGGCAAGGGGAAAGTGTTATCTAGCTCCTGCCATCTTGACTCACTTTTCTTCTACTTCTTCTCTTCTTGCCTTGGGGACACATTTATCTCACTTTCACTCTGGAATTTAAAAACTTGCTCTGAAGCCTCAGTGCTAATCACCATGCCTGGGCCACAAGAACTCACCTACCTTAGGAGGTTATACTGGAAAATCACCATGGACAGGGGAGCCTGGCGGGCTACAGTCTATAGGGTCACAAAGAGCTGGACACAACTGAAGTGACCTAGCACAGGAGGCTAGGTATTTTCTCAGCTAAGGAGATTTATCTTTGATTCTCATTCTGGCTAGTAAGAGAGGAATATTTTCTTGTTATATCTTCTGAGAAAATATTTGCAATGTGTTGCAAATTTATCACATAAATTCTCTTCCCAAAAAGGTGGATGCGAAGAAGGCAAAACATGTTATTATCTGTGATACCTGGGACTCAAAGCCTATCCATGTTCCGTGCCACTGTCTTCTCAGCAGTGATTCTCAAACCTCATTGTGCATTTGCATCACCTTGTGGGCTTACTGAAAACAGACTACTGGGCTCTACACTGGAGTGTCTGATGTAGGGTGGGACAGGATTTTGCAATTCTGAGTGGTTCCCAGGTGATATGCTGGTGGCGGCACAGTAAATAAAAACTGAGGAGTATTTAAAAAATAACTGTGTTCAGGCCACATACCAGACAGATGAGAGTCTCTGGAGATAGATTCCAGGTCTTGTAGTTTTAAAAAGTCTTCAGGTAATTCCAGTGTGCAGTTAAAATTGGAGAACCTGTGTCCTATGGGATTGAATAAAACTTCTCTGGGCCCTGTTACAGTAGATGTTCAAGAAAATCTTTCTGGGATCTGACGCTAACTAGAGTATATATGATTATTTTCCACTCATAGTAAGCAACTAGGATCAAGAGATGGTGACTATTGGGAATTGTGCTTAAATAAGAATCTGTGGGTTGTCCCCCCCCCCCCCAGGAAAGCTGCACACCTACTTAATATATCTGCAAACAAATGGTGGCCCTAGTGGTAAAGAACCTGCCTTCCAATGCAGAAGATGTAAGAGACAAGAGTTTGATCTCTGAGTTGGGAAGATCCTCAAGCAGGGCGTNTATCTGCAAACAAATGGTGGCCCTAGTGGTAAAGAACCTGCCTTCCAATGCAGAAGATGTAAGAGACAAGAGTTTGATCTCTGAGTTGGGAAGATCCTCAAGCAGGGCGTGGCAACCCACTCCAGTATTCTTGCCTGGAGAATCCCACAGACAAAGGAGCCTGGTGGGCTACAGTCCACAGGGTTGCAAAGAGTCAGACACAACTGAAGCAATTTAGCATGTACACTTGTCAAAAGCCTTTATTTAGATATCATATTTTGCTTCTTTTATTTTAGGAAGGAAAGAAAGAAGCAGGAGAAAGGAAATGAGAAAAAAAAGACAACAGATCTGGCTCAGATAAAGCACATGCACTGTGAACTTATGCCTAGTACACAAGTTGTGCCCAAGAGAAGTAATAAATGGCATTTGTTCAAAGATGTGCAGAGCCACCTAAGCTACAAAGCTGAAGCCTGGAGCAGTGTAGATGATACCCAGGTCTTGCATGGCCTTGTATTTGAAGTGGAGTAAAAGACTGAAACCATTTTTTGGTATCTTGCAATCGATCTCATTGCAAACAAAAGAAATTAAGGACAGGCCCAAAGAGGAAAGGCATCCCTAACTTTGGCAGCA
>SJYT01009851.1:0-16297 GCA_006410635.1 Cephalophus harveyi
ATTAAAAAGCAATGAAAAGAACAGAATATAACTGACTTGTTGATTTTACCACACAAAATTTATAAACTTTCAGACATTCAGCACAAAACTTGTATACATACATAAAACAACTAAGTGGCAAAGAGCAAAAATGAAGAAAAATATTTTAGTCTTTGAAAGAATACAACCAAAAGCAAAAATCCTGCCACATTCATGATGCAAAAGCAAAGGAATTGAACAGACAATTTTCAACTAACTTTCCTATTAATATATAAATATATTCAGCCTCACTGGTAATGAAATAATTGCAAAGTAAGCTCATTAGCATGTCCATTTTTACATAATAAATACTCTTTAATTTGAATATTAGGAGGGAGGAGATACTGTGAAAGGTACGTCTCATGAACTACTTTTGTAGGGAAATGTTTGCCAGTATTCCTTTGTCTGGATCCCTCTCATTGTAGTCACTTAGGCTCCATCTTAAAAAACAAAAGTCCTTACATGTCTGTACAACCCTCCATAGCTAATACTCAGTATCTTTACTTCAGTAGTGAAAGGTACGTCTCATGAACTACTTTTGTAGGGAAATGTTTGCCAGTATTCCTTTGTCTGGATCCCTCTCATTGTAGTCACTTAGGCTCCATCTTAAAAAACAAAAGTCCTTACATGTCTGTACAACCCTCCATAGCTAATACTCAGTATCTTTACTTCAGTTAATAGCAAAAATCCTTGGAATTTTCTTCTACTTTTACTGGAAGCTTTACACCTCCAACTCACTCTCTTAATTGAGCCTTTATGTCCATCATTTAATGGCCAACATTGACCCTTGCACTTCTCAGTTGCTCATTCATGTCTGACTCTGAGAGACTAAGTATGCCTTCATACATGACATAATAATATATTTGTATCAATATATCTAATCACACGATAATGGAAATTCCCCAAATTGTTTAGATCCAAGGTTGAGAATAAATTTGAGAGAATGAGAAAACCATAACATGGAAAAACTCTTGAAAACGAGAGAGATCACAAATCTTAATCAAGTGAGTGAAATTAAGTTATATGGAGGAGTTCAAAGAAATTTAACTTCTAGGCAATAAATAAAAGGAGCATGTCCTACTTCCTCAATCTATTGAAAGAATCTGAAAAAAGATCTGCAATTTCTGGCTCTGGGTTTTGAACCCTTCAATCAGGTGGCCTTCTTCAGCTGAAGACACATGGCCTATTTATAGCTGCCTTTCTGAAGAATGCTTGCAGAACCCTCTTTATGTCTTTGTTCCTCAGACTGTAGATGAAAGGGTTCAGCATTGGTGTGACCACAGTGTACATCAGCGAGGCAATTTCACTTGAGTGTGAGCTCTGGGTAGCTGAAGAGCTAAGGTACACTCCTAAGCTTGTACAATAAAACAAGGAGACAACTGAGAGGTGAGACACACAGGTGGAAAAGCCTTTAAGCTTTCCCTGAGCTGACGAGATTCCACATATGGAGGAAACTATCTTAGAGTAAGAGTAAACTATCCCAGACAGGGGAGCACCAGCCAGCAGCCCAGCTGCCAAATACATCACCATGTCATTAAGAAAGTTGTCAGGACAGGCGAGTTGGACCATCTGGTTGAGTTCACAGAAATAGTGAGGGATTTCCAGCTCTCCACAGAAGGACAGTCTCAACACCATTAAGGTTTGTAACAAGGAATGAAGGACACTGATGGCCCAGCTAACCAGAACCAGCATCCCACAGATTTGGGGGCTCATGATGACCGTGTAGTGCAGGGGGTGACAGATGGCTACAAAGCGGTCATAGGCCATCACAGTCAGGAGGAAGTCATCCAACCCTGCAAACAGTGTAAAAAAAAACATCTGGGTGATGCAGCCTTCATAGGTGATAACTTTGCTCTGTGTCTGGATGTTCCACAGCATCTTTGGGATGGTGGTAGAGGTGAAGCAGATGTCTACAAAGGACAGGTTGGAGAGGAAGAAGTACATGGGGGTGTGGAGGTGGGAGTCTGAGACAGCCAGGATGATGAGGAGGTTTCCAAACACATTTATCAGGTACATGGAGAGGAAAAGTCCAAATATGAAGGGCTGTAGTTCTTGTTCCTCTGAGAATCCAAGAAGAAGAAATTCTGAAACTCCTGTGATGTTCTTTGGTGCCATGTAGTGGAAGTGACTACAAATAAAGGGAAAAACCCGGATTAATTTTCATGCAAGTGGACATTACTCACATTGTTGAAATGCTACCCTATGCATTTTGCGATTAGGAAATTAATCTCAATATTTTGTTCATGCAATGAGTACAGGGTTTTGGTAAGCAAAAGCTCCTGAAATCCAGTCATGGAGAATCAATGAAGCAAATAAAAATAAATATAGTGTTTCATATGGTGACACATACTATGAATAAAATGAAAGCAAGTGTAAAGGAAAGAGTAAAGAAGGGATGCTATTTTTACGGGTGTTCAGGTAAGACCACAAATAAGGTGACATTTGAACAGAGACCTCATGGAAGAGAGAACAGGAGCCATCAACTTATCAGGAGAAGTGTGTACCTGGCAGGGAGAACAGCCAGTACAAAGGCCTTGGGGAAGGTGCTTGTTTAAGATGTTCTGGTTGAAAAAAGGAAACCGGTGCGGTGAGGGAAATGAGCAGGAGGGAGAGTGAGGAGTGATGGTGTCAGAGGATGTTGAGGAGCAAGGTGGTTTCCTTGCTGCTGCTGAGACTGCAAGTTACAGGGAGTCCTTCCTCCATATTATATTTCTCTAGCACTTTATGAAATTGCTGCAAAGGTGGCCTGTATTTTTTTTTGGGGGGAGGGGAGCTCTGTTGAGTCTTCATTGCAGTGTGCAGGCTTCTGTAGTTGTAGGTTCTCTAGTTGTGGTGAATTGGTGTATTTGCCCCGTGGCATGTGGGATCTTAGTTCCCAGACCAGAGATTGAACCTGCATCCCCTGCATTGGAAGGTGGATTCTTAACCCCTGAAACACCAGGGAAGTCCTAGCCTATATGTTTAATCGAATCTCTTCTTTAGTACCTTTTGCTGATTGAGTTCTGGCCTCTGTGTATGAGAATCACTTTGGAATATGTGAGCTCAGTACCCCTGCTCTGAAGACTTCTCACCCTTCACAAGGCAAGAAAACAAAAGAGACACAATAAGACCCTGGCTTCCTAGGCTGTGTTATTTCCATGAATTTTTCACCCTTTACAACCACAAATGGTTTAGAGTTAGATACAACTCAAGTTGATCAGATAAGATTATGTACAAATGGTCTTCAGAAATTTCAGTTTGTAATTTTCCTAGGTATCAATGAAGCTCGGTGTTTAATTTTGATATGACCATTTTATGCCATGTATTAAAAACATATAAATTTTTTTCAGTGTTCAACTATATTATATATCAGTATTGTATCTTTAAATCTGGATGTGTGTGTGTATATATATATATATATGGGGCTGCCCTGATAGCTCAGTTGGTAAAGAATCCGCTTGCAATGTGGGAGATCTGGGTTTGATTCCTGGGTTGGGAAGATCCCCTGGAGAACAGAAAGGCTACCCATTATTCTGGCCTGGAGAATTCCATGGACTGTACAGAGTTGGACATGACTGAGCAAATCTATATGTGCCTGCAAGGAGATCAAACCAGTCAATCCTCAAGGAAATCAACCCTGAATATTCATTGGAAGGACTGATACTGAAGCTGATGCTCCAACAATTTGGCCACTTGACGTGAAGAGCTGACTCATTGGGAAAGACCCTGATGCTGGGAAAGACTGAAAGAAAAGGAGGTGGGGGTAGCAAAGAATAAAGTGGTTATATCACATCACCGATTCAATGGACATGGATTTGAGCAAACTCCAAGAGATAGTGAAGGACAGGGGAGCCTGGTGTGCTGCAGTCCATGGGGTCACAAGGTTTCAGACACGACTTAGCGACTGAACAATACCAACAACAATATATATTTCTACACATGAGAAAAAGAGAGAGAAATAGAGAAATAGAGAATGGACATGAAAGAGAATACAGATCTAATAAACTCAAATGGTCCCTGAGAGACTGTGGTAAGAAAATTTCTTTGGTTCTTATAACATTTCACATGCTATTATATTCCCTTGATGCCCAACAGAAATTATTAAAAAGAAAAATTTATCCAGAGTAGCAATAACTTGTGGTCTAAAATACTTATGGGTTGTATGACCCAAGAGAAAAATGAGTAAAGGTAACAAAATAGCACTTCACAAAAGGATGCTTACAAAGCACAATGGATAGGAATAGAGCATTGGCCATTTTTAATATCAGGCAGCAAAACTTGTTTTTTCTGTTCTTATTTCATTTTCATTTGACTAAGTGTTTCTATATGAAAGCAGGGGAGCAAGCCTCTTTCTTCCCTTTTATATGTGACATCTTGTTTCTTGTTGTCGTTCTTGGATTGTAATCTTTTTTTTTTTAATGAGTCCTAAGGGCGCACTCTAGCCCTGGTTCTGATCTTTGCCCAAAAGATCAAAGGTCCATACACAGAAAACCTGGATACACCATGCCAGTTTCAACCTTTTCACCAACATTCTTCATGTTAGTCATCTGTGGACATTGTACTATACACTTATTTCCTTCATTGCACTCTGTCTTCCCAATTATAATGCTTGATCCATACATGGAGGGACTTCAGCTGTTTTGTTCATCTTTGTATTTTAACTGAGTATGTAAATATATGTGCACTTGTAAAAAATTGAATTTCATTAAATGAAAAGTTAGGAAATAAAAAGAATAACAAAGAGAATGAAACCAAGTTAAATAGCATGGTTTCAAGACTGTGGTAAACAGAATTGAATGGAGCACTGAAAACTAATTGAAGAAGAAATGTAATAGCAAAAGTTATGTTATCAACATGGATTAATAAAATTGGCAATGATCGAAATGTAAAATGATATGATATATAATGTTCCTAGAGTAATCTGGCATGTAACATATGCTCAGTTACTCTTTGTTGAATAAATCAGGACTTAGGTCTCCTTATATATGGACATTTAATATATGTCAAGGTTGCATTTCAGTTTATTTGGAAAGACTGAAATGTTCCTAAAGCTGGCATAAATATCTATCTTGTAAAAAATGGTTTCTCGCCTACCTCAAACATTTTACAAATATTAGAGAGATTACATCCTTAGTGTAAGAATAGCCAGCACATTTTAGATGAACACTTTGACATGTAAATATATAATATCAATGGGGGGGGGGGAGAATCACCTTAAATAATGCAAAAGACTCAGAAACAAGAAAATAGACCTGTATAACAAAATAAAATTTAAAAAATTAAGGCCAAATATATGCCTTACAAATCAACTGAAAAACAATCTTTTTAAAGAATTATTTGAAAGACTTGTATCTGTAGAAAAATGGACATATAATATGTGTTGTTGTTCAGTTGCTAATGTGTACATAATAATAATTATTATTGTTTTTGTTGTTTAGTCACTAAGTCGTGTCCGATTCTTTTGGGACCCCATGGACTGTAGTCTGCCAAGCTCCTCTGTCCATGGGATTTTTCAGGCAAGCATACTGGAGTGGGTTGCCATTTCCTTCTTTAGGGAATTTATCTTCCCGACCCAGGGATGGACCCACGTCTCCTGCACTGCCAGGCAAATTCTAACTTACCACTGAGCCACCACAGAAGCCCACACATAGTAATAATAGGCAAATCAAAAAGGTGACCAAATATATAAATCTTTGCTCTAGCTCAGTATGTAGTTTAAGAAAGCAACAAGAAATCTCTTTCCTACCATGGTCCTGGGAAAAAATCTTGAAGACTGGTCAAATCTGGGCTGAGAACTTCTAGACTAGTAGCAAAGGAGATTTTGATTTCTTTCTGGCAGAAATGTGAAGTGTTATGATGTTTTAGGGAAAAACCTGAAGACAGATATAAACATTCAAAATACAGATATTCTGCATGATACAGGATGCTCAGGGCTGGTGCACTGGGATGACCTAGAGGGATGGTATTGGTAGGGAGGTGGGAGGGGGGTTCAGGATGGGGAACACGTGTACACCGTGGTGGATTCATGTTGATGTATGGCAAAACCAATACAATATTGTAAAGTAATTAGCCTCCAATTAAAATAAATAAATTTATATTAAAAAAACAAAAATACAGATATTCTTTAATTAAGGGTTCTCCAGTGTTGGCACCATTGACATTCTGAGCCAGATCACTGTTTGTGGTGGCACCTGTCCTATGCATTATAGGATATTTAGAGCATCCCTAACTCTATAGAGCCTTCCATGTGTGACAGACAAAAATCCCTGAGGTATGAAACCATCCACGGTTAGAGTCAGAGTTTAAATTTCACTATCTTAACATATTGTGTAGCTTTGGTATAATAACAACTTAATGATAAAGGATATGAAAGTGAAAGTGAAAGTCACTCAGTTGTGTCTGACTCTTTGCAACCCCATGGACTATACTGTCCAAGGAATTCTCCAGGCTGGAATACTGGAGTGGGTAGCCTATCCCTTCTCCAGTGGTCTTTCTGACCCAGAAATTGAACCGGGGTCTCCTGTATTGCAGGCAGATTCTTGACCAGCTGAGCTGCCAGGGAAGCTCAAAGGATATGAAAGACCATCAAAGTGTTAGTAGTATAGGCACACCACGACCTGTTGTACAACCATAAAAATAATGAATTCATTATTATACTTGTGATTTGAGGCAGATATGTGAGAAATTATTGAGTAAGAAGGAAAACTGTAAAAAAATAGAGAAGGCAAATGGGATAAAAGGTAGGAACAAAGACTGCCCTGGTGGTGCAGTGGTAAAGAATCCACCTGCCAATACAGGAAACACGGGTTCAATCTCTGGTCTGGGAAGATCCCCTGGAGGAGGAAATGGCAACTCACTCAAGTATTCTTGCTTGGAAATCCCATGAACAGAACAGCCTCGTGGGCTACAACCCAAGGGGTCGCAGACAGTCGGACGTGATTTAACAACAAAATAACATCTTAACGACTAGTAAACATCTCCAGTTCTTTGAAAGATTGCACTCAAAGATAGGAATCCTATTCTGATCCTATTATAGAAAAGCAAACGGCTCGCACACATCATTTAAGATAGAAAAAGTGAATGGCTGACAAATCCACTCACATATTCACCCTCAGAGATAATGAAACGATGGCAAGCGAAGCTTATTAGCACTTCCCTGGCAGCTCAGTGGCAAAGAAGCCGCCTCCCAATGCAGGAGACACTGGTTCAGTCCCTGGTCTGGAAGATCCCCTGGAGGAGGAAATGGCAACCCATTCTAGTATTCTTATCCGGGAAATCCCATGGACAGAGAAGCCTGTAGGCTACAGTCCACGAGGCACAAAGAGTTGGACATAGGTAGCGACTAAACAACAACAAGCTCGTCAGCACACCCCTCTTGACATTTGAATTTTTTTTCACAGAAGATCCTGTGAAGTGTATATATCTGGCAAACACTGTTGCGAGGATGTATTTGCAAGCATCCTTTGGTGTGCATATCTGCTTATTTATTTTTGGTGCTGCTGTCTTTGTTGCTATGTGGTTTTTCTCTAGCTGCGGTGCATGAGCTTCGCATTACAGTGGCCTCTCTTATTGCAGAACATGGGCTCTAGGGTGTGAGGACCTCCGTAGTTGTGGTTCCCGGGCTCCAGAGCAGAGGCTCAGTAGTTGTGGTGCGCAGGCTTAGTTTCTCCAAGGCGTGTGGGATCTTCCCGACCAGGGATCAGACCCCTGTCTCCTGCACTGGCAGGTGGATTCTTCACCACTGAGCTCCCAGGGAAGCCCAATGTGTCTTTCTAATGAATACTGAAGCTTGGTCAAATATGCTTCATCAAAAAAATTAGAAGGAAATGACCTAATTATATTTTATATCCTTACATCACTAATATACTAATTATCTACTCAAACTATTAACAAGATACTTGGACATAAGTTCTGCTTTTACTGGAAGCACTTTATGCCTCGTGTGTGTTCATTTGCTCAGCCATGTCCAACTCTTTGCGACCCCATGGACTGTAACTCGCCAGTTCATGGGATTTCCCAGGGAAGAATACTGGAGCGGGTTTCCATACCCTCCTCCAGGGGATCTTCCTGACCCAGGAATCGAACTTGCATCTCCTGTGGCTCCTGCATTGGCAGGTAGATTCTTTGCCATTGAGCCACCTGGGAAGCCCCTTATGCCTCTCATCCCTCTCCTAATTGGGCTTCCATTTTTATCATTTACTTGGTATCACTGAACATTGCTTTACTGAGTTCAATGTTCAGTTCTCTTTTTAGCATTATAAAAATACATGGATATATTTTAATCATGCAAGCAATTAACCACAGTGTCCTCTGGGCTCTGACCTAGGCTGAGTTGGTTCTCTGGTGGACTCGGGTAAACATTCTTGGATTCCTTGTCTCTACCCTTCTTCTGCAGTGTCTTCCAGACCCTTGAACTCACCTACCTGGAAATTCTGAGAGGAAGGTGTCTGTGCGGAAGTCTGATTCTCTTCCTGGATGGCTGACGGTGGAGACTGAAGCTCTGTCCCCACACAAGGTAGCATGAAGAGGTCAAGCATTGGTCCTCTGCTCAAATTTAGGACTTCAAAAGCAACAACGAGGTCTTGTCCATTCCCAGGTTGTACAAGCTCAGGGATGAAGGAGAGGTGGTTATTTATGGCTCTCTCTGTCTGCTCATTAGGTACATTTCCCTCTTGTTACAGTGACCTGTAAGCACCTGAATTCTCTGGGGGACTTCATCTGGACAGAAAGTGTTCTTTTTTTCCTTGTAATTCTCTGTTTCCAGGATACCAGTTATAAGCCAGGTGAATTAAGTTATTAATCCTTTTCCATCATCTCTCTTCCTTTCCAGAAGCCTAAACTCCTAGCACCTCATCTTATCTCTGAATTAAAAATTTTTTCCAACTAGTTAGACTGAGGCAACTGTTTCGAATAGATCCCTTGGGTCAATAAAGCATTGACTTGTGATGGCTACACAGCCCATGGAACCCTGTGAAACCTGTTATTCTCCACTTATAAGAGGGACATTATTCCATTAATGAAAAGCATTGGTCAGTGCACTCTTTGGCTTCCTGATGCTCACTAAAACTATTAGGATTTCATACTTGGGTCATTTCACTAGTGGCTCAGTTGGTAAAAAAATCTGCCTGCAATGCAGGAGATTGCCTGCAATGCAGGAGACAGGGATTCAATCCCTGGAATCAGGAAGATTCCCATGATCAGTTCATGGGTTGCAGAGTCAGACATGATTGAGCATGCATATGTATACATGTAACAAAGTAGTGAAATTATTATATTTCTTCCCAAGGGGTATAGAAATGGAACCAGGCAGCATACACTTAATTTTTAAATGACTTTTAAGTGAGTAAAGTTTGTTCTGTGTAACTCTGCTTTAATAACATTTATTACAATTTAAAAATTGTTAGTGTGTATGTTAAGGTAGGACCTGGGACACAGGTAGCTGAGACAGATTTCATGATGGTGGGAGATATTTCCTCTGTGTGGGATAAAGAAAAGTTTCTTAAGTGGGCATTAATGTAGTGGAATTAAATTAAGGCAATTAATAATTATTAAACTCATTTTCTCTGCAAGCTATTTAGCCTCAGCTCAGCTAAGTTGTGCCTGACTCCTTGTGACCCCATGGACTGTAGCCCAGCAGGCTTCTCTGTCCATGGGATTTCCCAGGCAAGAGTTCTGGAGTGGGTTGCCATTTCCTACTCCATGGGATCTGTTACCAAAGTCTTGGCTCCCTGCCCACTGATGCCAAGTAGACATATGGAGACAGTTTGGAGGAAATAGAAAAAAGTAGTTTTATTATTTTTGCCAGTTGAAAGGGAAACCCAGCAGGCCCGTGTCTCAAGAATTGTGCCCTCCTCTCTAGACAATAGGGAGAGGTTTTATATCCTTATGAAGGTCTTGCATATTTTTCTCTTAAAGTTTCAAAATGGCTACAGCTGGCATCAGACAACTGAGCAATCAAGTGTGGTGTCCCTGAAGTTATTGGTTCAATGATCTTCTTTCTGAAATGCAGAATGCTACAAGAGAGTGTAGGGGAGAAGAATGCCAGGTACAGAGTATAATCTACATGGAGTCAGAGTAATTCACTTTTTTGAAACTTTGTGAAGGACAAGTCTAGCTACAAGTGTGTTTTAGTCATAACAGCTAAAGAATAACCAAGATTGTTTAATTCTTGCAGGACCGTTTAGCTGGTAAGTGCCAGTGACTGCCCACTCATTTCTATTTTTGTTGCAACAGATTTCTCCCACACAAGGATCAAACCAACGTCACCTGCATTGGGAAGTGAATTCTTTACCAATGGGCCACCCGGGAAGCCCATATCAAAATGGTAAATTGTCATAAATTGGTTTAAGTCAGAAGAAGAGTACAATCATACACAACATTGTGAATGAGCCTTAGAAACACAAGGTAGATTTTCAAGTCTGACTATAGGCTCATGAGAAGCCTGTAGAGCTCAGTGCAGCTCCCCATTGGACCACCTCATTTGATAATAAAGATATTATATTAAGCAATTTTATTTTAGGAAATTTGTATGCAACAATAGCTAACTGATTTAATAATTTAATCAGACAGAACTGAGGGCAGTTGTAATAATCTGATTCTACTTGCTCCAGGCATTTGTTTTGATATTTGAAGGTAACATTCATGATTACTTTGTTATTCAAGTTTAGTTCATGTAAGGGTGTGAAAACATGCCTCCAGTGAGGATCCTTTGAGGTTACATGGAGAGGTTGGAAGAACAGTTATGTTTGTACAACACCTGTGACCCTGAATCATATAGCTGAGCAGAATCTGAGCTTTCAAGTGAGTCATCCTTTGATAATGAGCATGACCTATAGTGGGTGATGTTGAAATTGTTCACCCTCTGCCTTTTTAGAGATTGTGACAAAAGTTTGAATAATGGGAGCTATTTCATTTAGTCAAATGGAAGGAATCATATTTTCAGAAAGCACTGGAAATTTTCAAACAGAAACATGAAAATAATTTAATAAAAAACCAAAACATGCCACCAGTCCTACAGCGCAATAAGTACACCTTACAAGTTGACACTGTTTTTATCTTGCACAAAATCACACAAGTTTATTTANTAGTCAAATGGAAGGAATCATATTTTCAGAAAGCACTGGAAATTTTCAAACAGAAACATGAAAATAATTTAATAAAAAAACAAAACATGCCGCCAGTCCTACAGCTTAATAAGTACACCTTACAAATTGACACTGTTTTTAGCTTGCACAAAATTACACGTTTATTTATTTATATATTTATTTATTTTTTACTGTGGTATAGTTGTTTTACAATGTCATGTTAGTTTCTGCTGTACTACGAAGTGAATCAGCTATCTGTATCCATACATCCCTTCCCTCTTGGACTTCTGTCCCCCATATTCCATGACAAATGGACACTTTTATATCATATTTCAATAAGTAGGTGAATTGTATGAAAAAGACATATTTTCCAAGGTTACGAATACATCATTTGCTATTTTGCTTCATCATACTTAAGGTTAGGTCTGCTCTAGCACTATATTATATCCATAGTCATTTGCATAGTCATTTTCTTCTTTTGATTCTCCTTGAAAACACATATTTTATTATCAGTTTTTGCCAGTGACTATGGTAGATACAAGGTAAAGAATCTGCCTGCAACACAGGAGACCCGAGTTCAATCCCTGGGTTGGGAAGATCCTCTGGAGAAGGGAATGGCCACTCACTACAGTATTCTTGACTGGAGAATCCATGGACCGAGGAGCCTGGCAGGCCATCTTCTGTGGGGTCGCAAAGAGTTGGACCCAAGTAGTAGGTAGATACAAGGTAAAGAATCTGCCTGCAACACAGGAGACCCGAGTTCAATCCCTGGGTTGGGAAGATCCTCTGGAGAAGGGAATGGCCACTCACTACAGTATTCTTGACTGGAGAATCCATGGACCGAGGAGCCTGGCAGGCCATCTTCTGTGGGGTCGCAAAGAGTTGGACCCAAGTAGTGACTAACACTACAACTATGGTAGATATAAGAGACACAAGTTACACAGAAGAACATTATCTGAGCGAGTAGAAAATACCCATGATCTGTGATAACAAATAGAATTTTAAAGACTGGATTATCAAGAAGAGCATAACGTAGAGATATACAAAGGAATGATGTTTGTGACAAACAGTGGTCACAAGTTTTCCTCTGTCATAAACTTATAAATAGCTGTGGTTGCCAAGAGGAGTTTTCCTTCCATAGGAGTTGTATGGCTCTTAACTATTCTTTTAGTCAAACATCTAAACGTTAGACCAGAAACTATAAAACTCCTAGAGGAGAACATAGGCAAAACACTTTCTGACATAAATCAAAGCAGAAGAAAGATGACAGACCTGACAAGTTGGATCATCTGACTGAGCTCGCAGAAAAAGAGGGATTTCTAAGACTGTACAGAAAGACAGTTGCAATACCATTATGCTTTCTAGCAAGGCATGCAGGAGACTGATGATCCAGGACAATAGCACCAGCAGGGCACAGAGATGGGGGTTCATGATGATGATGTAGTGCAGGGGGTGACAGATAGCTGCAAAGGGGTCATAGGCCATCATGGTCAAGAGAAAGATGTCTAATCCTACAAAAAGTGTGAAAAAATGCATGCAGATTTCATAGGTGATAACTTTGCTCTGGATCTGGATGTTCCACAGCATCTTTGGGATGGTGGTAGAAGATAAACAGATGTCTACCAAGGACAGGTTGGAGAGGAAGAAGTACATGGAGGTGTGGAGGTAGGAGTTTGAGCTGACGGCCAGGATGATGAGCAGGTTTCCAAACACAGTGATCAGGTACATGGAGAGGAAAAGTCTGAACATGAGAGGCTGCAATTCTGGATCCTCTGAAAATCTCATGAGAAGAAATTCTGAAACTCCTGTTATGTCCCTTGTTGCCATGTGTTGGAGCTGGCTGCAAGGAAAGAGGAAGTAAATGACTGAATATGGTACAAACGGACATTACTCACCTTGTTTAAATGCCACTATTTGTAGTTTGCTGTTAAAAAGTTTATTTCAATATTTTGTTCAAGGATTTGGCAATGTGTATAGGATTCTGTGGCCACCTGATGTAAAGAACTGACTCCTTGGAAAAGACCCTGATACTGGGAAAGATTGAAGGCAGGAGGAGAAGTGGATGACAGAGGATGAGATGGTTGGATGGCATCATTGACTTGATGGAAATGAGTTTGAGCAAGCTCCAGGAGTTGGTGATGGACAGGGAAGCCTGTAGTGCTGCAGTCCATGAGGTGGCAAACAGTCGGACATGACTGAGCCACTGAACTGGACTGGTAGCATTCTATAAAACAAAATCTCCTAAAATCTCATCATGGAGAAAGACTACCTCAAATAAAACATATGTATAAATAAAACATAGATAACTAAAACATATATATATATATGTGGCAACCATAAATTCATTCTCTATATCCATGAGTCTGTTTTGCAAATTCGTTTGAATAATTTCTTTTTAGATTCCACATATAAGGGATGCCATATGACATTTCCCCTTTATGTCTGACTTCATTCAGTATGACAATCTCTAGGTCCATTCATGTTGGAGCAAATGCCATTGTGTCTTTTTTTAAAATTCATCTTTGTATTTTAATTGAGTTTGTAAATATATGTGACCTTGTACAAAAATGAATTTAGAAAAATGAAAAGTTATGGAATAAAGAAAATAACAAGGAGAGTGAAACCAGGTTAAGTAATATGGTTTCAAAAAAGTGTTGTAAATTGCATGGAGCATTGAAAATGAATTGAACAAGCGTTGAAATAGTAATAAATTACAATATCAGTGTGAATCAATTAATTTGCCAGTGATCTAGATATAAAATAGTACACTATATAATGTTCCTAGAATGTTCTAGCACATAGCATGATCAATTATTATTCAGAAGTGGGACTAAGGTCTTATTATATATGAATTTTCATATGCCAACTTTCCTACAGTTATCAGTGTTTCAAATCATTTTTACAAGTGAATTATTTTTCAGTTGAGTCTGGGTACTCAGGAGACCTAAAATTTAAAATTTTTATTTTGTTGTATATGACTGTCTTACTATCCACCTTTCTGCCTTCTTTAAGATGTTTGCATTGTTAGGCAATGTTATATATGAACATTTAATATATGGCAAGGGTGTATTTCAATTTATTCAGAAAGATTGAATTGTTGATAAAAGCAGGCATAAACATCTGTATTGCAAAAAATAAAGTTTCTTTCCTCCCTCCATCATTTTTAAAAAAATTAGTGATGACCACCTCAGTGTGAGAGTAATGAACACATTGAAGAGGAGCATCTTTAAATCTACATGTAAAAGCTATGGGTTGGACTTCCCTGGTGATCCAGTGGATAAGAATCCACCTGCCAGGTCAGGGGACAAGGGTTCAGTCCTTGGTCCGGGAAGATTCCATATGCCACTGGGCAACTAAGCCCGTGTGCCACAACTACTGAAGCCTGTGCTCCACAGAGGCCCACAAGGAAAGCCACAGCAGTGAGAAGACTGCGCCCGGCAACTTGAGAGCAGCCCCCGCTGGCCACAGCTGGAGAAAGCCCACACGCAGCAATGAAGACCCAGCGCAGCCAAAAATAAATAAATAAATAGATAAAATTAACTAAACCCTATGAGTTGGAAAAAACATCTTAAATAAGGCAGAAAGGTGTATAGTAAGACAGTCAAATACAACAAAATAAAAAATTAAAATTTTAGGTCTCCTGAGTACCCAAACTCAACTGAAAAATAATTCACTTGTAAAAATGATTTGAAAGGCTGATAACTGTAGGAAAGTTGGCATATAATACTTGGTGCATAATAACAAATTATCAAAATGGTAAGAAAATGTATAAATCTTTGTTTTAACTTGGTACATAGTTAAAAAACAAGAAATCTTTTTCATAGCGTACCACTAGGAAAAAACTTAAAGATTTATTACATTTTGGGATGAGAACTTTTGAACTAGTACTCTCTGAATTTTCTGGCAGATGTGAAGTGTTATAACATTTTAGGAAAATACTTGTAGACACCCATAAATATTCAAAATACAGTTTTGGTGGCTCAGCGGTCAAGAATCCATCTGCCAATGCAGGAGATGTGGCTCAATCCCTAGATCAAGAAGATCCTCTGGAGAAGGAAATGGCAACCCACTCCAGTACTCTTTACTGGGAAATACATGGATCAAGGAGCCTGGTGGGCTACAGTTCATGGGGTCACAAAAAAGTCGGATACAACTGAGTGACTAAACGATAACTCAGGGTTCTCCAGTGTTGGCATGATTGACATTCTGATCCAGATAGTTGTTTATGGTGGAGTGTGTCCTGTGAATTGTAGGATGTTTAGAGCACCCCTGAGCTTTACTGAGCCCCCATGTCTGACCGCCATAAAAATCAATGGACATTGCTTGATGAACCCTGGGGGGACAAAGTCATCCATAGTTTGAGCTTCACTATTGTAAAAAATTTTGTAACATTGATGTAATAGCAATTTAATGAAAAAGAATATAGAAAACCAACAAGGACCTACTGTGTAGGATATGGAACTCTGCTCAGTGTGGAAGCCTGGATGAGAGGGAGTTTGGGGAGAATGGATACAAGTAGGTGTTTGAATGAATACCACCTGAAACTATCACACCCTTGTTAATTGGCTATCCTCCAACACAACATAACAAATTTAATAAAAAAAAGAATATGAATGATCATTAAAGTTATAACATCATGAAATGTTATATAGCCATAAAAATAATGAATCATCATCATCCTGGTGACTGGAAGCAGGGTTTTGAGTAAGGTGGAGTTTTGAGTAAGAAGGAAAATGGGACAGAAGTTAGGAAAGATGATGAAATCAAACATAAACAGCATTTACAATATGTACAGAATTCTATTGCTGCATTTGTATAAAAGTATGTGTATGTATGTGTGCATAATATAGAAAGAAGCTTTAAAATAAACTAAGAACTAATGGGGAAAATGTCAGTAAGAATGAAATTAGGTTAAGTAGATTAGTTTCAAAACAATTTATGTAACAAAATGGAATCAAAATCTACAAGTAAATTATATAGGAGGAGGTGAAGTCGCTCAGTCGTGTCCGACTCTTTGCGACCCCGTGGACTGTAACCTACTAGGCTTCTCCGTCTATGGGATTCTCCAGGCAAGAATACTGGAGTGGATTGCCATTTCCTTCTCCAGGGGATCTTCCCAACCCAGGGATCAAACCCGGGTCTCCCGCATCAGAGGCAGACGCTTTAACCTCTGAGCCACCAGGGAATGAAATAGTAATAATTTAACTATATCAATG
>SJYT01009853.1:0-68325 GCA_006410635.1 Cephalophus harveyi
CTGGGAGAAATATCAATAACCTCAGATATGCAGATGACACCACCCTTATGGCAGAAAGTGAAGAGGAACTAAAAAGCCTCTTGATGAAAGTTAAAGAGGAGAGCAAAAAAGTTGGCTTAAAGCTCAACATTCAGAAAACGAAGATCATGGCATTTGGTCCCATCACTTCATGGGAAATGGATGGGGAAACAGTGGGAACAATGTCAGACTTTATTTTTTGGGGCTCCAAAATCACTGCAGATGGTGACTGTAGCCATGAAATTAAAAGAGGCTTACTCCTTGGAAGAAAAGTTATGACCAACCTACATAGCATATTGAAAGGCAGAGACATTACCTTGCCAACAATGGTCCGTCTAGTCAAGGCTATGGTTTTTCCCGTGGTCCTGTATGGATGTGAGAGCTAGACTGTGAAGAAAGCTGAGTGCCGAAGAATTGATGCTTTTGAACTGTGGTGTTGGAGAAGACTCTTGATAATCCCTTGGACTGCAAGGAGATCCAACCAGTCCATTCTAAAGGAGATCAGTCCTGGGTGTTCTTTGGAAGGAATGATGCTGAAGCTGAAACTCAGTACTTTGGCCATCTCATGCGAACTGTTGACTCATTGGAAAATACTCTGATGCTGGGAGGGATTGGGGGCAGGAGGAGAAGGGGACGACAGAGGATGAGATGGCTGGATGGTATCACTGACTTGACGGACGTGAGTCTGAGTGAACTCCAGGAGTTGGTGATGGACAGGGAGGTGTGGTGTGCTGCGATTCATGGCATCACCAAGAGTTAGACACGACTGAGCGACTGAACTGAACTGAACTGATAGGGCTAAAGTGCATATGACTAAAGATAAGAAAGTTTGACAGGCCAGAGGAAGGAATTTGTGAGAACACTGGAAAAAGGAAGTAAGGGAGATGGTTTAGTAAAAAGGTTAAAGCCAAAGTCACAGGTGAAAAAAACTAACCACCAGACACAGTAGTTCTGAAGTCCATCTCTGAGTTCTACGTTCTTGCTTTGAAGGCTAGACTTGCTATGTTTTTTAGTTACTTGCCTCTGGCTTAGCTGTTTTCATCACAGATATTTGGGATAAGCTGACATTATGGGAAGACTCCCGTAAAGAAGCGTGGGGAAAGGTCATACAGCATTAAGGCATTGGGCAGGTAGGCAAGGAGCAACACACCACTCTGAGTGTGTGTGTGAGGTGTAAGCATGAATGTACAGCCATTGTCATTTCTTCCAGCTCCTTCCATCATTTTTGAAATAGTCAACAGGTAACTGCTGCATTTTCTAGGGTGATATATGCTAGGATTAGGGCTGGGTTCTGAGATAGTATGTAAGTAACTACACAAGACTACTGCTTATATTATAAACAATTATGTTATAAATCATATCAAAAAATTTGAGGAAAGACACTAACTTGAAACCAACTAAACCATATCATCCCTCCCTACTCACACTGAGTTACAGGAAAAAGATATATGAGAAAAACAAATTCATAGAAGAATTTTTAAAGCTTTAACTTTTACAAGAAGTTACCTCTGGAGAGTAAGAAGGAGAGAGGGTTGCTTTTTATTATTTATCATTTGATATATTTGTATCATAATATATACTTTATACATATACAAATGTATCATAATGATACATTTATCACTGTATTTTAATTAATGTTTGTTTATCTAGTAACAAGTAAGTTACTACTTTTCAATAAAACAATAAAAGAAAAACATGCAGGAAAGTTTAAAAACCTCCAATGCATGTTTTATAGTATATCCCTATTATGTCTTAATCTACTATCTTCCAGTCATTGGTAACCATAGGAGGTAGACTTCATATACAGAGGGGAAAAAAAGGAGCATTTGTGACCTTCAGCTTTGGTAAGGGCGACCCAGATAAAAGGAGTTTAAACTTAGAACAGCTTCTCATAAAATAAGCTAGAACAAATTCTACTGAGAAACTGACTGTATGCTATCACTGATCTAAAGAAAAGGGGATTGCCTTTTGGTATGTGAAAATAGTAACAACTAGCAGTGTGGCTGAACTGCATCATCTTTCTTGGGAAAACAAACTGTAAATCATAACTAGTCTTAGCTATACAGGTGACGGGTTGTCATTCTTGTATGTGAGCTTTAACTCTTCTCTGTCCACATCTGCTGGTATGACTCTGCAGCATCTAGAATTCATTCTTTAGCCAATTGAATCTGGCTTCATTACTTATCATGAAACTTCTGAGAATATTTTCCTGGCTGATGCAGGCTATTGGCTATTTGCTAAAGTACAAGTTGCAATTTCAACACATTTTACAAATGAATCAGGATGAAGTTAGGTGTTGGGTGACTTCTGAGGGAGGCAGCAGATTTTGGTAGGAAAATCAACTACCAATGGGTGCTGAAAGATCTGGTTTCTAACAGTAAATTGCTTATCTAACAAGTCATCTTCTTGCAGCCTTCATCTTTGAAATGGGAGTAAAACAGGAAGAAAATGGTTTCAACATAGAGAAAGTGACTATAAATGAGCTATAATATCAATACAAAGAGCAGTAATTCTAGTTATTAGTATCCTAGCTTTGTGGTGCCCAGCATGAAGTTTTGCTGAACACATGCAGTCCTGCCCTTCCCTTTACAAGATACCCAAAATAAAGAATTTTGTAATGTTTTGACTTTATGTCACACAATGAATAAAAAATAACTTTAGCTTTAACTACTATATAATAAAATGGGAAAGAATTACTGATAAAAGGGTTACAATTATTCATTCCTTCACTTACTCATTTATCCAATAGTGCCTGGCCTACTATGGGCCATATACTGTTTTGGGCACTGGGTATACAAGACAAGAATAAAATCCCTGCTCTTTAGAAATTTACACAGCCCACTCCAGTACTCTTGTCTGGAAAATCCCATGGACGGAGGAGCCTGGTGGGCTGCAGTCCATGGAGTCGCTGAGAGTTGGACACGACTCAGTGACTACACTTTTGCTTTTCACTTTCATGCACTGGAGAAGGAAATGGCAACCCACTCCAGTGTTCTTGCCTGGAGAATCCCAGGGACGGCGGAGCCTGATAGGCTGCCGTCTATGGGGTCGCACAGAGTCGGACACGACTGAAGCGACTTAGCACACTGGTGGTAGAGATGGAAAATAAATCAGCTAACAGTATTTGATATTATACTCAAAGTGATAAAACTGTGAAGAATATAAAACAGAGTAGCACAACCAAGGATGAATGGTGGTGGTGGGGGGCAGGGAAGGGACACCTGGGTCAGACTGGGTTGTTAGGGTAGATCTCTCTTAGGGGAAAATGTCTGAACCTGAATGGCAAGATCTATAAACAAATATTTCCGTAAATATATATGAAAAAAAAAGTGAAAGTGTGAGAGTAGTGCTCAATTGTGTCTAACCCTTTGTGACCTCGTGGAATATATCCTACTGGAGTGGGTAGCCATTCCCTTCTCCAGGGGGTCTTCCTGACCCAGGGATTGAACCCAGGTCTTCTTGCATTGCAGGCAGATTCTTTTCCGTCTGAGTCACCAGGAAAGCCCAAATATATATGAAGTAACTTCTATTTGGAATATAAAGTTTCTTTTGAGTTCCCAAATGTCCAAAGTCAAAAAGGAAAGGAAGAGTGACTGATAAGAATGTGAAATGAGGGACATTTCTTTTTTTTTTTGGGGGGGGGGGAGACATTTCTATTTTAGCTCCTAGAGCACAGCTAACATATTGTGTTGAAATATACAAAATCGCTGATACTTCATCATTTTGACCTACAAAAACAGCAATTCATATGATTCAACTCAATAGCTGGAACTGAACAAAGTTAGGTCAGTAGTCAGGTAAATGTTATTTAGTGAGGTATTGTAATTGCCCTCTTTGCTTAAATCCAAATCTGCATGAAATCTACATAAATTACATAATTATAAAACATTTATTGGATAGACTTACAGTGTGTCAAAAATGGAAACTAAGTGTTTTCTGGCATTACCTCATTCGATCCTCATATAACCTCAAAAGGTAGGAACTGTTACCACATCATCTAACAATTGAGGTCTAGAGGCGTTAAATAACTTGATCAGTCATACCACTTGGAAGTGGTAAAGTGACAAGGCAAAGATGTGAACTGAGGAATGTCTCCACAGACTGTATTCTAGCCTTTGGTCACTCAGTGTTCATAGGAAAACATGCTTATTTATTTCAAAGGTCAACTACATATCACAAACTTGTTATATTTTCAAGGTTTATGTAATATACATCCTTTTTCTGATATTTAACATTTTATTAGGGTCAAGACTTTCAAATGATGTGATGTGATTTGGGGTGTGTGTTTGTATACATACACTGAAAGGGTGAAACACTATTAGAACAAATATATTTGATGATACACATAATAGTACAGAGGCTCATGTATCAATAGATAGTAATGATAGACAGTTTGGTACACTCCTTTTCTTTATGATCTTACAAATCAAGGTTAGTCTAAATTCATAATCATTTCATTTCCCTTGATATTTAGGCAGGGGCATGTGATGCAACCTTGGCCAGTGAAATCTAGGGCTAAGTTGGCTGGAAGGATCTAGGAAGTTTTGATTTTACAAAAAATACCAAGAATAGGGTCTGGTCTTTGGGCTTTGGATGCTGTCTTATGAAAAGTGATGCTCAGAGCTGTTGGCATTACAGAAAGGTTAGCTGAGTCCTGACATTACAGAGCCATGACATTTATTCCAGAACAACTCCATCTCTGAACTTTCAGTAACTTAAGATAATTAGCTTGTACCCATTATTCAAATAAAAAAAAAGAGGGAGGTGTGATTAAAAATCCAACCTATAACTAATACCAGAATCATAGCTACATTCTACTCTATATCCAATCTTTAGTGTTTATGTCTCCCTAACAGTCTTTTTTCAAAATCAGATAGTACAGTATTAAGAGAATATTTGTTTCTGCTTTCTAGAGTTTTCTTTTATTTTTAATATTTATTTATTTATGGCTGTGTCAGATCTTCGTTGGAGCACGTGGGATCTTAGTTCCCTGATCAGGGATCGAACCCATTTCCCCTGTGTTGGAAGGCAGATTCTTAACCACTGGACCACCAGGGAAGTCCCGTTTTTGTTTTTTCAATATCTGTGTGTTACATAACCAGCCAAGAATGGTGCCCTTGAACTTCACAAAAGTGACATTTTTAAGGTTCTCTACTATTCTTTCTCTTTTTGGTACCTGTCTTTTTATTCACATTGCTTGTATATCTTTTCCATCTATTCCCTTTAGACTTGAACTGTAATTTAAGATATTATTGATGATTATGCTCTTCCAAACTCTTTGTGCTTGAGCATAATTTATCTTGACAATAAATAAAATAGTAAAAAGTACTGCGACATTTTTATTTTCAACTTGCTCCTTTTTTTTCTTTTAACACAATTTCATATTCTGAGAATATCTTCCCCTTGCCCATATACTTTTTACCTGAATGTTCTTCAAAATAAAATTCACAGCATTTAAAAACTCTTCAGGAAATTACTTCAGGACTCTCAAAATGATTGAAGAGGATTAATCTATCTTCTTCTGCATGATATTAGTAGTCATTATCTAACCTCTCTGCCTAGATTATTTAAGATATTAAGGCACTGAGCTGCACATTTTGTACAGCTCTTAAGTTACCAATGGTGTGCAATGGCTGTTAGGAAAAAAAACAACTTTAAAGCACACTTCTTGGCAGATCTCATTTTGAAAGCATCAATAAATATCCTAACCAGATAACGTGATAGGTATTGTAGCTAGTAGGTAACATTTTATCCATCACAACTCTCATCCCTGCTAAGAAAAGCAAAAAACCCCAGGTTTTGCTTTAGATTCCTAAGACCAAACTAATAAATGTGTAAACTGTATGCTGATAGGTTATCTCCAGGACAATGTAAAAGAGCACATTATAACTTCATTGACTACCCGGAGGCACCAAAAATGTATGGCTGATAAAGAGTGCTCTTTTAACTGCCAAGAAGGAAATCAGCAGGATTACGGGATAAAACTTTCAAAAATCTCACCTAAACCACATAGTATGGCAAGGGAAAGACAGCTATTAGAAGCAGACTTCAAGCTGTATTAACCAAAACCGTATTTTAGTGTTACAGCAGATGATTTCTGAATAAAGAATATTATCTTATATTTTGTCCCATAATTTTATGATTAATACTCCTTGAAAGCTGCATAGGCTGACATAATTTATAATTTAATTTCACTGAGGTATTATAAGGCCTACACCTCAGTAAGATTCCAAAGTGCAAACTGGGATAATAGGAAATTAGTTGTCTTCTCCCAAATGCCAGTGAAGTAGGTCAGGATAATTAATATGCAAGCTGACTTTTCAGTCAAAGGAAAACAAGACAGGTCTCATCTGTATACTTTTAGTACCATCCATTTACTAAAATGAGTTCAGCCTGAGAAAAATCACAGTATGACTCAGTTAAAGAACTGAATTTCTAAATAAGACAAAAGGTAGTTCAACCATGAGAACATAGATTGAAGTATGCTCTAAGAAGTATGCTCCAAAGAAGACTAAATTTACACCTCCCAAGCAGGGCTGAATTCTACATGTACAAAGAAAATGAAAAAACCATTCAGGTAACAGATGTAGGTATATCTTGCTTCTTAAATTGCTCTGTAAACTCATAAGCACTACATGATACAGATCATGAAAGGGGTTTGGTTGATGACATAATTCTTTTGTAAAAGTTTATTTACTTTTAATTGAAGGATAGTTTCTTTACAATGTTGTGTTGGTTTCTGCCATACATCAACGTGAATCAGCTATAGGTATATGTATGTTGCCTCCCTCCCACTTCCCACCTCATCCCACCCATCTAGGTTGTGGTGACATGATTCTTAATCCTTAAAACTGAAGATAGGCTGTATTTTAACATTTTCTCCCATGGCTCCTTCTGTTCACTTGCCTGATATTTCCTATTTTTAATTTCTTGGCAAACTGAGAAGAAAGTTCGGAGCTAGAGACATGAAACTTACTTCCTCTGCAGGTCTGTACTTGATTAGTGCAAATTCACTTTAGTAGGTCACACCGCACGCTGGCCTTGAGCAGGGCAGTTAGTAATACACTGCTGCTAGTCTTTAATTCTAACAAGCATGGCAGCCTGCTGACCCGAGTGGCAGCATAGCGAGCGCTCTGTGTGGAGGGCTATAAGTCTGAGGCTGATGGGATGGCCACAGCTTCTTTCCTGTGTATAATTTTGACTCTGCTGACATAATACCAAGCAGCGTGATTTGAATAAGCAGCCTAAAATACTTACACCTAATGGCCAACTCAGAGCAGTCATGAATAAGACACTTGCCTTAACTAGACATTAAGGATTCATTTGAAAACACTGATTTTTTATAGCTGATGTTTCCCAAATGAAGTGTTCATCAAATTGTATGCTTCTCAATATTAGAAACAATAATGCAGAAAAACCATCATTAATCTTCTAGGCAAGCATGAAACATACTGCCCTGATGAGAATGGTTTAAAGGACACTGAGACATCAAGTGGCAAGATTTATAGAAAAATACCCAGAAATAGATGGGGCTGTGCGAGACAGTGCACAGTCACCTTTGGTGAAACAGACTCGACTGCAATAGCCCAAGCTGCCCCACCATATCAAACTGTAAAGGCAAAATACGCAATACCAAGTTTACCTACACATTTCCTAGGGCTGTTCTCCCTTATTGCAAGCATTCCACAAAGAGAAAGCCTGCTGAAAAAGATGGAAAGTACTGAGTAACTGCCTACTTGACCCACTTGGGAACCTGAAGGAAAAACCCATCCACTTGGGGTGCATCTGTATGGCTAAAAATACATTCGATCAACAAAACAGCAAAAAACTGACAACACAAGAATAAAATAATCCAACGCCATCTAACTAGAGATGCTCTGTAGCCTAGTGGAGCCTGAAGGAAGGGCAAGCAAAGGCCTAGCTTTGCCTTTCAGGTCCTAGGACACATATTCTCCATTCTAGTCCTCCCTACACAATGACCAGGAGGAAGTGCTAAGTATCTAGCTTAACAGAAAAAGACAGCTTCAAAGACTTCTATGTATGGCAATGAAGGAATGTGTTGTGAACAGGATTCTCTATTTCAGAGGGCTGTGCCTAATTTCAACACAATTCACTGGAAAATGGCAGAGATGAAGTATTTTCTCTAATGCATTTGTAAAATACTGAATAAACCTCCCATACTTAGTTGCAGCAGTTATGCAGTACCTGGATAACAGTCAAAATGAGGTTTTTAACTTATCTTTAGTTAAGTTTTAGAAAACAGCTCATTAATCATCCTAACATTAAAAATGTATGACTGTGCTTGCCAGAACTCCTACAGAGGCCTAACACGGTTCCTAGATCTTTCTTCCACAAGACTCTTCTATAATTTCTAATTGATGTGAATGTTATGAGAGCTTGGCAGGTAATCAACTTTCCTGAACCAACAGTATACCTTTTATAATGGTCCTCACGGAGATTATGTCTACAACATACTTTATATGGAAACTGCTTCAACATGTGAATTTTATTGTAAGCAACTCATATTTTGATAGTAGAAGAGGTCCACTAAATTTTCTTGTCAATAATCTCCAAAGTAACCCTCATTTTAAATAAGCCAAACTTGAAATCGATATGAGGTTCCTGACCTGTTGGTAACCTGTGAGCTTTGAGTTGTTTTTCCAGTTGTGATGATCTTACACTAATATGTCCTTTAATCGAAGCCTCATATACTTCGTGAAATGGGCTGAAGGACACAGTCCGTTGGTATCCTTTAAAAAGAGAAGTCTAATGCCCTCATGGGACCAAATCAGTAATTGTGGTTTCATCAACACTGGCTTGGGTCATCTGTACTAACTGGCCGATATTTCATTTATTTATTTATTTGTTTAATGTTTCATTTTGAATAAAGATATTTTAGATTATTTCTTTGTTATTTTACATTCAAGTCTTGGTAACTAGTAAACATATTAATTTTTTTACCTACTTTTTTTTTAGGGGGGCCACAAAAAGCGGTTTGTAGGATTCAGACCAGGGACTGAACCTGGTTGTGGAATTTTTAATGCCAATAAGACAGAGGGTTGCTTAAATGACTTCTCTCTCTCAGGAGTTGATTCACATAAACTGAGCTTTGCAATCAACATACATACCAGGCAAGTACATGGATGTTTTTGGCAAATTGGTTTCTAGAAACAGATTCTGCTATTTGGAGTTGATAGAAATGCTATGTAAAATTTCTGCTTCAAACAATTCTTTTGGATTTTTCCTTTCAATCTTCTAATAGTGAAAAGGGAAGTTACATATGTATGTATATGTATGAGTATGTGTATTTTTTGTGTATTTACTTACTTATTCAACCAAGGTCCTGCTAACACCTGCTTGAAGCATTTATAGCTTCTTAACCCAAACTCAGAGGGCAACAACTGTGGACCAAAGGGATGATGTGTGTGAGTGAGAAGAAAGTAAATAAGAGGAGGAAAAACAAATGCCATCAACCTGAAAAGGCAAATGAGTAACTGGAGAAAATAAATTATTTCTTCTAGCTGTGAGTGTCCTGAGATATAGGCTTCACTACTCATCTTTTTTTCCCCCCAAGTTATTCAAGTTCTGAAAGTGGGACACCAAGGGATACCTAACTTCCTGTGCAGCAAGACCATTATTTTAAGAAAAAGGGGAAACAAAATTCTGTTTTCTTAAAATAAGAAGTTTGAAAAGGTTAGGAATCTGTGTGTACAGGCTAAGAATCTCCATCGACATACTTACTTTTGTCTCCTATGTTTTCCCCTGCTGCCTCCCCTTCCTCCTCCTCCTCCTCCTCCTCCTCTTCCTCCACCTCTGTGGGCTGCACGTCATCCTGCGGGTCACAGGCACTAACCGGCGCATTCAGACAGCAGTGGTTGAACCCGCTATCTCGTGGCAGAGTGAAACTTCGAGGCTTGCCCCCATTTCCATTTAACACTTGCATCCGCTCGCTCTCAGCTAAGGGGTACGGCCCATAGTGATCCTGAAGGTGGCACTTCTGCGTCGGCAGGGTGGACTGCCGCCTGTGCTCGGGGGAGATGGCCGCCGAGTCAGAGAAGACAGAATCCTCCAGGGGCAGAGTCTGAAGATAGTGTAATCCCGAGCTTGTCAGGGGCGTCTCGATTAAATCCTGCCAGGAGCGCCGCTGACTGGCTGTCTTGCGAATGGGGGACACCACACTGCTCCCAGTCACTTCCTGGCGAAACTCCTCATGGGAGGATTGCGACTGGGAGGTCTCTGTGGAGGACAGCCGGCTGTGTTTCGCTTCCACATAAGGACTGGCACAGCTCATCTGAGGAAAGGAGACTCTGATCAGTCTCCCAGAAGTAACAGACCACTCCTATCACCAAGGAACACCTTTGATTCCCAGCAGGTATTTACTCTTTGAGTGAATGACTACTCACCTTTTCACGTATCTCAAAGGTAGGCCCCAGCTTAAATTTTCAGAGACTGAGACATGGATGTATTGAAATACAGCTATACTGGGCTCTCATGTAAAATGTGACATATTAGTGCAAAGTTTCACCACAATCAAAGTATAAGGGAATGTGAGTGCCTATATAAGAAATATTCAGCAACTAAAAACCAAACCCCAAGTTTTAAAATCTCTATGTGTTAAAAATCCTGAAGAATTGTTGCCAAATTCTTATTTCCAGATTTTACAGAGTCTGGGGATGAAAGCAAGAATGGCTTTTGGATAAAAATCAAGGTGCTTGTCTCTAATGAGACACAACCCTTCCTCTTCTTCAAAGGTGACTGTCTGCTCCTATGGAGCCAAGGAAAAGTTTTCTTATGGTCTTGTCAGTTCTGTGGCACACTCTAGAGAGTTAAAATGTAGGAAGGGTAAGATTACACCCTGATGGGGATTAGCATTTGCCTTGAGCACAGCCTTCAGAATACATAAACACAAAAGAGAAATGGAATGTTTTTATCAGTGGAATTTAAAGTTTGGTAACATATATTACAGCACAAAGCACAACCAAGAAGGACTGGCATCAAGTGAATGTTGTAAAAGTCTTGCAGGCACCCCTACTGGGAGAAGCCTTACTCTGCCTCTGGGGGCTAACAGACCAGCCCCGGTCCTTCCTGGCAGGAGGAGCCAGGTGTGTTCAATGTGGTCATTACGACTGAGGCTGAAGTTGTGGCCAGGAAAAGCCTGACTAAGGTGAAAGTACATCTACCCTTTGGGTAAAGGAGTTCAGTGGAATCTTCTGTGGGCAGTTTATCCACCCACGTGTTAATAACAATGTGGGTAGTTTCCTTCTTGAAATTCACAAGTTGCTATCATTAAAGGGCAGTTTGGTCAAGCAGTTTCCCTTTCTTTCATGTTTACAAATGTTTTATTTTTCAAGGTTTATTTATTTTTATCTTTTGGCTGTGCCATGCAGCATATAGGATCTTAGTTCCCTGAGCAGGGATGGAACCCTTGCCTCCTACATTGGAAGCATGGAGTTTTAACCACTGGACCCCCAGGGAAGTCCCTATCAATAATATATTTATATCAAAAGAATATTCAGATCCTAACTTTTTAGGGAAAGAGGGAAAATATGATACAAACTATATCTTGTTACTGACTTCATTATTTCATTTGTTTAGTTCATCCTGGCATTCTGTTGCACTGCAGCATTTATTAAGGAAATGTGGATACGGACACATGTAAACAACTCTGCATTTTTTCTACTTTTCTTCTTTTTCCCTTAGGTAAGAGACACTGTCATCAAACATTTCAATTAAAAATGTGACTTCCCTTTCAGTCATTAGCTAAAATATTTATCCATTTATTCCATTTATTTATTTCAGAAATATTCACTGAGCACTGCTATGCTAGGCCACAGGGATGAACAGATGAATAGAATGGAGTCTCTGTTCTCAAAAAGTTCACAGTCCAGTCCAGTGAGCTATCTGCAGTCCCAAATATGCCAATTTAGTATCTCTGGATTAGGCCTGAGTATCTGCATTTCTAAAACATTCCAGAGCTGATCCTTATGCATAGCCAAGGTTGAGAAGTGACCTCAAATTTTATCAACATCTTGCATAGCACCTTTCTTGTTAAAAATCCCCTGGAGTAACACAGAAGTGGAATTAGGTTGGCGGCTATTGTCACCTAAATCCAGTTTCCATTACCTATGTGGAAGACTCAGTCCCCAGATAGGCAGAATGGACTCTTACGTACCGTGACCATGCAATGTACAGTCTTTAAAATGGGACAGTATTGAGACTCTTTCAATAATTCTGATGAGCATAAAACAAACAGGGACAGTTATAAAAATCAAGGTACAGTCTATACACAGAATGATTTACACAAGAAGTCTTAAGAAGAAGGGTACCACATAAACACATATACATTAAACCAGATCCCATAGGTATCTGAAAAGCTACCTACCAAAACATGTTCAATACAGATATAATATCAATTTTTACTATTGTTTCTAAAGAACATAGGAATGAACTTTGTTAGTGTAGAATAGATAAGGTCAATTTACATATCTTTTTCCACAAAACGTTTTTTTGTTGATAGTTCATGAAGGGCTACTCTGACACAAATGGTATGTTTTCTTAATAAAGTGTGGAATCTATGGTGACTGCTTCTCCTGATTAAATATTCTTTGTATACTTAAAGTTTCTCCCTTATTTCTTTTAGGCTCCCTGTTTTCTTTCCCCCTGAAAAACCCAAGGTCTGACAAGTAATTCACCACACAATGTTTTTTAACATAAAAAAAGGATGTTTCAGATCCAAGAATCCAATACTATATTGAGTACATTACTATTGGCAACTTACAGAGGGAGGCCGTGGGTATGTATCGTAGGGGGGTGGAGGGCTGTCCTGTTTAGGTGTTGATGGAGTATCTGCTTCTTCCTTGTCACTCTCACTCCAGTAATCTGAAAGTTCACACATATGGATACATCAGTATTCCATTAAAAGTGTCTAGCCATATTTTCAGTAACACTCACTACCAGCTAACAAAAGGAAGTTTAAATTCCATTTCTACACACTCTC
Organism: Cephalophus harveyi; assembly: GCA_006410635.1. NCBI lineage: Eukaryota > Metazoa > Chordata > Mammalia > Artiodactyla > Bovidae > Cephalophus > Cephalophus harveyi. The sequence goes on from SJYT01009853.1 coordinate 13,016, forward strand.
CCCAGCACTGGCTACTCCAGGTCCAACAACTTTTATTTTCAGTTGGGATTTGAGGACAAAGAAAAGAGTACAATCACCCAATTTCTACCTCCTTTTAAAGGAAGCAATTACATATAGCTGCAGTTTTAAGGAGTTATGAAAAAGATAATGCATAAGTCAAATCAGGTTTAGGGTATAATTCCAGACCAAACTACTTGAAACTTCAAAGAATGAATGATGTTACTTGACGTTTTTTAAAGGTGTAGCATTTTAACTTAAAGATGAACACTCAAAGAAGAAATGCATACATTGCTGGAGATCTCTACAGATATAAACAGCTCCCAGAATAATGTTCTCAATTCTCTTCTCTGGCTTCAGTTTGCTGGTTATCTAACAATCGCTGTTTCCAGAGTCATGCTGACACGAGTCTCTATAACACCATTCTCCCACCTCTACTTGGAAACACATGGCAAACCTTGATTCTTGCCAAACGCAAAAGGGCAAATCTGCTGATGTGGGCTGTAAGCTCCAAACTTCTAGAATTACTTAAAAGGGTAGAAAATGTAAGCCGCTAGACAAAATGACTTGGCAGACCTCAGGCAAGAGGGAAGAGGAAAAACCGAGGTACATTGGTCAAGTAAAATACAGCACAAAGGCCAATCATCAGATCTGTTCTACCCATATTTCAACCACCCTATAACTGCTGGGTTAATTTTTTGTGTTTACAAGGAAAAACCTAGAAGTATCACCCATATGAATTTCAAACGATAAAAGAAAAGGTAGCCAAACAAAAGGTTCCTTATTCTTATGAAAAGCTCCACCACAAAAGAGCCACTAGAAGGCTTAACTAATACTTAGATGTCGGTGAAAAATCATGGCACATGTTTTTATAGGTACTTTTTTCCATCTAGGAATTCCCATATTGTAATATTTTTATACATTTTCCTTGTGGTGCTGATTAATAAGTACAATTAACATTTACTGAGTACTTATTATATGCCAAATACAAAGTAGTAAAACTGGGGTTTGAACTAAGAAATTGCCTTGTTCTAAACCTTGGAGGGTTAAATTACTGGGACTCTTTCGTATGACTTAGTTTAATGTGACATATTAAAGAGAGAGTTTAATGTGACATATATTCATGATTTTTCAAGCCCCTGTCCTCCCTGCTAAAGAATTTGGTCAAAATTCTATAGCAATGGAGAGAAAGTCTCTGAAAATCCTATTCCTGCTTTAATTATCCCCTTTGAGTAAAAAAAAAGCAAAGACTATAGTTAACCTAAATTTGATATCTGGTTTTTACATTGGGTCACACTGGTGATGGGAAGCATACTAAGTCTCCTCCCAAATATGAATTGATGTAGCTGTCCAGACCCAGTAAACGCTAGTCGGAAAAGCATGGACTATATACTCGTGCAGATGCAGCTTCAATGTTTGGCTGTGATGGTGACTTAATCTCTCTGAGTCTGTTTTGTTATCCGTAAAACGGGGCTAATAAACACCACCTTTCAGAGTTGTATGAGTGGGGTACTATAGTAGCACATATTTAAGTGCCTTACACCTTGAAAGCACTAAAAAATATTAGGATTCCTAATACTGGTGGATTTGCAGGTAGCACGCTAGGACAGTCTGTCCCAGATCACACAGGAAATAAATGCCTGGTGTTCCCATCTTCTTAGCCATTAATTTTTTCTTGTAGCAAGTTCCAGCAATGAAAAGTGAATTCTGGAGCCCTGGGGCCTCAGTTGGGTAGTTTTGTGAGAGCTTGAATACTACTGGGAAATTACTGCTGGAGGGAGAGGTACTAAGCACTCCTCCTCCTTCTCCCAAGCAGTAGGCCTGCCAAGATCACTCTGCTCTTACCCTTCCCACTATTTCCAGAAACTATGACACCTGTGCTGAGTTTTCTTTTCACCTTTGCACTGAGACTTTGGGTCTCAAGGAGTTAGCACCTGAAATGGTCCAATCAGCACATTGAGAAGGAGAAGATAACTATTTTCTCAAGATCTCTATGACTAACACTACAAGTGACAGATTCAGGAGATTCTCTCTCTACTCCCCGCCCTAACCCCTCCTTCCTTGATAAATGAGGAAAAATTCTAGCTCGAAATTTGATGTAATTCTTGGTTTACTAAAAAAGAAACACCATCAAACCAAATTTTTCGTGGGTTGTCTAAGAAGAGGTTGAAATACCACTTTGTAAATTAACTTCATTTCATACACTAAGCCATGTGTCTCTGAGAGAGTAATGACAGGGAAGAGCCTACAGAAAATTCAGGCCTTTTTGGGTTTGTGTGGAAAATTACCAGCACTCTGCTGCCCAGAGGCTGAAACCAGTCTGATTTTCATTCTAAGAGCAAATTAATTTATTTTTCTTCGCTCTCTTATTTAGCACGGAATGAATGGATACTTTTTAATGTCTCTCGCAGTGATATTCAATTTAACAAGTAACTAATCATGAATAAACAGTGCCATCAATAGAAGAGGAAAATTTCCACTTCTTATGTTGATACAAAGGATAATCTAAAAAAAATTGGCTTTTTCATCTAGAACTATCAAAGAATCACAATGAATTTTATTCGTTTTTATGTAATTAAAGCTTTACAAAGACCTTACGTGTGATTGAAAATAATGTGTCATGAATGTCTGATCTGAAGCTGGAAAAATACAAAAAAAGGATTAGCAGACAATTAGCCAAATTATGATCTTGGCAAAATTCAATGTAACCTTGTTTTCTCTATGTAAAATAATGCATAATGCAAAAGATCCTCATAACCTTTATATTGCTGTAGTTAAAGACAGCAATTTACTAAACTTTTAAGTCAATGAAAGAGTCACTTCTAAGCTATACTGAGTATTTAAATAGAAACAGTGTTTGGCAGTTATTCCTTTGCATCTTTCTGAAATATTCCCAATTCTCAAAGAGCTTTGTTTCAGGTTTAACTTCAGTGCTGAGAATGGTACTCAGACGTCAAACAATTCTATAGAAGTGTGGCGTAGACACGTGCATCCAGCAGTTGACTATATGGGATACTGTGAGACCTAATCCCATATAAGGTAGGAAGTCTAATAGGCTTGTGATCCATGTTAGAGCATCTGATGAATGTAAGGGGATGAACTCTAAGGGGAAATCTAAATTATCTCAGAGATTCTGGTTGTAGAGAACTGAACTGTAACTTTAAGCTTCTACATATGATTATCTACCATTTTCTAGTAGGCACTAAAATAAATACTCACATGACAGACTATGGCAGCATGAATCCATGGAATGAGTATTTTTTCGAACCTGCATGTGCAATGTGACTTACCAGTTCTTTCATCCATAATGAATTTTGGTTATATAATACCAAGTACAAAGGAAATCCACTAAAATCAAGGCCATGCTCAGCTTCAAAGCAATGTCGAGTGACAAAATACAGAAGTTAAGCCTGAAAATCCAAGTTTCCTTATTCATGCAAATTGACTTTTTAAAGATTCATTTTCCTATCAGCACACTGCCCACACTTCTAATTCTTGCATCTTAAAACACAGAGAAACAAATCTACATGCACTTTTAAAGAACAGCTTTCATGCCTTTTAAAAGTAATTTGAAAAGGGGCTGGTGTGTGTGTATGTGTGTGTATTTAGTTCTCTTCCTATAACTGTAGGCCCATAAATTAAGTAGAAGAATTAAGTGGGGAATAAACGTTTAACAATAAAGAAATGTGACTTAATTACTGGCCTGACACTTCATAGTCCTGGCTGGGTTTGCCTGTGCACAGTGATTTGATGGAGATGGCTTCCATGTTATTTGTGGAAGTACCCATGCTGCTTCCACTCTCAGAAATGTTTTATTTTATTACTTCTCATCCTGTGAGAACCAGTTCAGATTATGTCCACATAATGTCTTTCCCATTTCCTTCCTGGAAGAAATCTCTGCAGACTCATTCCCATGGAATTTGGTTTGTACTTTTCCATGTTTCACTTTCTCTATTTCACTCAGAGTATCTTTACTGCTACAATTCAGTGTAATTTCAGGCAGGATGAGTGCCTATTTCACCATAATACAAATAGAGTGCTAGATGAAGGCCTCACTCAGAAACACTTTGTTGTTGTTCAGTCGCTCAGTCGTGTCCGACTCTGCGACCCCATGGACTGCAGCATGTCAGGTTCCCTGTCCTTCACTGTCTCCCAGAGTTTGCTCAAACTCATGTCCATTGACATGATGCCAGAAACATGTTCCGGTGATGCCAGAAACACTTCAAGACTAAAGTCTTCTCTTTCTCTTCAGTGCTAACATTTTACATCAGGCTCACTGATTACTTTCTCTAAGTATATCCTCGTTAATCCTGCCTCCTCTTCAGGATTTTTTTTTTTTTTTAAATTTTGCATCCACTTAGCAATTTTTAAAATTAGTTGCATGTTGTGCAAAAATTAGTACTCATTTACTTTAGGTTGCTCTTTAATTTTTCTTAGGCAATTTCAAGTGTATGTTTTTGAAATTCTCAACAAGATGATAAATTCCCATCGGCAATAATCATGTTATGCTATTTCTTGGACATCTTCCTGCCCTGTCTCCTCACTCTTCACTGCTCTAGGCACCTCCATTCTCTTATCCTATGGCTCTAAACTAGGGATTGGGAAACTATAGTCTGCAGGCCAAATGAGGCACTTGGCCTGTTTTTATACAGCCTGTGGATCAAGAATGGCTTTTACATTTTAAGTGGATTAAAAAAAATCAAAAGAAGTTTCAAAACGTGAAAAATGTTATGAAATTCAATCTCATTGTCCATAAATAAAGCTTTATGGAAGTACAGCCACTTCTTTTCATGTGTCTGTAGCAGAGCTGAATAGCTTCAAAGAAACCTTAAGGCCTTCAAAGCCTAAGATATTTACTGTTTGGCTCTTTACTCAGAAAGTTTCCTGACCCCTGACCTAAACCTTTGCTGACAGATCGGTTTGGGGATCTGGTTATCCTTTTTAGATATCTCTAACCTTTAGTTTTTAGATGCTTTAAAAAGTTTTCTCTGTGAGGAAACAGAAAGTTTTCAGAATCTTCACATCAACACACAGACTATACATACTGGAGACACAACTAGAAATATGTTTGTGTGTCTTGCTGTAGAATTCCTTTAACCTTAAGATGTCTCAAAAGTTTTCAAAAAACTAGTTATGCTTCCAAGAGATGTACAGTAAACATTCTTCGGGAAAAGTAAAGTCACTTTTAGAATGGTAACCACAACTTTTGTTGAGATTTCAATTCTGCATCAGGATATCGTGTTTCATAAATATGAGGTCAATAGTAAGGCAAGTTCCATATGGTCACAGAGCTAACACACTAACAGAACTGAAGAACACATCCAAATGAGATACTTGATGAAAGAATGAATCATTCATCTGAACTCTCTACATAAAAAAGCACTTAAATGTCTGTGAAACCACTAAGTAGGAAAAAACCACTAAGGACCTAGACTTGGGTCAATATAGGACCAATTCTAGGCTCTTTAATTTTTAAGATTTTTTTTTTCCATAAGAAATAGTCTAAAGGAGATGGCAACAAACAGGAACAAACTCCATATTAGCTGCTCTAAAAATCTGAGTTTATTTCCTGTTTGATTTACTAAATCCTACCCATAAAATGCTATGGTTTGGATTCCTTTGAAGTGCACAAAAGAGAAAAAAAAAAAAAACAGATTGACATTTGCATTTTCTCTCAAGTGATAGCAATGAAACACTGTAGAGGAAAACAGCAAGGAAAAAGAACATAACAATAGTAAAAAAAAGTATTCCTTTACCTTGTTCTTGCTTAATCCTCTCCCTTTCCGCATATCCAGCAGTCAGCATGTTAATTCTGTTAAGCCACCTGAAAAAACAAATATCAGTAACATTGCAACTGAATTTCTTATAATTTACCTTTTTGGAAATATTTATTTTCAAATGCATATGAGTATATGGAATAACCTCAGATAAAAGATGTGTTGTTTTTTGCTAATCTGAACACATGGAGTCATCAATAAGTTATAATTTGCTGCAGTACAAACTGTTCCCACAGTAAAGATGCTATTTCACTAGAAAAGTCTTGGGCAAGCCTGTACATATCTGCAATATAAAGGGGTCTGAGATGACCAAAGTCCTATAATTCTGTTGCTGTTCTGTTTCCTCAGAAAAAAATGCTCCTTTATAAATATTTAAACAATATCAGATATAATTTGTCTTGAGAAGGGAAAAAGCTATCGACTTTGCTTGTCAAATAAGCTTTACTATCAAATATTAGTTTTGATGAATCTCTTTTACATTTAATGATCCAAGGGGAAACACATCTGAGTAGTACTATGGAAATCTGTCTCTAATACAAGGGTATTAGGTTTTTTCAAAACAAAAAGTACATATACAATTTTAACCTATGTTTTGGATCCTGAAAATTTATTTCCATGAATAGTAATTTAAAATTAAATCTTAGTTCTCTCCTCTTTCAGGAGAATTGCTATTGCCAATGTAGGGGGCTACCTAAAGCAAAGCACTGCTTCAATCTCCATCTTTTGTTCCATAAGGTCTCTACCTGTGTTCATTACTCTGATAACTGTTTACACTACATCAGATTATCGAATCACAAAGTCTTTAAACTAACTTGACAATTTTTCACTGGTTAATCCTGAACTATGATTCATATATTTTCCCAAATAAGAAAGTAAGGGAGAATCAACCTTCCAAACTAGCTCATAGAATTAATATTAAATTGTGGAATAATCTGATCTTAACATATTTTTAAAAAATTGTTTTTGAGAACTTTTTCTCCTAAGAGATTATTTCCCCTGTCAACTAGAAGATGAATGTCTCTGAAGTGACTCATATACTTCATCATTATGCCAAGTGATGTTGACTGTGCATCAGATACTGAGAATATCTTGAAGAGAGAGAGAGGAAAGTTGTTTCTCTAATGGACAAAATCACACCCATGGAAATTTAAGGTTTAATTTTAGGAACAAGTCACTTAAAGCTCAACTTTGACAAAACCTACAGTGTAATGATTACCTCAAGTATGTCTCGGAAGTAAAAAAGGAAGCAGAAATGAAAAAAAAAAGTAATCAAATGAATTCAGTAGTATGGTATATACACACATAATGCAGAAAATTATAAACTGTAAGAAACTAACCTCATAACAAATAACCTTTTAAAAATGACTAATCATTAGTAAAAGGTCAACATGAAAATCTAGTCTATAGGTGACTTGTAGTAAGAAAGGAGTTGAATTTGTATTATAAGGCAAGTCTTAGCACCCTTAGGAAAGAGTGGGTTGGTGCTTTTGGGGTAGAAATGATGTTGATACCACCAGAGGAATATTTATTGCTGAATTTTAATTCAGTACCTCCTATTTACTACTTCTTAATATATCATTGAAATTTAATTTTGTTATTAGCTAAAGAGCAATGAGGTCTTGTATAAGATGAATAAAGAAACTAAAAAGAGGCTTCTTAATTTATGAAATGTCTGTTATTTGCTGAACAATGAGCTATGTTTTAGGGGTCCAAAAATGAATAAGACATAATTTCTGCCTTTGATGAGCTCCAGGATTCTTAAATTTCATAAGACAATGAAAAAATTAAACTACTTTTAGGAAGACAAATTCTGCCCACAATAAAAACTCTTTAGAAAGTGAGGACAAAACCAGAAGGCAACTTTCTACAAGCCAGGAAGAGAGGTATCATCAGAAACCAACCCTGAGGGCACCTTGATCTTGGGATTCTAGCCTCCAGAACTATGAGAAAATAAATTTCTGTTGTTTAAGCCATCAAAAAAAAAAAAATAAATAAAGTATGTGTATAAACTTGGGCCAGGGTATATAAATACAAAAGGCTGAATGCTACACAGCTGTTGTTGCTGTCTTGGATAAGTTGTCCTTAGGCCTTGGCTAGAAAATGCTTAACCAACACTTGTTGCAGTTACGATTTGGTGTTTATATGCTATTATGAATAGCAGATATGACTGAACTGAACTGAACTGATGCATTAATTGAGGTAAGAAATATTTAGGTGTGCCAGGTACTGTCCTAGGCATGGAGGATAGAGAGATAAATGAAATAAAGTATCTGTTTTCATGATGCCTATATTTGCAGTGAGGGAGACAGACAATATGCAGGAATAAGAAGATTGGGCCTACGGTGAACATTCCAATGAAGCTGCCAAGAACTGACACAGAAGAACGTACTGGGAGGGAAATAAGAGTAGGAATTACAGAAGAAATGTACAAATAATAACTACTAAACAGAAACTGGTGAGTCCTGACAATTACAATGACATATGTGCCGACATGAAAAGGAATACACAGGCCAAGTAAATTCAGTAAATAAGTCTCAGAATACTTGAGAAGCTTGATGTTTTATTTTCTTCCCACAGATTTCACACAGACTGGCAAAAAAGGTTTTTTTAATGTTTCAATGCTCATTTCTGAGGAGGGAACAGATGGATTGGTGGTAGGGTGCTCAAAAGTGTTTTTTGCAAATTACCTCACATTCCAACTTAAAGCTACTCATAAAACAGAAGGTGATGTTTTAATATTCTAACATTTATATTTGGGTATATGTATGCTGCTGCTGCTGCTAAGTCACTTCAGTCGTGTCCGACTCTGTGCGACCCCACAGATGGCAGCCCCTTGGGCTCCGCCATCCCTGGGATTCTCCAGGCAAGAACACTGGAGCAGGTTGCCATTTCCTTCTCCAATGGGTATATGTATATTTGGGTATATATATAAGTAAGTGTATGAATGTGTATACATACATGCAGATTTTATAGAAGAAAATTAAATCTAAGGATTGCCTTTTCATTCCAATTACTAGGTCCTGTCAAAACTAGCACTACATTTTAAAAATACATATGATACTTTAGAAATTATGAAAAAGCCAGATAAGGTATTTATTTATAATTATTATAATATAATTATAATTATCATTTCTTGAAGGCTTAGGACTACATAGAGAATGAACCAATGCCCAGGACATCTTGCTGTTATGTAATAATTAGGTTATTAAATAAAGTTGTTGGAGGGTGTCTTTCCCTATTACCAATCCTCTGTGAACATTGCCATTCACTCTCCTTCTTCCTATTGACAAGTAATTTTTTAAAAAACTTGTTTGTTGAAAATAGACACTAGGGATATGGTTATTAAAGAAAGAAAAAGCAAGGCAAAACAGTAATAATCTATTATACTTAAATTTTTAAAAAAGTTTCAGTATTTCAGGACAATTCAGAAGGTTGTAGTACACCATGGAAAGGCTAATATAAAACAGCACTCTGAAATGTATGATATGGAGATGATGACATATTTGATCAGATTTATTTATTTTTTCTTTGATTCACTGCTTAGAAAAGGCAACGAAGTGAAACTTATGGGTTTGCCTTAGTTTCTTTTCTGATATCCTGAACCAGATACATCCAAAGGAGTATCAGGGAAGAGTAGTGAAATCATATACTTCTAAAGTTATTCCTAACACAGAGTAGAGAATGGAGACCAAGAATGGTGTTACAGCTAATAAAAATGCATTTTTGAGCAGGCTATTTTCTAAACCTAAAAAAACCCTGATTAGCAAGTATCCCAAATGATTAAATTATGTTAATTCTTAGATGGGAGTTAAACTGTGTTTTAGTGGATTTATCGTGTAGAAGAGGACATGTTCATATATACCACTTATTTTCTGTTTGGCTATGATGTTATAATCCTTCATGTTTATCCTAAGGGTACTGAGCTCAACTGTGAAAAATGAATAGTAACTAAAAGAGCAGAATTATAAAATAGTTAAAACACAAAACAGAGTAGCACCACTCCCTAACAACTACATAATTTTCATTTTGAAAACAAGCTCAGCAAATTCTGATTGCTTCATGTGAAATTTCAAGAGTGGTAACATACAAAGCAAGAGAAGACTGTGGAAACCAAATGCAAGGCTCAGTTCACAGAAATACAACCAATAACCCCCAAATTTATGTGGAACTATAAAATACCCAGAGTTGACAAAGAATTCCTGAGGAAAAAGAACTAAGTTGTAGGCATACCCCCCCACCCCCCTGCAACACAAACTAACTTCAGACAATACTACAAAGCAACAGTAATCAAAACAGTATGCTATCAGCACAAAAACAGACATATGGATCAATGGAACAGAATAGAGTCCAGAAATAAATCCATACATCTACGCTTAATTAATCTTTAACAAAGGACACAAGAATACACAATGGAAAACAGATAGTCTCTTCAAGCAAGTGATGTTGGGAAAGCTGGAAAGACTCATACATACCAATGAAGTAAGAACATAACCTCTCACCATACACAAAAATAAACTCAAACTCAAAATGGCTTAAAGACATACGTAAGATATAACACCATAAAACTCTTAGAAAAGAACATAGGCAAAACATTATCTGACATAAACTATAGCAGTATTTTCTTAGGTCAGTCTCCCAAGGCAGTAGAAATAAAAGCAAAACTAAACAAATGGGACCTAATCAAACTTATAAGCTTTTGCACAGCAAAGGAAGTCATAAACAAAACAAAAAGACAATGTAAGGAATGCGAGAAAATATCTGCAAACCATGGATTTTTCTGTAAGATGTTATGGAAAACCCTGAACAAACTTTTTGGCCAATCCAATATGTGAAAATGAATCACTTCACTGTATACCAGAAACTAACACAACATTGTTAATAACTTCAAAAAAGAAAGGCTCAATTTTCCTATTAATTATAAAAAGAGTTTATCAAGTTTTTCAACACCTTTCTTTGCCCTTTCCTTATATTCATATCCTTGCTTTGGAAAAATTGTGCCTATATTCCAAAGTGTCAAAGAACAAGATTATTTATGACAGCATATTAAGTGTTCATTGAGTGCATTCAAGCACATTTATGAAGATGTAGTTTTGTGCTTAAAAATATCTGAACACATATTCCTTAGAGATATACAGAGAAGGGTATATGGCGTAAAAGCCCAAAGTATATATTGTGTTGGCCAAAAAGTTCATTGGTGTTTTTGGTCACATTGTATGGAAAACCCCAGCGAAATTTTTGGCTAACCCAATAAAAGGAATATATACTGAAAGGAAACATTTATATAGCACTTACAATTTAGCAGGCACTATTCTAAGCCTTTCATGTGTGCTTATTTGCTCCTCATAAAATATGGATGAAGATGGTTATTATCGCCACTTTTTAAAAGAGCTTAATATCTGACATAGAGAGGTTAAGTTCTACATCCATGGTCATACAGCTAGTAAGTGGGATAGCTGGAATTTGGACAGCCTGGTTCCAAAGTTCATACTCTAAACCACTATGCTATTCTGTATCTCCCTATGCTATTCTGTAACTCCCTATTCTGTATCTCTGTAAAGTGTGTTGGCACATTATATATGTAACATGCACTGCCTGCTGAAGACCTATAAAAGGAAATATTTTGAATCTTAAACATAATTTCTACATATCTAGAAAAAGGAAAGGGGAAAGGAAAGAAAAAGGAAGAAAGGATCAAACTCATAACAGCCAAAATGGAAACAAGAAGCTGTATGCTGTAGATGATAAATATATATATATACAGATTTTCCCAGAGGCATCACATAACCATGTGCCATCTAATCACTTGGTTGCACAATCCTGTCCAGCAAGAGAAGAAAGGTGACAGAAAGATATACCAACTAAGCTTAGGCTTGAATTATTGAGATGGATATTCTGTCATAAATACTCTGCATTTGGAAAAGCCAGCTTTTTTTGTGGGGATCTTCATTTCCCTCACTTGGGAATAAATTTGTAGACATATTCCTGAAATGGATTTAAAATTTTATTTTTCTTGCAGTGGGTATTTTTTTGCCTTTATATATATATATGGCCTATATATGGATTTTGGAACATTTTTGGTAAACTTAAAAAGTCAGTGAGTTTATTTTGACTTTTTAAAATGCTATTCTTTAAAATTAGGTATGGAGTTATGGCTGGGTCCATTTTATTTTAAATCTGATCTAGAAACTTCAGTGATATTTTTCTCTAAGCATTAATGCGGAAAACTGAGAATTCTAAGCCTAACAGACTTTCTAAGTATTCTGAAATATAAGTAACACTTTACCTGTTCATATCATCAAGATGCTCAGCAGCAAAATAAAAGCTTTTGATTTTAGGATGACAGGCTTTGAATGCACTGCAAAAGGAAACACAGTACATTCATTTCAGATTGGGAAATAAGTTAGAACCAGATAATTTTTATGAATCAAATTGCCTCAAATCTAACCTGAGTATGAATATATAATGCTTCTACCATGATGACAGAAATCAGTTAAAAATTCAATTTTCTGCCCATAAAACTGCTTTCTTATTACCTCAATTTGAAAGCAATCTATAATTTAAAAGCTAGAAATTAAAACTCAAAACAAAAACCCAAAAAAACCCTTCCTTTCTCTCCCTTGGCCCAAATAAAGTCAACTTACTATTTCTTGCGGCATTCACTGGCTCTATCAATTTTAAATTCAGGCAGGCTGATGAATCCTTCTGCTTTTTCATCCTGAAGAGGCAACACTCTTGTTTAGGGTATTATATACAAAGGTTTAAAGCTGACGCTACTATATAACTATGTCTTAAATATCTATACTAATAAAACAGTTCATTTAATCCCTTAGACATTTGAGAGATTAGAATTTCACTCTTACCTGTTATAGTCCATTAAACTGAATGTATATTTTGAACATTTAGAATAGTAAATATTAAAATATATATACAGAATGTTTAAAAATTCTTTCTATATTAAAATAAAGACAGAAAAAATAATTTAATTCTCAAGGTAAAACCTGTTTTCTAAGTATTTTTCCCAGAAAGTATATAGACTTTTATAATATATAAAATAACTTTAAGAATTAGCTTCATTATTTTTAACTAGATATATAGAATTTTACTATATATTACCTATGTTTCAGACATGTTGTTTCATTAGAATAATTGAAACAACTGCCTTCACAGAACCCCACAATGCAACCATTTTAAGAAGGCAGATTGAAAAATTACTAGAAGTCTCGTGAATTAGCCTTGATTATATTTTAAAATATAAATCTTAAAACAGTGATTCTTTTGGTTAAAAACAAAATGAATAAGAAAACAAAATGTGCTTGTCTTACCTCTTCATTAATATACCAATAGAGGGATGCATCCTTTAGGACAAACCAGTATTTCTTCCATTTCTGTGAAAAATAACTCTTCGCATCTTTCTTTTTCCAAAGCCAGCCCTCACAGTCACCACGGCCAAGATCTTTGCAAGAAATTCGTCTTTTGCTCTTGCCAGCTATAGGACCTAAAAATAATAGTGGGTAAATGTGCTCTTTAAGTTAATCTATAGATCATAAAAGGTAGAAGATTAATCTATAGATCATAAAAATAAGTCTGGATATTAAACCTTAAAAATATTTATTTTCTCATTGCATTAAAATAAAAAAACTGGAAAATTTTAATACCTTTTCATCTACATGGACACAAAATTTAATCTGAAATGCATGGTCCCAGTCTGAAAACCTGTTGAGACCACTTGTAAAGGGTACCTTGTACCATAATTGACCTGAAGGAGAAGCTGATCTTTGTAGCTCTTATGCTAGGGGATGGTTCTCTTCCACACCACACTGGGCTCAAGCAAGAGAGGATGGGTGAAGTGGGCTGGTGACTGTTCCAGTGTAGACTAAGCAGCTAATTGTTTCATTTACTTTTCTTACCTTTGTTTTTCTTCTTTGATTTGTGCTGCAGAGAAGACTGCTGAAATGTCTGAAATCAAAGATGGGGAAGAATGTTATTTGATACACAGGGTGCCACTGAAGTACTAACAGTCGCAGAAAACACTGAAAAGCTGAATGGAACAGTGACTCTGAACCCCAGTGAATGAAAGTACTTTCTTTTTCCAAAGACTCAAAACAAATTCATATATATCATGCCACTAAACTTTCTTATCTCTTGTGAAGCAGGAGAGAATAATATTATCTTTGTCCTTATTCTGTAGGCAGAGAAATAGGGACACAAAGCAGTGGTAAAGCTCAGGGCTCTTAAACATGCAGAGTACTGCTGCGTACCTTTTTTAGGGTTTAGAGTGCCTTCTCAAGCAATGTCTCACTGGATTTTCACAAAATTTTACGAAGGAGTCAAGCAAATATAACTATCACTTGTTCCTTTGAAGTTCATTCTATTCCATAAGCCACCACTAGCTACTGATCTCCTAGGCAACACTCCCAGGTGTTAAATATTGGGGTGGCCGAAAAGTTCATCTGGGTTTTTCTGTAACTGCTCAAAGAAAACCTAAATAAACTTTTTGGCCCACCTAGTATTTCAGTACTTGAATCAATATTTTCTTCTCACACCTACTTTTGCCTCTATTACACAGAACTAATCTTCATGTAGGTGATGTCAGTACATTGGCTCCTCAATCCCTTAGCTCCAGTGTTCTTTACTTCTCCATTCTCCAGCTGTCCACCCCCATGATCCTATGTTTGTTATTCTTAAGCACAAACAACTGCCTCTATTATCTCCATTCTACATAGTACACTACCTCCAATCCAGCAATTTTTTAAAAGAAAATCTCCACTCAAGTATCCAATTTATTGACATTACCACTCTTTTGTGCCTTTATTTCTCTTATTCTACTTGATTTCCACAGAACATCTTTTATAACCATTTCCTGGAGCTATACTTTCTGCATCATATTTGCCTACCTAAACAACCATCCATTAAACCCACCTATCAGTCTATTCCACGCTAAGGACCAGAAGAGCATAATGTCTTAACAGAGAAACCCACAACTGGTTTAGCTTTCAATTAATGACTATAAATCACTGGTTCTAGTCAGTCTACTAAACTAGATTGTTCACTAGTCTAAATAAGGTTAAATTCATATGACTAGCTAGTTAGGGTAGAGAGAACATATACATAATTTTAATTCACAGATAATCCCTCAAAACGAATTTTAGGTAACAGATTCTTCTTTTTCTTTACCAAGGTATATCTGTAAGGAACAATTGGATTTTGTCTACATAAAATCTGCTGGCCTTGGGTTTATACAGTAAATTCATATTATGTGACATACTTTAATATCTTTGCTTATAAAATAATATTCTTTGTTGTTTAATTGTTAAGTCATCTTCAACTCTTTTGTGACCCCATAGACTGTAATAATTTTCACAATTTGTATGTGGTTTACATAATTCTTAGGAATATAATATTATGGATGAATATTAGTCCTAAAGGATCAAATAATTTGCTGACATTCAGTGTAACCCAGAAATAATCACCCAATATGTATGTGGGATGTGTGTGTGTATAAATCAGTTGCAGGATCCATGGCTATAGAAATTCACAATTAATTTTAGAGAGAAAGCATAAAAGATAAAACCCATCATGTTATCCTAATTTTCTTGAGTGCACTTTGCTTCAGAATAATAACTCAAATAATAACTCAGGCTAGTATGTTTAAGTATAGTTAATGTACATATAGTTATTTTCCCTAAATTGTTTGGCTGTAAAATTACTGATTAGGTTTTTTTCGTTTAGTGTTACCACAAGTAATCATTATAATTTAACAGCTCATTATTTTTAAGAATGACAAAGATGGGGTGGTTTGTTTTTTAGGAAGCTACATGGATCTTTAAAGCTACATAGGAAGCTTTAAAGAACTGAGTTATATAATGTACTCCCTATGCTTTTTACATATTACTTCTTAGAACCTGGAGGTTTAGTTTAAAATCTACACAAAACATATTTTATGCTCTCTGCTGCTACTGCTAAGTCACTTCAGTCGTGTCCAACTCTGTGCAACCCCATAGATGGTAGCCCACCAGGCTCCCTCGTCCCTGGGATTCTCCAGGCAAGAACACTGGAGTGGGTTGCCATTTCCTTCTCCAATGCATGAAAGTGAAAAGTGAAAGTGAAGTCACTCAGTCGTATCGGACTCTTAGCGACCCCATGGATTGCAGCCTACCAGGCTCCTCTGTCCGTAGGCTTTGCCAGGCAAGAATACTGGAGTGGGGTGCCATTGCCTTCTCCGTTTATGCTCTCTAGGTTTTCTTTTTCAACAAGATTATCTTTTCTTTCCCTATAGAAATATATTCTCATACTTATCATTATCATGAGTGCAGAGTACAATCAACATACATATTGTTGTAACCTAAGAACTCCAAGGCACACAATACAGATTTATCCATCATTCAAAGAAGCAAAGCTTTAGGTTTCTTTTTAAAATATTGTAAATACTAAAACGACATTCCCTTAAAAGAGACTTCATTATTTTTCCAAGTGACGTGATATTTTCTAAAATCAAAGTTAATTGAACTATATTCTTTTGAAAGTAATGGAAAAAAAACAATGAAAACTACAGTTAAGGAAATAGGTCCCTTGTGTAGAAAAGAGTTAATATAGCAGGCCTAAGGCTGCTTAGAAGAGCAAGGCTGGCCCTCCGCTGACATCTGGGAACTTGGCTTGTAAAACAATTCTCTGTATTGACATGCAGCTTCCCTAAGCAATAAGACTACTTTGCCCACCTGGGGACTAAACACTTGCTTTAATTTCAGGAAAGGAAAAATAGCTGCTAGGCAGAGGATGCCTATGTAACCAATTCAATAAAGTCCTTGGGTACTGAGTCTTTAATAGGCTCCCCTGGGCAGAGACACTACACACGTGTGACTGCATTTTTGCTGCTTAGTGAAGTGTACTCTGCATGATCTATCATGAGGAGAGAGCACAGGAAGCCTGCAGGTGGATTTCTTCGGATTCCACGGTCTCTTTTTTCCATACCAATCTGGCTGGATACCCTTGCTGCATCACTGTAATACAATCTTAGCTGTGGATAGAACACAGAGTCTTCTGGCCTAGTCAATCACTGGACATGTGGGTGATTTGGGATCTTGAAATAGACTCATTTTCAAAAGATTACTTAAAAACTTACATCAGAAACTGTTCAATATTCACACACACAAATAAGCTCCTGATAGTGAAAGTTTCCTCATGTTATCAGCAGGTATGATTAAATACCCTGAGGTGCAAATTTACAATCCCGTGTAGTCTTTCTTAGTAAAAAAGATGGAATTATTCATTCTGACAGGTATTTGATATCACATTCCCAGTTTCTGACAATATCATGAAATATTTAATAAAAGGACACTAAGAACAGACACTTTATTTCTGTATTTTCCTTAATAGTTTCAGATCACCGTTCTTCCAGGTTCATGTTTAATAAGCATGCTCTTTAGAAGTTCTTTCATAGCAGTCTGTGAGTAGTAAACACTTCTAGATATTTGTGTTTGAAAAAATAAAAACCCTTCACTCTTAAATAATATTTAGATGGGTATAGAATTCTGAGTTGAAAATAATTTTTCCTTTGCAATCTGAATATATCACTTTACTTTTAGCATCACTGCCCTTAAAACATCTGTAGCTGCTCTCATTCATTATAATTTGCCTTTAGTCTGTTAAGTTTTAAAATATTTTCCTCTTTATCCCTGATATTCTGCAATTGCTCTCTGATGTGTCTAGGTTACAAATGATATTAATGAACTCCATTTCAAATTCGTTGTGTTGTATGTGAAGGCGTTGTTTCTTCAATCCTGAAAATTCTTAGGCATTCTCTCTCCAAATGGCCTTCTTTACTACTCTTTTCTGCCTTTAGATGTATGTTGGTATCTCTCAATTTATCATCTATCTTTAATACTGCTATCCTTTCATATTTCCTCAATGCTTTTTAGGTGACTTTATTGTTTTTCAGTTTTCTAATTCTCTGATTTTACACACCTGTATAAAGTTTATTTTACCTATAGAGTGCTTATTTCACTGACTATATTTTACATATCCAGGATGACTAGTTGGTGCTAGCACTTCTGAACGTCTAGTGTTCTTAGTCATCTTGTTATTACTTCAAATTTTAAGGGGTTTTTGGATTTCCCAAAATTTCCATCTATTAAGGAAAGAATCACCTTTAACAAGTCATTGCTCTGGTCAATGGCTGTATCTTTCTTCAACCTTCTTATACTCATGGGTGAAGAAGCTGTTTGCCCTCCCAGCTGGTTTCACCCCATAAGTCAGTTTCCTGACATGGTTGGGGTCCATTTGTTCTCTCATACCCATTAGAGTAGACTTCTAGTCATCTCTAGCCCTTCCTGGACTCAGAGCCTAACAGGTATATGGCTTTAGTTCCCATTTATTGTTGTGCAATTTTGTTTTCTTCTAGTCCCTGGAGACTAGATATCACTTTTGACCATGACTGTATCTTTTTATGTTTGGGGTAGGGGTGTGTGAGAATTTAAAGTATGAGCTCATAATGCTTATTGACCACCAAAAATAGATTCCTTCTACAAACATTTATGAAGGTCCTTTCTCTTAAAAAATATTTTTATATTATTTCCTGAATCATCATTCAATAAAATCTTTCTAACACCATCACTTGCACTTTATGTTTATTGTGAGCATTTGGGTGAAAGTTCTTTGAACTTTCTCCCTAAGAGTATTTATAAACTCTGATCTTCAGCAACTTATGAATTTATATAATCAATGGGGACTTCTTGACTGAGCTACAGGCTGCCTAACTCAACAGATTCAATGTGTTCAAAACTGAGCTTCTCATACCCACCACCTATCAACCAGTTCTGCTCCTCTTCTAGTCTTCTATACCTTAGTAAATGGCAATTCCATTTCTCCCCACAACAGTGCAAACCCTGAATATTAGAGTCAGTGTTAACTCTTTCCTTTCTCTTACAGCCCATAAACGATCCACCAGTAAGTTATATCAGCTCTGCACTCAAAATGTTTAAAATAAGACTGTTTCTTACTATCTCTATTACTATCACCTTGGCAGAAGCCACCATCATCCCTCACCTGGATTACTGAAATATCTCATTGTTCACCCTTCCCTCTGTCCTCACCTCTTCTGTTTTTAACATAAGAGGCAGAGTGATCCTATTAAAATATGATTTGATCATGAAAACTCTCCAATGGCTTCTCACCTCACTTTGAATACTCAAATTCTTCCACTGACCCTGAAGGCCCTGTATGACCTGGGCTGTTCCCTTTGCTTCCTGACCCTTATTACTTTGCTCCAGCCACACTTGCTGTTTCTGGATTGTGTGCAATAGAGTCCCACCTTAGGGTCTATACCCCTGCTGTTCCCTCTGTCTGAAATATTTGTTCAGATATTGAAAGTAGCTCTTTTGCCCCCTTCCTGGTTGCCCATTTCTGTTCCCCACTAGCCTTAAAAGAATCTATTTAAAAGAATGAGACCATTAAGCAATTGAAACTAATTCCTGATTATGCTCTTCTGAATGCACACCATGCCTTCTCTAAACTGTTGATTTTTTTTCCTAGATAAAAAGAGGAAAGAATGAAGAATTAAACAGTGAAAAAATGACTAGCTCTCTACTCTCAACAGCTGTCTTAGCAATCCTGAGGCAGATCATGCAGGCAAGAGAACATCTGGAAGAGTCAGCCAGTCTGCATGCAATGGAGGATGATGCAGAATCCAACTTCCTGCCTCAATGATTCAATAAGATTCTTGATGCCCATTTTCAGTTAAGTTCAGTTCAATCACTCAGTTGTGTCCGACTCTGCGACCCCATGGACTGCAGCATGCCAGGCCTCCTGTCCATCACCAACTCCCAGAGCTTACTCAAACTCGTGTCCATTGAGTTGGTGATGTCATCCAACCATCTCATCCTCTGTCATTCCCTTCTCCCATCTTCAATCTTTCCCAGCATCAGGGTTTTTTCAAATGAGTCAGCTCTTTGCATCAGGTGGCCAAAGTACTGGAGTTTCAGGTTCAGCAGCAGTCCTTTCAATGAATATTCAGGACTGATTTCCTTTAGGATGGACTGATTGGATCTTCTTACAGTCCAAGGGACTCTCAAGAGTCTTCTCCAACACCACAGTTCAAAAGCATCAATTCTTCAGTGCTCAGCTTTCTTTGTGGTTCAACTCTCACATCCATACATGACTACTGGAAAAACCATAGCTTTGACTAGATGGACCTTTGTTGGCAAAGTAATATCTCTGCTTTTTAATATGCTGTCTAGGTTGGTCATTAACTTTTCTTCCAAGGAGCAAGCATCTTTTAATTTCATGGCTGCAGTCACCATCTGCAGTGATTTTGGAGCCCCCCAAAATAAAGTCTGTCACTATTTCCATTGTCTCCTCATCTGTTTGCCATGAAGTGATGGGACCAGATGCCATGATCTTAGTTTTCTGAATGTTGAGTTTTACCATCCCCATTTTATGCCCCTTTAAAAACTGTCATGGCTGAGCAGAATCTTCGGAGTTGGTGTCTGGACACATGTCCACATTTTCCCCAGATTGCTGGGTTTTCTGATTAAAGCACCTTTCCTTTCTACTGACACTTGCCTCTCGAATTATTGGCTTATGAGCAGCAAGCAGCCAAACCTGGGTTTGGTAACAATACTGTTATGGCTTACTCCTTTACTTCCTTTAGATCATTCTTCCCAGGCTTCCCTATAGAAAATGGTTTCCATTATTGCCCTCAACACTTCCTGTTTTCCTTCCCTGCTTTATTTCTCTCCTTAGAACTTAGCATTACCAAAAATATTTATATTTCTTGTTAATTACTCAGCCCTCCCTCCAAATATAAGCTACATGAAAGAAAAATTCTATTTTATGCATTGCTTTATCCTTTGACTAAAACAGGGATTATTTAGTACTAAATAAATATTGATTGAGCGCATAAAAGTTGAATAGACCACCAGCAAAGAACACAGGATGTAGTCTTAATTGATTGCTTTTTAACCTGAAGTCCTTCAGCAGGAAATAAGCCAGGTGTCTTTTCTCCAGTAATCCATGTACAGCATATTACTGAAAGTTCTGTTGTTTAGTAGACTGTTCCTTTTGTTAAATAAAAAAGTTTGTCTTAATCCAATCTTTCAAAACATTACTGGAAATGAGACCTGTCTTAATGCACTTAGTTTGAATTAAATTTGAATTCAAGATGTGGCCGGCAAAAGTGCCTTAATGTGTCAAAAGATATTTATGCATACGATTATATGATGAATTATGAATGGATGTGTTGAAATCACAATTCAACTCATAAAAATAGAATGTGCTAAAATAAAAGGCCATTATGAAAGCATTGTTGATCCTCTTCTTAACCATGGCGATGCATGCAACAGTATTCTATTTGGCTATAAAAGATCGCTTTTTCAGACATTTGCCTGAAAAGACCATTTGTCTTTCATTTTGTCCACAGATGTTCTGTTCAAACATTCTCCCCATTCTCCCCTATTCTAGATGAGGAAATGTGGGGGAGGGTAATTTGGGTCATTCTTATCCTGAAACTTTCAGAAGCACTTATTTTAATTGTGGAAGAAAATGACAGTTTCTGTGTTACATTTTGAAAGCTCAGCTACTATTAAATTCTTCTCAAGTTGCAAATTGCCACACTTATGGAAAAATTTGCAATCAAAATACTCTCTTGTTGCAATATAGCAACTTCCTCTTACTGTAATTTTCTGCAAAGTTCCAAGATTTCTCCAGTCAAACCAAAAGCTTATTTCTTATACGTAAGGTGCTTAGCAATTTGAAACTCTTGGGACAACTAACTATCTCCACATATTTAATTTTTTTTAATAAACAAAAGGCTTTGAGATTTAAATATTTCACAGAGAAATGTATTTTCCCTTACTTTCTCATTATTGTGTGTCAGCAGAAAAAGTCTAAATATGAGTGTGATAAGATAGTAATGAGAGTAAATATTATCTTAAGAAATCTTCAGTTTACATGAAATAACAGCATAGAATTGAACAAGCTTGTTGCCCATTGTGGTACAGGAGAGAAACTCTGTGCTGAACGGGGTGGGGACAAGATACTGCATGCACACCGGTTCTCTGAAGACAGTGGGGTGAGCTTGCTCTGGATTCTGTCAATAAAGTTAATCTGACTTTATATTGACTGAAAATGGCTCTACATATACTTACAAATAAATGTGCTAATAAATTATGAGTCAAATAAGAACAAAAAGGCAGTGACTGGGGGGAATTTAGAGAAGGTCAAATTCATTAGGAAGGGTAGAGTCAATGTTTCATCAAAAGAATACCATGCACATCAGATTCAGAAGTAAGTAGGTAAGTGAAACTTACACAAGATTTTGTAAGGTGATTTCCCTTTTCCTACCGAGTAGTAAGTGGTAAGATGGGAAGAAGAGTGAAGAGTAATGACTAGTTAGGAAGAGTAACAAAAGTCACCACTCTTGGGAAACAGGAACTGTCATTCTTGGATCTAAATAATTATCATTTACTGAGGGCTCATGTGTGAGACTGAGCGACTGAACTGACTGAATGACACGTGTGAGGTACAGCACTAGGGACCTTGTATCAGTTATCAACCTTAATGTTTACAGTGCATTTGCTCAGTGGTGATCATTAATGCCATTTCAAAGAGGAGAAAACTGAAAGTAGGTAACTTATTCAGGAGCATACAGGTAGTGGCAGAGTCAAAATTCAAACCCAGGTCTACCTATTCACAAACCTGTTCTAACCACTCCATGCAATATCGCCTCTCAGGCAAGTATTGTGTAGTCATGGTAACCATTTTAGAGAAAAGAACTGCTTTCTGCATCTGACACAAAGATATCTATTTATGAACACCTCCCATAACATGTGATATAAGTGCATTGTTATGTGGAAAGATTCTGTAAAACAGAAAGATACTAGGGTTATACTTTTATATTCATGGAGATAATTTAAACAGGTAACATCTTGTGTGCTTAGTCACTCAGCTGTGTCCGACTCTTTGCGATCCAATGGACTGCAGCCCGCCAGGCTTCTCTGTCCATAGGATTCTCCAGGCAAGAATACTGGAGTGGGTTGCCATGCCCTTCTCCAGGGTATCTTCCCAACCCAGGGATAGAACCCAGGTCTCCCGCATTGCAGGCAGATTCTTTACTGTCTGAGCCACCAGAGAAGCTCATCTCTAAATTTACCAATCTTACCAGTCTAAGACTTTACTAGTCTTAGCAATCTTACCAATCTAACATCCTACCAATCTCTGATTCTCATGCTTTTGTCGATTTTCTTTGAATTAGCAAGTTATACTGCTCTGTGGGATTAAAAAAAAAAGATTTGCAGCCGTTTGGGGGAGGTAACCATTAATCATATTTTCATGAGAGGAAGGCTCATGTTAACATTTTAATTTTGCAAATGAGATAGAAAATAAGGTACAGAAAGGTAATAAGGCTCAGCCAAGTTAGACAAGGATTGAGACTTCATTCATATTTTATTCCAAACATATTAACAGTGTTAATTGAACTCAATGCAATTAAAAAACCCTATGTCAATACTGATGAGGAAATCAGTGATCCAAATAAGGCAAGCCTGCCTCTCCACTAAATTCTTTACACAGGAGAAATCTCTTGGAGCTGATTCATTGTGTTATGCAATTTTTCACTTGATACATTGCTGATTATTATGCCTTAAAATTAGTTGGTTCAATTTCTCAAAATGCAGTTTTTAACTACTACATTAATTTCTACAAAGGCAGAAACCATCTGCTTATCTGGCCACTCTTTACTCAACTCCTAACACTGGATCTGACATATAATCTTCTATTGAAAGCATGGAAGCATGAATCAAACACTACCTATGTGTGTGGAAAGTGAGGGTATGAGTTATGACATCTCATATGCAATCTGTCAGCACATCCACTCTCCCTTCAAAACATATCCAGAGTCCAAGGCCTTCTCACTTCTTCCAATTAGCACCTAGGGCTAAGCCCCTATCATTTCTCACCTGAATTGACTAAATCCTAGTCAACTGACTAGACTGTTTTCATGCTTCCACACTACATACAGCCCCTGCAGCCTATTCTCAACACACCAGCTGGAGTACACTTTGAAGGGTGCTGTCTCAGCAAGAATGGAATGCGCAGCACCAGGAGAACAATACTATGGTAGAGATCAAGAGACCTGACTTCTAGTTCTCCATATTCCAGCTCTATGGTTGTGGATAAGTCACTGAAAGTAATCTTCACCTCAATTTCTTCATTGGCAAGATCAGAGAGCTGGACCAGATGCTTTTAGGATGTCTTACAAGGACTAACTGTACATGATTCTGACTTACAAATGAAGGGAGAAAATGGCTAGTTACCAATGTACATCCAATTATTGATGTTTCAGGAATTAATTACATATACCTGTAATCAGTGTTAATCTTAACACAATGTTAGATTATTCACTGAAAGGTACTTGGTTTATGCTTAAGTTGCACCATGTATGAAAATCATTTATTTCCAGCCATATTAGATATAGCTATTGTGGGGTGTTTGATTAATGTGTACAACATGGGACAGAGGCAGAAACTTGGAATAAGTGAAAAGCAGAACTAGGACAGTGCCTGCTCCTGAATCTTCTGTTTGACAAACTGTCAACATTTATGTGTCAGAGAAATCAGGATAGGCTTGCCCATATTTTGTGACAAAGAAATGTTTATGATCAGAAAAAATTGAGAGAAACAGATTTGCCTTTGGAAGGCTATTCAATGACATAAAAATAAACCATCTGCAAAAGAAAGAGAGAGAAAAATAATACAAATGAATCACCTCTAATGAAGAATGTACAAAAACTTAAGACTCTCAAATAAATGTTTATGGCATATTTTGTCAGCAATTTTATGACAATCATAAATATTGGAAAAATTTCTGGTTATTGACTTAATGAAAGTGAAAGTGACTCAGTCATGTCTGACTCTTTGTGACCCCATGGACTACACAGTCCGTGGAATTCTCCAGGCCAGAATATTGGAGTGGGTAGCCTTTCCCTTTGCCAGGGGATCTTCTCAACCCAGGGATCAAACCCAGGTCTCCCACATTGCAGACAAATTCTTTACCAGCTGAGCCACAAGAATCTGAAACTAAATGGTTTGGGGTTACCTTTATTTTTAGATTTGTTGCTCTGATAAATTGTACATATTTTCTTACCATGGGATGCTTGCCATGTCAGTGTAATTTGTTCCAAGAATTCTAGCTTTTATCTAAATACCTTTATGGGTATGAGGATGTCTATATCAGGCTCTTATTCTGAGATTTTTGCTTAGAGAATAGATGCTCTCTCCCAGACACTCACTCACAATGTTTCTGTATCTGTTAGGTTAGTTGCAGTCTTCTTGATCCAGGGATTGTTTTTCCTTACCAGAAAATCTCTCAAAGGTAATACTGGATAAAATAAAAGTTAAGTTTAGAAAGTTTCAAAAGTTGCTATACACAATTTATTTTGTAGTAAAATAACAAGATAAATCACACTCTGCCTTCTTTTCTATACAAAACCACCTACTAGGACATGATTTTAAGACTGAAAAAGTAAAACTGGTTTTATCTAACAGAAAGGATAAAAGAGCTCGATGGGGACATTTAAAAAAAAATATGTTTGCAACAGGAATCAAATCATCATTATGCTGTCAATTTAGATGGCATTTTCCATAGTCCTCTTTCCAGTGCTATGCTCATTTTGTAAATGAGAAAACTGAGTAAGAGAAAGAAAGCAATTTATGCAAGCTCAGATATGAAAAATTAGATTTCTGCAGGGCCTGATGTTGGCTGCCACTTTTCCAGAACTCGTTGCCTCAAATGCACCAAGATTAGGGTTTGGCTTGTTCTCAGCCCACTGCTGAGGACATTTGGTAGTATGGTTAGAGGAAGGACGATAAGAATATATATGCACTATCCAAGTGCCAGACACTGTATCAGACACTATATATGCTTTTTAATTACAGAGAGTCAAAGTCCTTATCCAATTATAAAATATATATGAGAGAGACACAAAGGAAAAATATAATACCCTCAAAGATATTTTACGAGCAAACAAAGAAGTGAATTTCATATGCTTGTTTCTTACACCAGGCATCTGATAAAAATGGAGGACATAATGGAAAATGCAATTAAGTGAAGACAATTCAACAATTGACTAAAATAACATGGTAGAGTGACATGGCTTTCTGGTACTCTTCCTAAAACAGATTATGCAAAGAAATTCTTTAAAGACTTGCCTTATGTGTTTTATTAAGTAGAAACCTCTTTAAGTAAGTCAGGCATTTTATCCTAATTATTACTTATAGCAGTCACTGTTTTGATTGAAGACAGATGAAAGACAATTTGAAGTTATAGTTTCCTATATGCTCTGGGAAATTAAATAAGTAGGCTGTGGGGATGATACCTCCATAGAGGTAGGCTACACCTTGTATCCACTCCAAATTTATGGTCGTTTAGAATTTTTCACTTTACAACTGATACACACACTGTCACTGGAATTTTCAAAGCAGGTTTTACCTGGTATGTACTTATGGTAACAACAGAAAAGGAAAACTCAGTGTGGTGGCTATCAACAAACTGAGAAGAGCTATGTCAACTGAACAAAGTTGGAACTATGTATCTCAGAATACCTCTTCCTGTATGGTGCTGCTGCTGCTGCTAAGTCGCTTCAGTCGTGTCCGACTCTGTGCGACCCCATAGACGGCAGCCCACCAGGTTCCCCGGTCCCCGGGATTCTCCAGGCAAGAACACTGGAGTGGGTTGCCATTTCCTTCTCCAATGCGTGAAAGTGAAGTCGCCGAGTTGTGTCCAACTCTTTGCGACCCCATGGACTACAGCCCACTAGGCTCCTCCATCCATGGGATTTTCCAGGCAAGAGTACTGGAGTGGGGTGCCATTGCCTTCTCCGTGTATGGTGTTAGTTAGGGTCAATCAACGTAAATCTGTGGGAGTTTTGGAAAAGTGAGGCAGCAGCCTTGCTCTGGAAGTCAGCGTAAGGTGCCAGTCACTACCACATTGCACATATATGCCACTCTTGTTGGTTTGGGTCAGTAGCCAGGCCAGCAACTCCTTCAGGTCCTCTAAATCCTGGACCTGTGAATCTCCATGGCAGAGGGCATCAGCTTCGTTGATTAAGCTGGAGACAGGCTTCCAGTTTGTGCTGATGAATTCTACTTCATCTTGCTCTCCCTGGCTTTACATCCAGATTTTCTTCATGACCACTGGCTCTGCTGAGGTGTCTTCACCTCAGCTCCTCAACTGAGTAAGATCTAGTCCTTTATTCCATGCCACTTCGTGCTTCTGCCTCCCCAACTGAACCCTAACTGATACATTCATTAAAATGCCCAATGAAGACAGATGTTCTGGTCCTAGAAGCCTTTCTGATTTGTTCATCAGGAAGCAATCCCCTTCCATGTAAATGAACCCATTTCCTTTCTATATGATGTTAAGAATAGTCACTATCTGCCCAGCACAGTGGGATAAACTTTATATACAGTATATGATTTACTTCTGTAATAGCTGAGCAAATTAAGTATTATTAGCCTCTCTATTCTGATGAGAAAATGAGGTTCAGAAATGTCTAAGTTCAAACAGCTCATGTTCTATTAAATAGAGCATTATTCTTAGCCATCTGAATCTTAAAAGACAATTCTTGTCTTTAATGTTGGGCCCTTTTACTTGGAACTGGTTATATACAAGAACCATTGTCCTTGAGGCCACTTTGAATTTACTATAATAAAAGAAAACACGAGAAAGTAACTTATTCTCCTATTTGAGATTTCAGGAAAGTTTGCATCTAGTTAATCTAAAATTATTTGCATAGAAAGAATAGGAATTGAAATACAGATCCATTTCTCAACACTGCAGATTGTTTTGGGTTCAAGTCTATTAGGATACTGTTTTGGCTTAACCTGATACCTGTAGAGATGCTAAGAAATAGATTTAACCATATCATTTAGAACCAAGACTCCAGATTGAGCTCATGCACTTTGGCCTGCTGCCAGTTGCTGATGGAGCCAAAAGCCAAAGATGAATATGTGAAGGGTGAAAACAATTTAACACTGTTCTTGGAAGCTATCCTCAAGAAACTAGAATGTAACAGTAGTCAATAATTGGGCCTTAAACTTCATTCTCACATATGACTTGGGCCAAGAGATTCAGATATGCAGTCTATTAAGAGAAATCTTTGGATGAGATTTTGTTATATACAGCAAATGATTAGGTCTACAATTTTGTAGAATTGGAGGGTGCTGAAACCATCAAGGAAGTAATATATTTTACAAGTTGAGTGAAGAAAATAATTTGATTATCGGTTAGGGTCCCTGGTGGCTCAGAGAGCTGGGTTCGATTCCTGGGTTGGGAAGATCCCCTGGAGAAGGAAATAGCAATCCACTCCAGCACTCTTGCCTGGAAAATCCCATGGACGGAGGAGCCTGATAGGCAACAGTCCATGGGGTCACAAAGAGTCGGATACGACTGAGCGACTTCACTTTCACTTTATGGTCCTTTAATCAGAAGAGGCTTTAAATAGTTCTAGGGGTAAAATGATTTTACCTGGAGTTTCATTAAACTTGAGATGCTTGATTAAATGAGTTATAGTGGTGAGGTAATATGGGTAATGTGATAATGGGAGCAAAAAATGTCTATTGCCAACAAAACTTGAGGAAATTTTCTCAGGCTATGAAGCTGGGGGAGATAGGCCTACAACATAAAAAAGAATGGGGTTCTTTAACCTCTCTGATAAAAACAGGTAGGTATCCAAATAGTCTGTAATTATTGACCACAGCAATCAAGTGAAGGGGCTCTCATCAGAATTTGTTTTATTTTTAAAAGGCAACAAGGAATTCATAGTAAGATTTAAATTTAATAAATTTAAAATTAATAAATTCTTAATTCAATTCTTCTGTGTCCTGTTCTGCATGATGCCTTGTTAATTAAGCCAGATTTTGTGTTTTGCTTCCTGGCAGCCATTATCTAGCCAGGAACTAGCAGAATGAGGACTGGACCCTGTTTGGTTCAAACATGAAACTGATGGGGCTGACTTTAAATAATTTGTTTTATACAGTGTAAGCAGAAACCTCTCTAAAGCGTGAGGGTGTATTAGTGAATCTTTTTTGTTTGTTTGCATAACTGATTAAACTTAAAACATTTATAAAATAAAAAATTTTTCCAAATGTTTAAACAATATTTTCATCATTAATAAAATTTATGAATTTAATCAGTCTCCTAGGAATTCCACTAAATCACAAGCCCTATACATCAAATATTTTACAGGCTGCCAGCACTTTAAAGGCACCACAGAACATAATAATAAAAGCAAAATGGATTACTGTTGCACTTTAGCAATATAAAAGTGCAATATGTTTAGCCCTTTTGTTCAGTATTTCTGTGGTTATTTTTGGGAAGTCTTTTAATGATTAATTAATTTCCTTTAATAGTTAAAGGACTGTTCAGTTCATCTACTTAATCTTGGGAGAGTTATATAGCTAGTGGGCTTTGAGGATTTGGTTCGTTTCATCTAAACTGTTAAACTTCAGTGCAGAATTGTTCATAGCATTCCCTTATTATTCTTTAAATGTCTATGAGGTTTGTAGTGATAACTGTTTCATTCCTGACACTGGGAACTTGAGTCTTCTCTTCTTTTTCCCTTTGTCAGTCTCGCTAGACACTTTATCAATTTCTTTTTTGATTTTCTAAAAAGAGCTTTTCTTTTAAAATATTTTTAAATAAAGCTTTTGATTTGATTTTCTCTATTATGGCTTTTTTTTGTTTTGTTTTCAAATTTCATTTCTTCTCTCTATTGTCTTCCTTATGCCTGCTTATTTCTTGTTATTCTTTTTCTAATTTCTTGAGGTGGGAGCTTAGTTTTTAGATTTGACAACTTTCTCCTTTTCTTTCATTCATTGTTTCGACCTTGATGTGTAGCTTATGAGATCTTAGTTCCATGACCAGGGATTGAACCTGCTTCTCAGTAGTGGAAGTGCTTAGTCCTAACCACTAGATCTCAAGGGAATTCACTCCCCTTTTCTGATATAAGCATTTATTGCTATAATTTTCCCCTAAACATATGTTGTGTTTACATCTTCATTCAATTTTCCTTGAGATTTCCTCTTTTATCTATGGATTATTTAAAAATGTGTTCCTTAATTTCCGAGAGGTTGAAGACTTACTTGTTAATGGTTGTTAATTTCCAGTTTGATTCCATTATGGTTAGATAACATACACTGTATGATTACAGTTCTTTTAAAATTAAAGTTTATCTTATGACCCAAGGTATGGTCTATCCTGATGACTGTCCCACTCATACTTGAAAAGAATATGTATTCTGCTATTTTGGGGAGACCATTGGTGGGTGGGTAGTCATTCAGCACTCTATACTCTTGCAGAATTTTTGTTTAGTGGTGCTATAAATTACTGATAGGGGTGCTGAAGACTTCAACTATGGTTATAGATTTGTCAATTTCTCTTCTTCAGTTCTGTTGGACTTTGCTTCTAGTATTTTGAATCTCTGTTGCTTGATGCACATACATTTAAGATTTTTCTGTCTTCTTAGTGAATAGATACTTTCGAGGCCTGTTGTGGTAGAGAAGGAGCATGATTTTTTTTTTAATGTTTTCACAAAAATAACTACTAGTACAAATTGGTCAGGAAACACAAGTGTATTTTCCTCCTAGGCTTCTTTATGGATTTGCATTTTATAAAACGGTTTCATATTTACAGACAAGAAAAGTCAAGATTTCATTTCTTCTACTTTTTAAAAACCACATAACTGTACTTAAGACAGTGGGTTTCAGCAGTTTTTGACTGTGACTCTATCTTAGGCCAGCAGATCCTGTGATCCATTTGTCCCCAGTTTCTAGTGGAAAATTAATTAGGTTATACTAATAGAATATGACTGTAAAAGTACTGGAGGGTGTGAATAATTCATAGTACCATTTAAAAAAATTATGGGTAATATGAATTACAACAGGCTAGAAGGTAAAGCACTGGGCTTCCCTGGTGGCTCAGACGATAAAGAATCCACCTGCATTGCAGGAGACCCAGGTTCGATCCCTGGGTTAGGAAGGTCCCCTGGAGAAGGGAATGGCTATGCACTCCAGTATTCTTGCCTGGAGAATTCCATGGACAGAGGAGCCTGGCAGGCTATAGTCCATGGGGTTGCCCATGCAACCCACAACTGAGTGACTAACACACACACACACACAGAAGGTAAAGCAAGCGACCTAAAGCAACCTAAAATCAATAGTCTAATGATAATTTACAATAAAAAGGCAACTGAAAACTATAGGTAACTTAAAATCCTGATGAGGTACCAACACAGTATTCCTCCTGAAAGCTGTGGGAACCTGAACCATATACACTTGCATTTGTATGAGAAGAGCAAAACTGCATTGTTGGTTGCATGAATATCAGGCTTTTAGGAAAAATAGTGAATTGTAATATTCAGTGAACTCTACTAATGCATCATTTTATGGCTATTCAATGTATAACCTTTTAGAGTCATTTAGTAAGTTACTAGGAAGCAATATATAATCACAAGGGAAAATTTAAAGTCTCTGAAATTATGTGGTATTTGCCTGTAAGAATCAAAGGAAGGTCTATCATTTCTACATCAAGCCTCAGTCACTAAGAGCTGTTTACTAAATTTGAGAATCACTGCTCTAGTGAAGTGCTCCAGTGGGAAACACTTGTTGCAGTCCAGGCTGTTCCTATGTAGGGCTTTGCCAGTGCTACTATGAATTTGGCATTAACACTCTAGAAATAATGAAGTCATCCACGGGAACCAGGAAATACATATGATATGAACAGAATAACATTTAGAATGGACATCTAACACATCTGCATGCACCCTGGTGAGGAGAAGATTCACATCACACTGTACCACGGCTGTCCTCTACGTGAGTAAAGTCAAAGTGTGGAGAAAGCAGTTGTTATAAACTGTTAGCTCAGAGATGGTTATTTAGCCACTGAAAATAACTGCTCTCTTATTTTAGTTACATTGATCCTGAAACAATGCAGCTAAGTCAGGCCTATACTAGACAAACCAACCTTTATAATTGCAAGTGAATTATAAATGTTTATAGGCTGACAATATAGCATATTTTTCATCTTTGTGATAATACTAGCTTTGGCTTCTCTAACAGATGGTAAAATCCTTATGAGCAGATATGGCTTTATTCATCTAAAAATGTGAGTTTGGGAGCCAGACTGCTTGTACTTATATTTCAGGTCTGCTATTTTCTGCCCATATGACCATGGGCAAGGTAAACTGTGTTTCAGTTTTTCAAAACTAAAGAATGGAAGAACTTCTGAGTAGCAAACTCAGAAGGTCAATTTGAGGATTCAATGAGATATAAGTTCAATGAGTATATAAGTACTTAGCATAGGAACTTAGTAAGCAATAGGTAAATGTTAGCTATTATCAGTAACAGCAGTGACAGTATTATTATTATTTATTTATATTCCACAATACTTATTGTGCCTTAAAGATAGTTTGGCACACTAGAATTGCTGTTGAGTCTCTGTTAAATTACATTGTTTTGGAGAAGGAAATGGCAACCCACTCCAGTATTCTTGCCTGGAGAATCCCATGGATGGAGGAGCTTGGTGGGCTACAGTCCACGGGTCGCAAAGAGTCGGACACAACTGAGCGACTTCACTTTCACTTAGAGGGGCAATTTGAAACAGTTGGGACAAGGATAAATACTTCTACATATTTAATTTTTAAATAGACAAATAAAAGCCTTTGAGATTTAAATATTTCAAGGAAAAATATTTTCCCCTTACTTTCTCATTAGTGTGTGTCTGCAGAAAAAAGTCTAAACACGAGCAAGTGGGGTAAGGTGGTAATGGGAGTAAATATTAAATCAAGAAATCTTCCATTTACATGAAATAACAGCATAGAATTGAACACATTTACTGTTGGTGGTAGTCCTGCCCATTCTACCAACATTCAAATCCCAGCTCTACCACTTTACTTATTAATCCAATGTGCCCCAGCTTCCTAATCTATAAAATGGGGATAATATTAGCACCTTCCTCCTAAGTTTTTTGAGTATTGAGTTAAATATTACAAATTACTTAGAATAGTATCTGTTTCACAATGTTTATTTAATTGTTAAATAATAATAAAAAAAAGATGTCTTTTAACAGCTTTCCACCACCTTCCCCCAGAAGCTCAACCAAAAATCCTGTCACAGTTTGATGGAAATAGCTAAAAGGACTTATCATAAGTAAAACAGTAACTGAATGTTTGCAGTTATAGCCTAAATAGCTAAGACAAGCCACACAAATGTTGGACTGTTAGGAAACGAATCATCCAGATTTTTTAACACCTACTCAAAGTCTGTTTTAAGTCACCTAAAATCACATTATTCAGTTTATGAAAGTACACTTGCAGGTTGTCTAGATCCATTATCAGATTTTACTTTTCTGGCATCTCAGTGTGCAATTTAAAACAAACTATCACTTTGTTTATGGATTTACTTCAGCAGCTTTAATGTGAGAGTAAGATGTCATATGTATATAATATTAAGGATTTTAAAAAGCTCTGAATCTAATCATTCCTTATCTAAAGCCTTTACCACTACATCTGGATTTCACACACACACGTACACATACACACACACACCAGATACTGCTGTCTGCTCTTCTTTCATGGGCTATCAGGTCAGAAGAGGGTTTTCACAGCTAACAACTCCCACATTTTCAGGCAGAGGATCAGTGAGTAGGCAAACTAACGTCATACTCTTTTGAAAAATACCATCATATGCTTAGCAGACAGCCGTACTGTGACCTCTATAATGAGAGGTCAGGGATAGGAAGAGAGCAAGAACTAGTTGGAGTGGAAGAGGCAAGGCTAGGCTGAGGGGGAGCTAATTGGGTTGCCCTGGTGGCACCTATGGAGCAGGGCAGTGCTGTAAATCAGTCCCATAAAAGGTGCAAACTGGGACCTGCTTTGACAGGGAGCCCAATGTGGTGAGTATAAATTTCTAGGTGCTTCCAATACTCTTATAGGTGGATGGATGGTAAGAGTTAGGCTCCACATGGTCTGTTGTCTGTACTGGTAAACCAGCCAAATCCTTCTTGGAGGAGGTGCCGATAAGGGCAGAGTCCCAGTCTTTGGAGTAAAATGGTAATTGATAAAACAAAGTAGAAATTAGTCATGTGGACTAGACAAACATGACAGAAGACATTCAGAGTCCTACATCTCTCCCCAGGCACATGGGGCACTGAACCTATGGTAATAAGTTCTTGGTGATTCCCACTATGAATACACCCCAACCGAAGGCCTGCTTGTGCTGGACAGGACTAGCCAAGGACATGGAGGTGGCTGTTTTTGCAGACTGAGGACATCAGTTGAGAGATACTTAGAAAGTTCCTGTCACATTCACTCACTTGTTCATTCATTTACTCATCACAGTTTTATTGAGCACTTATAAGGTAGTAGACCTAGACTAGGTACTAAAATATAGTGCTGAACAAAATGGAGAAACTATCCTTTCCTGCCATGGACTTGGACATGCTCTCCCTACCATGTATAGTGAAGAAAGACACTAAGGTGATAATCATGCAAATGAATATACAATTGTGAATCATAAAGTTTTCCAAGAAATTATATAGGGTGCTAAAAGACTGTAATAGGAGAAACTGATTTAATTTAGGGGGTAGGGATCAGAAAAAATCTCTCTGCAATCTCAGCTTTAGATAGGAGCCAGCCAGAGGTAAAGACCGAGTAGAAGCATTCTCAGTAGAGGGTAAGAGAAAGTGTTAGTTGCTTAGTTGTGTC
Organism: Cephalophus harveyi; assembly: GCA_006410635.1. Taxonomy (NCBI): domain Eukaryota; kingdom Metazoa; phylum Chordata; class Mammalia; order Artiodactyla; family Bovidae; genus Cephalophus; species Cephalophus harveyi. The sequence continues at coordinate 47,540 of SJYT01009853.1, forward strand.
TGACTCTTTGAGACCCCATGGATGAAGAATATGCCAAAAATGAAAGAGGTGGTAAAGACTGGTAGATGATTAGGGTAGTTAAGGCAAAGAGAATGATTTCCTTTCAGATAAGTTTAAGAAAAATACATAAATAAGAATAACAAATATGGAATTAATAAAAATAAAATTATGTATTTTGCAATACCATAAACTTCTAAATTGTCTTTATTATTATATAAACATTTCTGCTATAATTGCTAAGAGGAATGAGTCACACTGAAGTCAAATTGTATTTGCCTGGCTTTGTGTATTTTTATTAGGCTAATTTCCAGAATACAGTAATGAGGATTATAATCTAGAAGCTTAAAAAGGAACACCCTGCACCCTACACTCCCCCCTCAACACACACAGCTTTAGTAAATTTTTTAAGGGTATTTATTGCTGATATGATCTGCTACAAAATTCAACTAAATTTTTCTCTAAATTTCAACTCAGACCACATGGAACTAGTATTATAGCAGAGACAGCAGCCTACGAAACTCCATATTCTATATTTATAGTCCTCTTCCACTTAAGTTCTATTTCATTAAAAAGAGGAATAATCTAAAGGAATAATTGGTAAGAATGAACATAATGGTTCATTATGAAGGTAAGTGAATTATATATTGATACTGATCTTGTGTTTAAAAAAATTAACATAAGGAAACGCCCTTTTATTTTAAATAAGTATATATACAGAGTAAAAAAAAAACAACAGTTTTTGTGAAATGTAAAAAGCAATCATTTACGTATATGTTATTTTGCCTCCCAAGTCCAGGCGATTTAACTATAATACCCTGTAGTCTTGGTAATAGATAACACTGAATAACTGCTCGGGTTTTACAACAGCAGCGGCTCTGTATGTTTTTTTGAACTTAATAAAAAATAGTAATAAAGAGCAAAAGAGAAACCTGGGTAGAAATCAATCCAGTTACTAAAAATGCTACTTAAATCAAGCATATGAGCACACACATTTCTTTACATAAAACTTTTCCAAAACTCACTCGTTAGTTATTAAAGCTCAAATTCCTATGTGTATGCAATCCCTACCATGCACGGAGGACCAAGGCAGAGTGTGGAAAGATCCCTAGTGGTTTGGGTTCTAATCCTTACTCTTGCACTTTTTTTGCAACATGGATTTGGGTTAATCATTAACCATTTTGAGTTGTCATTTGCAAATACAGTTGTAGTGAGGTTTAAAAATACATAAATGTGAAAACTCCCTTGATAACGTCAAAAGTCCTAAATTAATCAACTAAGGTCCTCAAAAGAACTTGAGTCTAATAAACAACTCATCAATAAATGTTCTTTCTTTCTGAACACTGGTCATAGGCATTTAACATACTCTTTGGGATTAACAATTATTTAGCTTTTTTAAAAACAAGAGACCAGAGTTAGAAACTGTTCAGCCTTTCACTCTGAAATTAGTGGGTCAGTGTTGCATGGGAGGATTTCCTCCATGATTAACAATATTCTTTACTCTGTCAAAAATTAGTTGGGATAAATAATTATCTGGGAAATATCATGTTACAAACTCAGGATATAGAATAAAAATAGGAGGCAAAAGTAGGCTCTTCTCTCTTTCTTGGAATAAATTTCTAGAAGTGAAGTTACTAGACCAGGTTCTTCCTGTGTTCAATCGCTCAGTCGTGTCCAACTCTTTGTGACCCTATGGACTGTAGCCTACCAGGCTCCTCTGTCCATGGGATTCCCCAGGCAAGAAGACTGGAGTGGGTTGCCATTTCCTCCTCCACGGGATCTTCCTGACCCAGGGATCGAATCTGCGTCTCTTGTATCTCCTGCATTGACAGGTAGATTCTTTACCACTGTGCCACCTAAACAATGCCTTTCAGAAAGGTGCTAACAATTTATACTCCTAGATGATGCTTACAATATACCAGTTTTACCTTTTACTATGTTCCATAATTTAATTAGTCAAAATCCACAAGACTCAGCTATTTTCCTTCCTCACACAGTATATTCCTGTCCCAATGTGCACGACAGGATGGCATAGGCTGAGTGTTTGAATGAGCCTTCAATCGCTTACCGTTCCTCTTAGGATAAATCCAAACCCTTTAATAGTTTACAAGCTCTGGGTGAAGTGGCCTCTTCTTCCCTCTCTAACCTGATCTCTCACTACCAACTCCCCTCTCGAATAGGCCAGCTGTCTCTTATGTTTCGATCTTTGTTCAGGCTATTACTTCTGACTGGAATGCCAGATTCTAGAAGGAGCTTAGTGTTAAGAGAGCATTTCTGACTAGTAAGAACAAAAGTGCCTCCCGTCACACAGTTCTGAGTATTGATTTCAGACAAATTTCAAATGTCTGTGGAAAAAATAATAACCTGATTACTCAGTTATTCAGAGTAGCAGGTTTTGATAAGGGCACTATTCTTGCAGAGAGGAAGATGCTGGGCGTATGTAACTGGGGACAAGAGACAATAGAGAACAACTGCCATAGAGAACTGCACTCCTATATCAACCCAAATAAATGAAAATATTTTCCTACACTTCAGATTTAGGAGAGAATTATAAGTAATAAGATATTTAAAAGATACACTCAGGAAAGCAACTCAAATGTAAGTTGTTAAATTTTTCACATCTTGTACATCTAGATGGTCTATCTTCCACAGCAGTGACATCAAATTTTTTTGATGCTGTGAACATGAAGCACTGTTGCTCAAATTACTTTTAAAAACCTGTAGCAATGTTTTTCAAGGTCTTCTAACAAGAAGCACAATAAACTTCCTTCTAACCAAAATGTCATAAAATGGGTCAATTTTGTGAATTGAAAGTTTGGGTCAGTAAGATTATCAGCCTCCACACTACCATTGTCCTAGTTTCTCATCATCCATCTGTCCTGGGCTTAATGGCCCTGCCTTTGGCCTCGCATCTCTTGATGGATGCTCTTAGCACTAGAGAGATCCTATAGGCCAATCTCATCATGCAAGTCCCCAGGATGAAATTCTTCAGTAGCTCTTTATTACTGCAGCAAAAAGCCTAAGTATTTTATCATACAACTCCCCACTTAGCTCTCTAGGGGCCCATCTACTGCCCTTTCTCACATGCTTTCCCTCAACTTTTAGTGAACCAGTAACTCCGAGCCACATAAAATCACTGGAACATACCATACACACACATTGGTAGCACACCTGGATATGCCTCACCACAAAAATACTGCTACTTGTCTTTCACTCTTTACCCATATGCTCCTCATTCTGAAGCCTCTTCTCACTTCCCAAGCGGGCAAAGGCCCTTCCCCTACACTCTTACACTGACTTACTACAAATTGTATTAGAACTCTCCGTGTGTCTTTCTTTCCATATAATGGGGTGCTATCTATGTCTTTTCATCTTTACTTCAAGAATCATGGTCCAAGTCTACTATACAACAGATGTTCATTTTTAAATGAAATCATAAATGTATTATTAAAAATCCTATCTTTAATGATGAACTTTACAGCTATTCATTTACTGTATATTATCACAATAATAATTGATCAGCTAATTAATTATTATTCTCCATCAGTTCTGTGCATAGGAAGTTATGAAGTTATACCTTAAAAATATAAGCTGCTACAACATATGCACTCACTGAACATATGAATTGAGGGACAAATCAATAAGTCATCAATTTTTTAAAAATGTTTTTTCAGGGTATAAAATCTAAATTTAGGATTTTTTGTGAAAATCTGACAAGAGGATAAAAATAAATAATCTGGAATTTACCAAAAAGAGTCAATTGCCAGTCTGCCAATAAAACTGTCATCACAGAGTCTTTCAAAGTGTACTTACATGGTACAGTGTGGCTTCCGGCACAGGCGTGCCCATGATGTCTTGTCTCAGTGCATCCATTTGCAAACTAGGTAGCAACGAATAGTGAGTCGGGCTACTACTCTTATCGCCCTTCTTTTTAGACTTCTTCCCTGTGTCTTTTTTGCTGTTTCTCTGAAACATGTATTCTTCTTGAGCAATTTTTTCATTGCTCATATATCGGAGTAGAGAGTTTTCTAAATAAAAAAAGATAAATACACCAATGTAGATATGCAAATATTCCAAACTTACCATTCTTTAAGTGTACTATTAGATTTCATTTCAGAAATGTAACTTGATTTCCTTTATAAAACACCTTTGTAGTGAAAATATGGAGAATCTTAATTATTTGGGATCACAGGACAACAGGAAGTTGATAGCCTATAGAGTATTTCTCTAAGTTTTAGCTCTGAATTAACCCTATCAGAATTACCTGCAGAACCTGAATCATAAGTTTCAGGTGTGCGGCTCATAAAATTTTTAACAAGTTCTCGCAAGGAGATTCTGCTAAAATCTGACAACAAACATCCTAGGGAGCATCCTTGGAGAAGTTAAAGCCCACATTATGGACCAATAGTGAGGAAACTTAGTTCAAAACAATTTATGCTTAAATTGAAAGCCAGAACTCTTATTTCATAAAGCCTTTATTCCCCAAGATGTTACTATCATATCAAGTCCCAAAAGGGTGACTCAGAAAAGGCATATAAGTGTTTCTTTCTTAAAATATTTTTCTTGATTAATTCTACAAAACAGAAGAGGTTAGAAACTGAAGTTTGGAAAATGGAGTGAATACATAGATGTAAAGTAATCTCAATGCTCCTATATTTACTAACATTTTCAGAAATGCTCATTCCATAAAACAAGTGTTAAGAAGACTAATGAAGCAGATATTCACGCTTGCTTATTTCTGTGTGGTCTGTGGATCTGTGCATTAATGAAATAAATTTTGCACACTGGCTAGAAATAACAGGCAAATGGGTTAAACATGTTTTAAAGGAAGCTTCATGAAGTCATGTTCTATGAAGAGATTTTTTTTTTTTTGCTTTCTTTCTGTTTTTCATCTATAACTTCATGGATCTTATTTCAGAAAATGGAAGTAGCAGCATGACCTATTGGGCCCACCATATCCATCCATACTTGGTTCAATCCCATTTAGTAGTGAAATTTCCCGTTGCCTTCTTTACTGCTCACCTCAATAGCAGGATAAGTGAACATAAAAACTTACTTTTGGTAGATACTTCAAGTGTAGCCCACCCCCAAGTAAGAAGATAACCCTGAACAGCAAACAGGAGAGAAAAAAGCAAAGCAGGTTTTTTTTTTTTCTTCCATTTTTATATGGTTTTCTTTTAGAGACACTGGCCCAGTTTCTACTAGCTTTTACCCATGTGCTTCAAAACTCATTTTAAGGTTATATTAATACAAAAATAGTGAGGTTGGCATTGCAGACCAATGGGGACTGATCACAAACACTTCCTATTCGTTGAACTTAATTATTTTATGCAGTTTCACACTTCTGACCTTGTTTTCCAAGTATTAAATTTCAAATAACAGATATTACTTTTTTTATACTGTACTTATCTACCCTAAATCCCTTAGCAGGCATTCAGAGGAGATATTTACTTGATAATAGATCAAGACAGTTAAAGGTTGGTCTGAATTGGTTTGGATGTATCATAAAAATCAATAAGAGAATGAACAGTTTTTCACTGAAGCCATAGCATCCTATGTAAAAAAACATTTAAATCTGCTTTTTTTCCAACAACCCAGCCTACACTGAAATTCTAGAACACTTACCTCTTCTACTATCTCTCTTCATCTTATTTGGATCTTCATAGTCCCCCACCCAATTATATTCCACTGGCATAGATATAGGTCGTAGCTTGCCTAAACACAGAGAACAAAATTCACATCACATTGTTTTTCTTCCCCATGTCTGCTCAAACTTAAACTGACTTTTAGCTACAGTCTGCAAAACACACTCACTCATATGCAACATTATGGTTGGCATTTGTGAAGATGAAAAATATGTGTGTTTTGAGCCAGAAGGTGAAACTGCCTGTGGCAATTGGCCAGGTGATAATGCAAACTTAAGGTACTTTTTATAAGTAATACAGAACAGCCTAGGTTTGCTCTCTTAGGAGCCCCAGACTTTAAGAATGTGGTCCTTTACAAAGAGGACCATTATTTTAGTGACTTCATTTTCTATAACTGGATCTGTCTTATTCCTCAGTGCCCAAGTATCTTTATTTTGATAGCCAATCTTCAAGACAGTAGCCCCTTGTATTTAATGTTGGAACACAGTATTAACTTCCCATCTTCACTGCTTCCTAATTCCTATCTGCTTTTTAGATACTACCATGCTTCAGCAACACGGCTAGATTCTTTTCTACGGCCTAAAGCTGGGTCTGCCCTTGAGCATCTCTTTTGCTATTACGAACTCTAGTTTCCAGATTCAAGTAATCACTACTTTGGTCTGTCCCATTTTCCTCTGGGTCTGTGTTCTTACTAAACAGCATTTTATTTTAGCAAGCAGAACTCATGACACAGACTTTAAGGATAGCTTTTTGGCAAGGATGATCAACTGATTCTGATCAATTAAAATGTGTGAAGCACAAAATAGCCAAAAGAAAAATCACTCACAAGTTTCAAAAGGACATCTAGCACAGCACCTAATTCTCAAAATTATAAGAAATAAACCATTACACTCATTTTACCAGATGAAGGGCCTGGGATAGCGTATGCAATTTACCCAAGGACATGCAGTTGCTAAGTGTGTAGTACCAGGGTTCAAACCTAGGCATTCAAATAGTACTTCTGCAATAACTTTCAGTAACTTCAATATTCACCCACTCATATTCTGGCCTCTCAGTTTTTTGAGATTCTCTCCTCCACCCATTCTAGTGGTCATATGCTTAATCTTGATCACCTGAAAAGGCAGTAATTCTTCCCAGTATCCCACTTTTCAACTAAAACCTGTGTTTTTAGCACATCCTCCACAGCACTCTAACAATTTCTCCTTTAATCTACCAATCTTCCCACCTTTCAACACCTCTTGGTCACAGTATGTTCTCGTCACTGTCCCACTTGGCTAGATAAATTTCACAATCAAATTGTTACAGACATTCCACGTATTTCATTAAAAAATCCATTAAGATACTTCTTTCTCATTATGTTGTTAAGGGAAAATGTGACAACTTAATGGCATTTTGCCAATACAGTTTATCCAGTATATTTTACTAAGCTCTTTGAAATTTGAGGATGAACTAGACATGACAAAATTATTAATGACCCACAAATGAAGTATTTACTTAGTGACTTCCTTACAAGGTGTGCAAATGACTTCATAAATGATCACCTCAGTTTCCAAATTTTCATGGGGTAGATCTCTGCAATATTACAGAGAGAATCTGGGTGAGCTGATGTAGGTGACACGTGATCATAAGCCTTGCAATATCTCTCTGCTACTGTCTCATAGTTAAATTATTCTGTTACTTGGCTTTTCATATCTGTTGCACATCTGGAGCATTCTAACCAGGATCTCCATAGAGGTGCCAATTGTGCACTGTATTTCTTACTGTAGCCTAATAAATGCAGAAGAGGTCAAAGATAGATACTTTTGGATTTTGTTTGAATTTTATTCTGAAATTAACGGCAAGTAGCTTTTTAAAAAAGATGAACTATATTTAGCTGCACCTAAACACAAACAGAACACGAAATATAATTTAAAGAATATTTAGCACTGGGAACTATAATTCAATATCTTGTAATAATCTATAATATATATATAGATGAATCACTTTGATGTACACCTAAACCTAACAAAACATTGTAAATTACACTTCGATTTAAAAAATGATTAAAAAATAAAATAAAAATATACTAAATTAAATAAAAAAATTAATTAAAAAAATTTTTAATTTCCAGTCCTACTCCCAGCCTCTAGAGACTGGAGGAGGCTGGGGAGTGAGTTTAATTACCAGGGATCAATTGTTTAGTCAACTGTGCCTATACGACGAAACCTCCATACAAATCAGAAGGACAGGGTTTGAAGAGTTCCCAGGCAATGAGTTCAGAGTTCAGAGTTCAGGAGAGTGGCACCCTAGGGAGGGCACAGAAGCTCCAAGCTCTTGCCCCATGTCTTGCACTATGCATCTATACCATCCAGCTGTTCCCATGTTATATCCTTTATAATAAACTGGTGATCTACTAAAAAAAAAAAAAAAGAATATTGACAACAATGGAATGCCTTACAATGATCAAATACTGTTTCAATATGAAACTGCTATGCTTTAATAGCAGTGTACAGAACTGTCTGAAAATAAACTGACTTTTTCCTTAGCCAATAAAGTATTTTCAGTGCTATTACACATGCTATGGTGCTCTGTGGCAGAGTTAACTGCTTGCTCTACTGGGCTCCCTTAGCTCCTTGATATACATGATCCTCAATTATACTGTATTCGATCTTTTTGTTTATAGGTTTTTTCTACTTTTTGGCAGGAATTGGGTCTTATATATCTTTGTTATGAAAGTTCCTGGCAAGGATTCTGACCCAGAGTGGGTATTCACTAAATTTCTTTTGAACGCTTGAATGAAAGGATGCTAGACATTAGGGAGATTACTGGGCTGTTCACTGGATCCTACTCCTTTTTTTTCTCACTCAAGGGCATCTCTTGAACAATTCTACCTTACTTTCTCTTGTAGCATCAATTTCCCCTTTCTACCCATGATTCCCATTAGCATACAAACATGCTGTAATGTCTACAGTCTTAAAAAATAAACAAACCTCTCTTTGCTAACAGCCACCCCACAACCCCTTTCTCTGGTCCCCTAAGAAAAGCTCCTAGAAGTCTCATTTTGATTTTCAGTCTCCAATTTCTCTCCTCTTTTTCCCCCTAGCTTTATTGAAGTATTAGCGGATTCATGTTGATATATGGCAAAACCAATATAATACTGTAATTAACCTCCAATTAAAATAAATAAATTTATATTAAAAAAATAAAATTTACACATTAAGGCTGTACAGAATGACTTTTTGAGGTGTGTAATATGATTGTATGTATACACACACATACATTGTGAAATGATTACCACAAGCAGGTTACGATACCCTTCACCTCATACAGTTACCATCTGTGTATGCATGTATGACTGTGTTGACTGTGTGGTGAGAACACTTAAGGTCTAATCTACTCTCTTAGCAAAATTCAAGTGTATATAATGGAAAACATCACAGTGGTTCTTCAAACAATTAAAAAGAGAACTTCTGTAGGATCCAGCAACCCTACTTCTGGGTATATATTGAAAGGAAATGAAATCAGTATCTCCAAGAGTTCACATTCTTTGTAACATTGTTCACAATAGCTAAGATATGTAAACAATCCAAGTGTCCATCAATAGATGAATGAATACAGAAAACATGGTGCATGAGCAGGGACGCGTGCACACACACAGGAATATTACTCTGCCATAAAAAGGAAATCTTGCTGTCTGTGATGGCATGGATGAAGCTGAAGGACATATGCTACATGAAACTAGCCAGGCACAAAAGACAAATGCTGTATGATCTCACTTATATGCAGAATTCCCTCTTTTCTTCTGAATCTTCTCCAGTTAAGATCTTGCCCCTCAACTCCCCTAAAACTACTATTGTCAAGGTTACTAATGCTTCCATGTTGCTAAATCCAAAAGACAATTCTCAGAACCCTTGACTTTTCTTATCTATCTGCAACATTTGACACAGAGGATTATTCTTTTCTTGAAATACGTTCTTCACTTGGTGCCCAGGATACTATCTTTCTCTGGTTTTTGTCTCCTTTTCTCTTACTAAACTCAAATGTATACTTTAGAGCTCAGCAAAAATGTCATTTCCTCAGGGATATTCTCGTTAAACTTGTTCTAGGTTGGGTTTCTCTGTATTTGTTTTTCTTTCATAATTTTTTTCATAGTGTGTCACTTATAGTCAAGTAAGTATTTATTAAATTAGTTGCTTGAATTCTGTCACCATTCTAGAATGTAAATTTCAGAAGGGAACAGAAATTTCTCTGTTGTTCACCATGGTATCTCTATCACAGTGACTTAAACATAGTTAACAGCTCAATATTTGTTAACTGATGACCTGTTAAGAAAGTAAATAGGGGACCTTCCTCATACATTGGAGTTAAAAATGGTCCAAGCTATATGGTTAGTTTCTATTTTCAAAGTTTCCTTTCCCTTTCTTCCTGTCAGCTTTCCATCCCCCCTCTCCCTCACTTTCCCTCCCTTTCTGACCAAACACTTTCACTATTCTAACAAATTGAGCCTGACAGAGCTGTGTGCTAATTAAGCAGAACTAGAAATCCTGCCTCCTGATTTCTTATCTAGAAACATCTCCATATTAAACTACCAATGATACATGCTGAAATACTACTGAATTGCTGCCTTTTTCAGTCGTATCCCTCCCCTACATTTTTAAAACTCTGGCCCCAACATGCTAAAATCATTACGTTTCAGGATGATATACAGCATCTGAGAAGTAATCTTCTCTATTACAGTTGCCAAAGAGTTGGGGGGGAAAAGGCTGCAGAGAAATTTCTCTTTATGTCTGATGTACCTTTTAATTGCTCACAAAAGAAGCTTTCTCTAGAAAAATACACACACACACATATACACATCTGTTCTGAATACTTCAGCCAATATTTTGATGAAAATGAGTATAGTAAGGAATGTTAAGCTATAAGCATGTCACATACACCCATCAAACTCCCCACATACCAGACAGAAAAATTACTTTCAGATGGTTGACTGCATTTCTAGGAAAACATCCCGAGGTTATTTAAGGTAGAGAATCACACATTTAAAGAGGAGTAAAACTGAATTAAATGGAAAGTCAGTACTTTTTAAAGGATAAAGGCAACATATCTGGATCTAATAAAATAAGTAAGAATGGCCACTTTGATCTCTAGGGCCATATTTTTAAAATTTCACTTCTAGATAAAAGAGTTTGGGAGAAAAACTGGTTTGTAAACATCACAATGTGATGATTATTTAAGTACTGGATTTAACACCTTATAACAATATAAATCAAATACAAACCTGATGATTATTAACTTGAAATCTTTTTGGTTGCATTAATAGAGAAGCAAAACAATTAAAATATCATTTCAAAGAATAAGCTACATCTTGTTTGTGAATTTTCTTACTGCTCCCTAAAAGTGAACTAGACTTTAAATGGGGAGTCACATAAAAATTGTTGAAGGAGAAAATTTTGAACCGCATCAAAAATTATAGGGAATTTTGAACACTTGATTCCAAGGCGAATTACATTTTGAACCAAATTACATTCTGCCAAGAAAGCAAATGTGCTGTACACGCTGGAGTACAGAAAGGCAGGCTATTTCAGTTGAAATGTTGCCACTGTGAATAGAGACTATTCCTCTACATTAGAGGGATGTGGGAGGTCGGGGAAGAATTCAGTGGTTTAAATACTAAGTGAGAAAACAGTTCTGGGTTCTCTTCTGAAGGCTCTGGTGGGTAAAAAAGCAATGAGCTATGCTTTCTATGCTCATAACACTTGCCTCCTGCTGTGCTCAGCAATACAGTTGTGGGAAAGAAGGATGATGTGGGGTAAATATTATTTGGTTAAAAGCATCCCATTTTCCAGTTAAATATGACAATAGAGCAAACTATTTTTTAAAAAGGTAGAGATGAAAAACTTGACACACACCCCAGTTAATTTCTTAGGATTTCATCGATAATCAATGTTGGAGTCAGCCTGTGAACGTAGACTTTGTAACTTCATTATATTAAGTTGCCTCAGCGATGAGTTGAAGGCCTTTGCATTATACAAAGATTCAATTCATTTTTCTTCAAAAATAATTCACCGACATGTATGATTACTGCTTTTTAAACAACTATACTCCCAGCCAGTTTGCAACTCTTGCAAAAAGTTCTTAAAGGCTAGGTAAAGAATTTGTAGAGGATTCGAACATAAACTATAGCTGTAACTGTGTTTGTTATCCATCCCTGAACCAAGATGGAAAATAAACTGGCTTGACATGATGTGTCATTTATAAAGTAATGTTAGGTTGTCATATGTATACTTTTAAATGGCTGTCTATTGTTTTAATTATTTGCTTTAATGTTTCCAGTCATTAAGATATTCAGTGTATAATTTTTAGTCATTGCCTTTAACAAGATTGGATATCACACTTGACATTTTCTATCCCCAGGGATCTATTTCTTCCATGATTCCAGCAAATTGTTTTGCTGTGATAAAAGTAATTCTATGAGGAGCCATGCACTTATCGTTCCAGTTAGTATTTATTATTTTAGTTTGGACTTTAATCACAAATAAGATTTACTCTAGAAAATGGCTTTTCTGCATGATAAGAATGAAGATGACATTCAACAAGCTGTCTGCTGGGGCAGACTTCAAGTTAAGAATAGAGGATTTCTGTTAAGTCAGCAGTTTGCAACTTAAATTTTATCATTGGTATACGGGTCTTTAGGAGGAGCTGCAAGTCTGTATCAGCTTTTGTCAAAATATATGCCATCAAACATCAGTTACATTGGGACGTATTTTGTGACCAAAACCAAAGAAGATGCAATGTACAAATACATTTGGGAAACCAAGATTTTCAAAGCCTTTAGTATGCTAATGTCCACGTAATAATCTCCAAAAGGGGAGTAAAATATGCAGAGTTTCCCAATCTTAATTAACCACATAATCTACTTCTTTTACAAAGAATCTCTTCCAGAAGTAGTGATCTGAAGAACATACGTAAGAAAATGCTGGATTATTTAAGCCACATTGTGATTTGAAAGCAGACATCAACCACTCTATTTAAATTTCACCTGGCTGCTATTTAGTACATCATTTTCCCATGGAGGGAAAATACATTCTGATTTCAATTAGGGGCAGTTCCCTCCTGCTCTAGGGGATGCCATGATTAGGCTTTCTACTGTAGAGCTGGGTAAGTCATCTCAGACACTCACAAGCTTGTATTATTTCTGCCCAAAGAATATGCTAAGTGTGAGTAAATGTAGGTTTATCATTTCAGAGCAGTAAGTTCCCAGATTGTATGAATGAGAGAAAAAGGCAATTGGCCCTATGTCATACAAGGGTTCTTTGATTTTTGAGTCGTAAATATCTGACTCTGTATTTGTCGACAACCGATTCTTCTTAATTTAGCTAGGGTATCTCAACAGTAGCAGTCATGATGTTTTGGATTGGATCATTCTTTATTGTTGGGGGGAGGGGTATCCTATTCATTTTATGATGTTTAGTAGCATCCTGGGCTTCAACTCACTGGTTGCCTGTAGCACCTCCATGTCCATTTATGACAACTACCAGGGTTCCCAGAAATTGCCAAATGTCCCCTAGGGGACAATACTGACCCAGTTGCGAATCTCCTGAGTTGGTTTATTTCTATTTTTGGCTTTCCCATTTTGTCTTTAAGGGAAGCACTAATTCACTTAGTTCCTATCTTTCTGTTAATTCATTTAAAGATGTTTTTCTTTCTCTCTAATAGTTGCATCAACTTTGTTGGTTTGCTAATTCTTCCTTTTTATCTACATATTAATATTCTAGAATTTTATTAAAAGTTTTTTTTCCCCCTTAATTTTACTGTTATCTATTACTTGGTTTCCTCTTGCCAGATTTCACTTTTTTGAAAGTCTCCAACTATTCAATTTACTTAGCATATTATTTTCTCTATCCTTTTTTAAAAGCAACTAATCTTATACTTTAAAAATGTGCAGAGTCTAAATTGTTTTAAACATACCTAACATATGAAGTAATGATTTCAGTAACAGAACTTAGAAAGAAAACTTCTATCACAGAGGGTTCTAGTGTTATGAGCTATTTGATGTTCTTCCTTCTACTTTTCAAAACCAAACGAAAAAAACAAGCAAACTATTTCTTTTCATAGGCATGATTTAAATGGTTGGTTACTGGGAATACTTCCGTTCCTTTAGTTCATCATTGAGTCCCTCCACAGGAAAGGAGGAAGTATTAATTTGATCCATCAGCACTTCACAATCTTTGAGACACTTTTATTTATGAGCAGCAGTGATTTACTATGCCATTTAGGCACCATTACTTGAGTACTTTCTATGAAGCAAAATCAGTGCGAAGTACTTGGCATATATTTAATCCTCATAAAACTCATTTGATCCTCATCAAAATACTGTGAGTAGTATTGCTATCCCATTTTACAGATAAGGAAACAAAAGTATAGTGAGGCTAACTCTCAAGTACAAGGTCAATCAGTTATTAAAGGCCAAGCCTTGAACATGGAAACAACCTAGATGTCCATCAGTCGATGAATGGATAAGAAAGCTGTGGTACATATACACAATGGAGTATTACTCAGCCATTAAAAAGAATTCATTTGAATCAGTTCTAATGAGATGGATGAAATTGGAACCTATTATACAGAGTGAAGTAAGCCAGAAAGAAAAACACCAATACAGTATACTGACACATATATATGGAATATAGAAAGATGGCAGTGATGACCCTGTATGTGAGACAGCAAAAGAGACACAAATGTATAGAAAGGACTTTTGGACACCTATTATACAGAGTGAAGTAAGCCAGAAAGAAAAACACCAATATAGTATACTGACACATATATATGGAATATAGAAAGATGGCAGTGATGACCCTGTATGTGAGACAGCAAAAGAGACACAAATGTATAGAAAGGACTTTTGGACTCTATGGGAGAGGAAGAGGGTAGGATGATTTGGGAGAATGGCATTGAAACATGTAAACTAACATGTAAGAACGAAGCACAAGCCTATGTTCGGTACAGGATACAGGATGCTTGGAGCTGGTGCACAGGGATGAGTCAGAGAGATGATGTGGGGTGGGAGGTGGGAGGGGGATTCGGGATTGGGAGCTAATATACACCCATGGTGGATTCATGTCAATGTATGGCAAAACCAATACGGTATTGTAAAGTAAAATAAAGTAAAATAAAATTAAAAAAAAAAAAAATAAAGGCCAAGCCTTGGCACCAAATTCAGCTCTATCTGACCTCAAAACTTATGCTCTATTTTTAATCAGTAAAATTATAGAGATGAAGGAAGAGCACCTTCCCTAGGTGATTACTCCAAATTTTACCTTAGACTATTTTCTATTTCTATGCCAAAATATCGCTGAACTACTTTTCCATCAGTTACATGCTCCCTTATCACCATCAGCTTGATAGTCAAAATTCTTTTGTGAAGCTAACCAACATGCAGTCTTTATGAAATGTATTAAGTAAGTCCTAAAGAATAAGAATTCCTATGAGTACAGTACTTGTCTCATATTTCTGCATTTTTGATTTACTAATTTGTACTTTGTTTAGTTCTGCTTTGGAAGTAGTACATTTTACTTGAGCACAGAAATTTCTTGTGGTTAGAATCTCATTTTCTTTTGTCTCTAATAGCTGATGAATAACAGTTGGGCTATTGTTTGATAAAGACAATTTATACTAAAAAAAAACACAGGAGAGGGAACGAGCTTTCATTTGGAAATGTATTTGTGAATGTATTCTGCATGTCTTTAAGAAATGTTTGAAATAATGCTATTAATTGTAATTCAACTGCCCAAAAGATAGAAAGAAGTTGTATGACAGAGAAAGGTGATTTTGAAGTATGATGAGAGACCCTAGAACCTTCAGACCATATCCTCACCTCACAATGATAAAGCTCAGTTCCCAGTATCACTGCCCATAGGTCCTTCATCATGCTATTATAGGTCACTTCAAGCCATGTACTATTTATGTAGCTAAAAAGGACATGGTATTTGGTTTTCTCTTGTTCCAACTACTCTAGTGGAAAATGATCAGGTATAATACAGAAATTAATTTTCCTCACTGCACACTGTGGACAAATAACATTTATGAGAAACACTTGTAAAATACCAACCTTGCATTCACTTGTGTGCTTTCTGTGAGGTCCTGAATTTACAATAAATCAGAAAAGGTCTGAATTTCTTCAAACTAATACTATTCTACAATATTATTGTCAAAAATGTGTTTTTATCCTATTTTTAGAAAACATGACCACTCATAACCACAAAGGGACTCAGCCAACTGTGTCTACCTTTTAGCAGGTTTATATGCACAGAAATGTGCTGTGATGGAGCAACAAGAGCAAGGAGTCTGTGAAGAGTGAAAAAAGAAAGCTGATGGGAAATACTATCATTCTGAAAAGTTGCCAAGCAACTAATCTCATCCAATTTGAACCTTTGCTTTTGAAGCATGAGCAGATGAGACCAAAGAGTTAAAGTAATTTAATGCTATCCTTTTTTCCCTTTTATTTTCACATTACAATTTCTTTTCTTCCTTGAATTTTCTGTTTATTCATCCCATCTTATTCTTCAAAGAATTTTAAATGGCTCTTATTATTGCTAATATTATTTACATGTTGAAGTATTTCAGTTCTTTGATTGTTTTCCCTCCAGTTTTACTGAGGGATAATTGACAAATAAAAGTTGCATTCATTTCAGATATACAAAATGATGATTTGATATTATGCATATACACTGTGAAATGATAACCACAATCAAGCTACTTAACACATCTATCAGCTCAAATACTTATCCTTTTTTGTATATGTGGTGAAAACACTTAAGATCTATTCTCTCAGCAACACTAAAGTTTCTATGTAATAACGAAGCAGTGAAAATAAATATCTAGCACATACTGGGCACTTTCTAGTCAATTTACAGTCTGTTGTCATTAAATTCTCACAAAATGTCTATGAGACAGATATTATCATCTTCATTTAACAAATGAGAAACTAAGCCCTAGAGTAACATTCCTAAAGTCATATTGGAGTAATTAGATGGCAGACAGGATTAACAAGTGTGGCTGATTATAAAGCCAATACCAGCAATCACTAATCTAGGTTGTGTCCCCTACTGTATCTGTGTTTCCAGAAATCATTCTTGTTTATCTTTTTAGGAAAGTAAAACCCATTTACACTTTCTCATTTAAAAAGAGCCTAACACACTGTTGCTAACTTTACCCCTCATTTCAGCTATCTTTTCCTAAGGTGTGTTAGGGCCATGTCTATGTGAATGCATGTTTACTGTAGTGCCAGGAAATACAAAACATATAGAAGAACATACATAATTAGATCTAGTTCTGCTTGATTGAAATCAGATGCTTGAATTTTGAAGGAGTAATGAAATTTTGACAAACTACTTTCCTCACTTCAGTTCAGTCACTCAGTTGTGTCCAACTCTTTGTGACCCCATGGACTGCAACACACCAGGCTTCCCTGTCCATCACCAACTCCCAGAGCTTACTCAAACTCATGTGATGCCATGCAACTGTCTCATCCTCTGTCGTCCCCTCCTCCTCCTGCCTCCAACCTTTCCAACCATCAGGGTCTTTTCCAATGAGTCAGTTCTTCATATGAGGTGGCCAAAGTATCGGAGCTTCAGCATCAGTCCTTGCAATGAACATTCAGGACTGATTTCCATTAGGATTGATTGGTTTGATCTTTGTGCAGTCCAAGGGACTCTCAAGAGTCTTCTCCAACATCACAGTTCAAAAGCATCAATTCTTTGGCACTCAGCCTTCTTTACAGTCCAATTCTCACATCCATACATGACAACTGGAAAAATCATAGTTTTGACTAGATGGACCTTTGTTGGCAAAGTAATGTGTCTGCTTTTTAATATGCTGTCTAGGTTGGTCATAACTTTTCTTCCAAGGAGCAAGCATCTTTTAATTTTATGACTGCAGTCACCATCCGCAATGATTTTGGAGCCCCCCCAAAATAAAGTCTCTCACTGTTTGCACTGTTTCCCCATCTACTGGCCATGAGGTGATGGGACCAGATGCCAAGATCTTAGTTTTCTGAATGTTGCATTTTAAGCCAACTTTTTCACTCTCCTCTTTCACTTTCATCAAGAGGCTCTTTAGTTCTTCTTCACTTTCTGCCATAATGGTGGTGTCATCTGCATATCTGAGCTTATGGATATTTCTCCCAGCAATCTTGATTCCAGCTTGTGCTTCATCCAGCCCAGCATTTCACATGATGTACTCTGCATATAAGTTAAATAAGCAGGGTGACAATATACAGCTTTGATGTACTCCTTTCCCAGTCTGGAACCAGTCTGTTTTTCCATGTCCAGTTCTAACTGTTGCTTCTTGCCCTGCATACAGATTTCTCAGGAGGCAGGTAAGGTGGTCTGGTATTTCCATCTCTATAAGAACTTTCCACAGTTTGTTGAGATCCACACAGTCGAAGTCTTTGGCGTAGTCAATAAAGCAAAAATAGATGTTTTTCTGGTATTCTCTTGCTTTTCTGATGACCCAACAGATGTTGGCAATTTGATCTCTGGTTCCTCTGCCTTTTCTAAATCCAGCTTGAACATCTGGAAGTTCACAATTCACATACTGTTGAAACCTGGCTTGGAGGATTTTGAGCATTAGTTTGCTAGCGTGTGAGATGAGTGCAATTGTGCAATAGTTTGAGCATTCTTTGGCATTGCCTTTCTTTAGGATTGGAATGAAAACTGACCTTTTCCAGTCCTGTGGCCACCACTGAGTTTTCCAAATTTTCTGGCATATTCAGTGCAGCACTTTCACAGCATCATCTTTTAGGATTTGAAATAGCTTAACTGGAATTCCATCACCTCTACTAGCTTTGTTTGTAGTGATGCTTCCTAAGGCCCATCGACTTTGCATTCCAGGATGTCTGGCTCTAGGTGAGTGATCAGACCATCATGGTTATCATGTTATCTTTTTTATATAGTTCTTCTGTGTATTCTTGCCACCTCTTCTTAATATCTTCTGCTTCTGTTAGGGCCATACCGTTTCTGTCCTTTATTGTGCCCATCTTTGCATGAAATGTTCCCTTGGTATCTCTAATTTTCTTGGGGAGATCTCTAGTCTTTCCTATTCTATTGTTTTCCTCTATTTCTTTGCATTATGACTGAGGAAGGCTTTCTTATCTCTCCTTGCCATTCTTTGGAACTCTGCATTCAAATGGGTATATCTTTCCTTTTTTCCTTTGCATTTAGCTTCTCTTCTTTTCTCAGCTATTTGTAAGGCCTCCTCAGGCAACCATTTTGCCTTTTTGAACTACTTTCCTACATTTTAGCAAAATATTTTCATATTATTTAGTTAGCTAGTAGCACTGATAGAGTCAACAAATATCAAGGTTCTACCACTTACTAGCTGGGTAAGATATTTAACCCATTTATAAAGTAAGGATTCTATTAGTTACCTACCTCTCGGGGTTGTGAGGATTAAATGGGTTAATGCTTTTTAGAATGAAAGTAAAAGTAGTTCAATCATGCCAACTCTTTGCGACCCCATGGACTATACAGTCCATGGAATTCTCCAGGCCAGAATATGGGAGTGGATAGCATTTCCCTTCTCCAGGGGATTGATTGAACCCAGGTCTCCCTCACTGGAGGCGAATTCTTTACCAGCTGAGCCACAAGGAAAGCCCAAGAATACTGGAGTGGGTAGCCTATCCTTTTTCCAGCCGATCTTCCCAACCCAGGAATTGAACCGGGGTCTCCTGCCTTGCAGCTGGATTCTTTACCAACTGACCTATGACGTAAACCCAATGCTTTTTAAAGGCATACATAAAAGCTCAACAAGTATTTACTTATTTTCTAGATAGGCCATCCACTGTTTATGCATACTATATTTATCTTATGGCTTAGGGCAAATAACTAATCTTTTAATTCACTCTTGCCCACAAATAGTGGGTCCATGATATAAACTGAGAAGTTGGTTAACAAATATGATAAAGCATTTAATAAACCTCCAGTCTTAAATAAAGTTCATGATTAGGACATTTTCAAATATTTTTCTTTATATCTGTTTCTTTGTCACTGAGTCTAATAACAGAGTATCTCTAAATTTTAATTTTTGTCTTATATATCTAACTTTAAAATATGAATGAAGACAAAAGCACACAGTAAAAATTGTATTATATTTCTCCTTTGCTTCTCAAAACACTATCTAGACTCTTAAAATCTTAACTCTGAACCTCTTTGAGTAAATAGGTAACTGGGAAGTTAATAGGTAGCAATGGTGGCTTAAGTCCACACACTGGAAGATAAGGATATTTGCAATGAAGAACTAAGTTGAACTGTAAGGCTAAAGGACTTATACAATGCTTTTAAAGTATTTCACAAGTGCTAACAAGTTAAATTACTCTCATTTTCAGAAAATATAAATTGTGAACTTTTTTTTTGGCAATCAGGGTTTTTTTTTGTTATATACTTCAGCAGGATCAAGCATTTCATTATCATTATTTTTAAACCCAAGAGAATATTGTCACACTTGGGGATCCATATAATGGGACCATTTTATAGGTTAAATGAAGTTGTCATCAATTATTACTTATTAAGGGTTGAAGTTACTAATACTTGGGCCCTTTAGGGGATGGGCTGGGAGATTTATATAAACTCTCAGATCTCAGTACTAGGTTTGAGAGGGTGTCAAGTATTTGGTAGGGATAACTAGCATTGAGAAACTCTGGATGATGGCTATTCATCATTTAAAACTCAGCATAAACGTCACTTGTATTTATGTGACTTCCCAGGAAGACACTGGGACTTCAACGCCCATGCTACTGCAGCACTTGGTTCACTTTCCGCCTTACCTAAAGCTGCTGCTGCACTGCATCTCTTTGTTCTTTCCCTTTGGGTTATGACTGCCTTCCAGGGAAGATTTATGTTTTATTCATCTTTGCATCCCCAGTGCCTGGCTGACTTTATACACACAACAAATATCAGCTGAATGCATTAACAGATAAATTACTCTTTGGGAATGTTATGGCCAGAAATTCATGTATGTGACAAGTAGGTTTTATTACTTAAGATTTGATTTTAAAAAGGTAAATATACATTAAACTGCTAGTTACATGCAACAATTTTCCAGTCGTGCCAGGGAATCTCTACTAGAGTATCTCTAAAGTATCTCTAAGTGAAAATTCAGGCTATATTTCAG
>SJYT01009853.1:68539-78846 GCA_006410635.1 Cephalophus harveyi
CCTAAAGTTGTTTATAAAAACACTTTAGGTATCTATAGGATATCTACATTTTCTAAAATTTAAATGGTATTCTATTTTATTGGAAGAGATATGATTTGTGGAACATGATAGCACTAGGTGCTTTAAACCACAGTCTGAAGGAACTAACAGTTCACAGCTATTTAAGTAAGGCCTTGGTAAACTATTTTTCATAAAGCTATCAATGATCAACTTTATCTAGTGACTATAATTTCCCCTTAAACATTCTTATCTACTTCAATACAAGTAGAAAACAGCCAGAAAATTCTGGGACATAAAAACAGAAGAGTTGATATACATTCATTTGAGCAAGCTCCAGGAGTTGGTGATGGACAGGGAAGCCTGACGTGCTGTAGTCCATGGAGTCACAACGATTCGGACACGGCTGAGCAACTGAACTGAACTCCTATCTAATAATATGTAGTCAATAAGTACTTGTGGAATGAATGCAGAAAAATAAAAATCTCATGTGATGAGGCAGGGGTGGGGATAACGAAGATGGCAGGCAGAGGTTTACTGCAGAAGTTTACAATATAATAGTGGAGAAAAGCAAAGGTGCAAATACCTTCAATTTATGACAGTTCAAAATAAGTGCCACCAGGGTAGTATAAATGAGGAGCACATGAAAAAACAGCACATGTACAGAGAACAATATAAAGCATGATAGGTAGGGTTCTATTACTTAGGATCATTTTGGGCAAAATTTTCCGTACTTAATTATTACTCATTATTACCAAAAAAGCTATAAGGAAATGGGGTGTCAGTTATAAAGTATGTGATGACCAATCTTTTGGGCCCACAGGAGGGAGGCATATGGCCATGGTGAACAAGTAAGGCAGGTAAGTGCAAAGAGAAAGTTAAAAACAACTTTCTTTCTCTTCAGCTTCCACAGATCAAATCTGCACTTATCAGCAAGGATCCTGCCCTTCTCCTAAAACTGGAAAGCAAGGAGTACAGAATTCCAATTAAATCCATTCATTCTTGCAAGAGGACCACAGACTTTACTACTCTAACTTTAGGGAAATTCATCTGCAAATGGTTCAGCTAAACTATATCAATTCTGGGTTACTTTCCTGGTCATGCATGGAAAAATAGGAGTCAGATAAAAAAAATCCTGGGACATGGTAACTTTAGGCCCATCTTTGCTTTAAATATATTATGTCCTTTCTATTTAAAATCCACTCAAAATTTACCACTTCTTATAAAAAAACAAAACAAAAATTGAGATGAAATTTTACCCAGAAAAGTCCATCTAAGATTTTTTTTAATATCTGAGAAATACAGAAATTTGATTTTAAGTAAGTTATGTTAACAGTAAGTATTGATTAAAAAAAGAAAAAAAAAACCTCTTGAACTACTTCAGTTTGGCAACCTCTGATATACAAAAATTACATGTGATTCAAAAAGGTTTCTATGTATCGTTAAGTTAAAACGCTGCCTTTGGAAGGCAATTATTCTTGCTTACCTTTGGAAAATTTAGAATAAATTTTAATGTCATGCCTTATATTGTTGAGATTCCACTTGGAAGCACACAAAGAAACAGATCAATTACAAAGATTCAAAAGCTCTCAGGTAATTTTCACAACTGAAAAGCCTAGGAAAAAAAATTGAGATTCCCATACCAGACCAACTCTTTCATCAACGTAAGAGAAGACTTCTTACCATAAGTTGGGGTGCTTTCTCGTCTTCCTTGACTACTTGATCTTCCCTTCTCATATTCATAACAATACAAGACAGTGTCTTCCTCGACAATATTAAACCTCTTTCGATACTCTTGATCCAGAAATGAGTTTGGTGATTCAGATCCCTTATGCACTGGCTTGCCCACCATATGTCCTCTGAGGTCTTCACAAGGAAGGTTTCCTTTTTCATCCCTAAAGAAAGGGTAGGGGAGAAGGATGTCCGAAAATGTTAGGGAGGTAAAATGGCAGAGGGTTTAAAGTAGTAATAATATCCTTCCTGTATATCTTCTGATCTTTCCAAACTTTCTTTGATGTTTATAGGGCAATTTTAAATCATTCCTATTTTGCAGGGGGAAAAAAATGCCAAGACTCAGAGAGGTTGAATGACTAGCCTAAAGGTTGAGGTGAAGTCACTCAGTCGTGTCCGACTCTTTGTGACCCCATGGACTGTCCATGGGATTCTCCAGGCAAGAATACTGGAGTGGATTGCCATTTCCTTCTCCAGAGGATCTTCCCGACCCAGGGATCGAACCCAGGTCTCCCTCATTGGAGGCAGACGCTTTAACCTCTAAGCCACCAGGGAAGCCCATTAAGGTTACACAGGTAATAAATGACACTGCTAGACATGGACCATGGATAATCTAACTCCTGCTCTAGTTCATGTTCACCATACTATGGCATATAAAAGAAATCATCTCAGCACATAAATTGCTTTTACTGCTTAAGAAAATAGGTATAATATTAACAATGCTAACAATATAGGCTTCTTCTGCCAGTTCATCTAACTGATTCATGGTAATATTTGCACTGCTTAAAAACAAAGATGTATTTAAGAACTACCACCTCTGTGAGGGTACTGTGACCTTAAGAACCAAGTTAGCACTAATATAAACTGGTATTTTAAGAATTTCAAACAGTTTGCTATTAATAAAATAACCTTAGTGTAAAGAATTACACTCTGTATTTAAACGGTATATGTCTAATTTAATAGTAAAAAAGTTATGTTCCTGGAACTCATTCAAAATGGATATATCAAAATTTCATTACATATTAGCAACATTTCTTGAGGAGAGAGGGTGGAGAAACTTGATCATATACAGAATTTAAGAATGGGATTTAAGATGATGACAAGTTGATTTTTTCTTCTATAGGATTCTGAAGAGAAGAATCTCTAATAATTTATGAGATCCCTAAAACTCTTACTCACACAAAGTATTAATCACAAAGCCCAGGTGATTGGATCCATAATGAGTGGTGTTCCAGTAGAAATATTCCATTTAGGATTAGTTAAAATGAACTTTGTTTATCTTATGATAATTTCACTAACCAGCTATGAAATTTTTATTAGAGAAGCTCACATTCTAGAACATGACTATAAATGCAAATGCAATAATTTCTTTCTTCATGGATCATTAGTTTTATTTCTTCCAAGTTCTATTTCCAGTTCTACCCTAAACAGAACCATGAATCCTATCAAACCAAATAAAATTTAACTTTATGTTAAAGGCCAAGGGTGAAATCTTAACTCTACAGAATAAACTGAATTAAAACAAAACAGAGAAAAATACCAAATTTTAATTGACCTACTAAGTCTTATGAGATGGTGATGAGCTTATAAATAAAATGCCAATTCTAAAATATGAGTTTTAGCTCAGCAAAAATACTATGCTATTATACTACAGTATACTATATCTCAGGTATACGTTGGGTTTGTCCAAATGAAATGAACTATATTCTTATTATTTGAACTACGTAGAAAGTAGTAAATAATATTCAAGAAGGAATCAGCAAGTTGGCACTCCTTAATTTTTTAAAATAAAAGTGTTGCTGCTTACCAAATTATAACTATGAAAGTTAGTTCTTAAACAAGAAGAAGGAAATATAAAACCCAGGCACATGTATTTTCGGCTAGCTAAAAACTTTTCCTGAACAAATTGCCTGGCACTTTTTGTTAAGTCAGACCTCTAGCAAAAAGAAACTGACACTGCAATTAGCCTGGAAACAGCCCTAATGAACCTGGGGCACTGGAGGTTATGCTTCTTTATAAGTGGGCAGATGTTTCTATCAGTCCTGTGACATGAATATTAATGCAGCTGAGATCAGAGGGTGATTCAGTTCTCACCACACTCTCTTTATAGGGATACACCCTGTGGTAGAAAATGGGAAGGGCTAGTATTCCATATTCTATCGTGATATGAAAGAAGGGCCTTATGCCAACAAAGAAGATTTATTAGAAATGTCTATATGGAATGCATTTAATAAAGCTAAATTAAGAAAAGTATAAACCAAAACCAAACTTTACAGTAGAATTAATTGATACATGACTTGCATATACAAGTGTGTGTGCCTATGTGTACATGTACTCATATTCTGCATTCTGTATTTTCGTTCAGTTGTGTCCGACTCTTCATGACCCCGGGGACTATACAGTCCATGGAATTCTCTGGGCCGGAATACTGGAGTGGGTAGCCTTTCCTTTCTCCAGGGGATCTTCCCTACCCAGGGATTGAACCCATGTCTCCTGCATTGGCAGATGGACTCTTTACCATCTGAGCCACTAGGGAAGCCCTATACAGCTATCAGTTCAGTTCAGTCACTCAGTCTTGTCTGACTCTTTGTGACTCCATGAACCACAGCACGCCAGGCCTCCCTGTCCATCACCAACTCCCAGAGTTTACCCAAACTCATGTCCATTGAGTCAGTGATGCCATCTAACCATCTCATCCTCTGTTGTCCCCTTCTTCTCCTGCCTTCAATCTTTCCCAACATCTGCATCAGGTGGCCAAAATATAATAAACCTACGCTTTTGCTCTAAAAAGTGTTTAAGGGAATCGATGAACAGCTAGAGCACTGCTTCATTGTACTATCTTTATATTTAATGGCTCATAGTAAAATTAATGAGATAAATTAGTACTTAAACTTCATAGTTGTGTAAGAATTATAAATCCTTAGTTTTCAAGATAAAATATTTTGGTTAAGTATGAAAGTTCACTATCTACTTTGATAATGAAATTGTATATAGTCATATAATAAAAAATGAACTAAACTTCACTCACATCATATATATGAGTGTTTTCTCTCTCAGTGAAAAAGTCACTTTTGTGATCACATTCTTTTACTGGAATAAATGTGTTTGAAGAATGATAATCACATGGAGAAAAGTCTACTTAATGTGACATTCTTAGCATTTTTAAGGTTTTTCGGTTTTAAGATGAGAAAGCTTTTATTATTCACAATCCAAATTATCACCGAAATGCCTATCCTATGAAGACAAACGTTTTTAATGTAGGAAAAAAAGAAATGCTTAGATGAGTTTAATTAGATAAATCTTTCATCATGAAAATAAGGGGGAAAATACCATGGCTGTAACTATAAAAGAATGACAAATGCAAAAACTTTTATGACTATAACTTCAAGTGAAATTAGAAAATGCTGATAATTTATATGAGGCTGTGGTACAAAGGGACTCTGATCTATGTATTTTCTAACTGATATATCAAACGACTGTGTGATTAGGTAACTAATAATTTGACTCAGAATACAGTTAGAACATTCTGTCAAATTACACGCTAGACTAAGAATCAATTAAAGTGAGAGATGAGACTCTAATTATGAATTTTCCTGAAAAGTATGGAGCATTCAAGCAATACTACCAAAACAAGTACTATGGTGTTGATACTTCAGTCTCTTGCATTCTCCTGTTTTTGTAAACAGCATGTTTAAAGCTTTTTATTGACTTCAATCTATTGTCTTCATATCTGCACCACACTTGGAGGACAGAACTGTGTTCTTAAACACTCTTGTCTTCTGAAATATATTTTAAATATGTTGTCTAGGAAATATTGTCTTTATTACAAGTTCCTCCCTATCCAAGAGACAAGGAAAGAACATAAAAAAAACTGCAGAGATTTGCTAAAATAGTTTTCTGAGTTTATCTGGACATGTGGCACTCTGACAAATAAGGTCTTTTAAATAATCATTTGTCCTGAATAAAATCTTTCCAACGAAAATAAACCAAAAAAGGCATTTCCTATTTGAAATACACATGCTTTTATTGTTCCTTTTACAGGAATATTTTAAAAGTCCAACACTACTTTAATTAAAATTCAACTTACATTTGACTAGGATATCGAATGAATGTGTACAACTGATTGTAAATCGAACATAAGAGTACAAATTATATATTAGTAAGATTTTTGAAACGCCAGCTTAGCAAATTATATCTTCTCACAAACCATGTTCCCACAACATTTAATTTTAAAAAAAGATCTTAAATGTTTTTAAAATTGGCTGTAGTTTTATTACTAGATGACAGCACAGGATTTGCAGACATGCCATGTTGTCATGTAGCATTTAGATTGTTAAATGTCAGTAGCATCATAGCCAAGCATTAGATGTATTAAAGTAAAGAATAATGAAAAGTAATTAAAAAAAGGAATTTCCGTGCTTTAATTTAATAAAGAATTTTAATATTAAGTATACTTGAAAACATGAGACATTAAATTATTGTTTTTGAATGATTGCACAACTAATTTAAAAACTGAATCAAATACTTTGTGATTGGTATTAATTATCTCCATTTAGTGCTGGCCTTTTCCCATAATGTTTGTATTCCACAGGCTGGAAACCAGAATGCTTTTGGACAGAATGCATGATGGCACAGAATTATATTCTTCCACCTGCCAGGAATTTCAAATAGGAATTTGGAACATGAAATAGAGATACAGCCTCCAGAAATCTGAAAATAGGCTTTAAAAGCAACTCATTCTCTTGCAAACTCTTTCTACTTTCTGAAAGAAACATTAATGAACTAACCAAGTGGAAACTGTAGATACAGAGGTATTGGGGGAAAAAAACACTCTCTCATTATCATCCAAGAAAAAAAAAATTCTTCCTAATTACATACATTTAAGAAGGCATAAAAGTTACCTGTAACTTTCTCATTTAGAGAAAAAGTATGGAATGCTCCAAAGTAACCTCAGATTTCTTTTCTTTGTCAAAGAGCCTCACTGATTTTTTTTCACTTACTAAAATAATCCTAAATTGTTACTTTTATATTAGTTTCCTATTGTTTCCTATTATATGGGATAATGTTTATATGATATTTAATGTAGAGTGTTTAATACAAATCATGGTTATTGTTATTACTAACTAGAGTACAAGTCTCTATGTTGTTGTTAGTTGCTAAGTCATGTCCAGCTGTTTTGTGACCCCGTGGACTGCCAAGCTCCTCTGTCCATGGGATTTCCTAGGCAAGAATACTGGAGTGGGTTGCCACTTCCTCCTCTGGGGGATAATCCCAACTGAGGGACTGAACCTGCATCTCCTGCATTGGCAGGAGGATTCTTTACCACTGAGCCACCTGGGAAGCCCACAGTCTCTATAATGTAATGTTTTTTTCCAGAATGTGCTCAGAATTCTTAACTGAGAAAATATTCAAGGTGTTCCTTGAGAATTTACTTCACAGTTTTCATGCACTGAGGTCAGTCTTTGGCTGGAAGCTACACAGAACAAAATGATGGTTAGTTTGATACCTGGGAATATATGGTTCTGCAGGAGGAGGGGGGATGTAGAGATCCTGAAGGGCAGAACTGTCTCTTTTGGTGGGTGTACTGATGGTGCTGGAAGGCGTGGCAACGCTGCTTGTGGGACTTCTAGGTATAAGAGGCTGGTTAAAATGAAAAAGAAAATACATACGCACACAAACAACACACAAACAACAACAACAACGACACATAGTTATCATTTTTAAGTGATCTATTTCTACAAAGTTTTTGAACTTGGCTGAAATCAAGAAGTATGTTATTTAGCACATGGATATTCCTTTGAATCTTCAGAAACAAACAGATTTCCATTTAGTTCCTAACTCACCTTATTGTGTGGCATAATCAGTTAAAGCTATTTGTAAGGTAATAATATCACGCAGTGTTTCATAATGGAGAGATTTATCTCACAGTTAGAAACTTATTTGAATTTGCTTTGTTAGAATCCCACTTTTGAAAGAAAGATAATAAAGACTAACTTCCAAAAGAATGAGTTCACTTATATCCTGACTGATTATACAAGAAAGATTATTTCAGATCTTTTCCCAAAAGAGATGCATTATACTCCTAAGTCAGTAGAAAGTCACAGATTCTCAGAAAACGTTACAAAAATAGAGTATGAAAGGCTAATATGAGAATATTTCCTAGGAAAATGTACTTCTTCCATAAATATAAACAATACTGTCTTCTCAAAGTCATTTTATGGTACATCTTCAAAAGTATGGTGATTAGTGTGACACAATCATTTCCGTTGTCATAGACACACACATTTTACCATTGCTTAAAATAACTTTTAATTGTATACCTATAGATCTTATTTTCATGCGTGTATTTACCTATTAAATAAATTTTTTAGAAATTAAGATATTCTATTTACTAAATTAAGCAATACATCAGGATGCATTAACTTATGAACACTCCCAATTCTAAGCATCACAGCATTTGGAAATGATATTGTGGTTTGAGAAATTACTCTAAAGTGAAACTAAAATTCACACATGTTCATCTTACAGATATCTGACTGATTAGCTACATATACAATAACATTGAGAAATAAGAACTTCAATGTAATCGCAAACAAAAATGATGATCACAAAATGAGCTGCAACTTCACATGACAAGATGTTGCCATTTTAGCCAGTATGAAAACACTTTTAGGATAGCTGTATATAGACCCATAGTTCTATTACTTTAACATGTATTGCTTGACACTTTAAAAATGGCATAGTACAACTATTTTATATTATGACAATATTTTTGTACAGATAAACAAAATTTGTTCAAAAATCCAAGCATAAATACAATGTACAATGTAGGTCCCTGGGGTAGGCTACATAGTTTATGGCTCAGTTCATGGTTTTTGACCTTCCTTTTAACACAGCTCACCTTAATAGCTTGAAATCACACATCCTGCCAAAATGACGGTTAAGTTTTAATCTATGTGAAATAGAAACTAAAGAAAGAGAGAGAGAAGGGAAAAATAATTGATAATTTATTTTGGGATTCTAGAATATTGTATCTTATATGATATTTAAAAAGTCTGAAAGTTGACATGTCAAAGAATTTTGATCTATTTTGAAAGCATACAGTAAAGACTATGCTGTTTAACTACATTTAAATACACTGACTTTGAAATAGCACTAGGTTAAACTATGTGTGTCTTTTAGAAACAAAAATTTTGGCAATGGGAAATCCTGAAATTTATATAGGTAATCAGGAGTTGCCCGTACAGATGAACACCATGAAGCCTGAGGAAATAAAGAATTAAATTCTTTCTAAGAATGTATTACAAGTCTCTCCAATAGATCTTTGAATGATAGGATCTTTAAGTGCGATCTGTAATGTGAGTGTTTACAAATTTTTCCTGTCAGGATATCTTATTATTAAATACAAATGACACTAAACAACAAATCTAAACAAAATTTCATAATTATAGAAATGTAAAGAAAACATTCATTAAATAGTACATGACTTGCCAACATTTTCTATAACTGATGAACTGTGAGAGAAAAACGTATATTCAGTATGCTTTTTAAATGCTCTAATATGCTCTTATTTTAAATTATATTGTCTATTTAGGGTACTTGATCCTTCTCCTTCTAAGAACTTTAAATATTAGTCATGTCAACTTCCTTCAAATTGATATTTGCTATAGGTTTCTATTTTTAGCACAGATTTGCTATTAATGTTCTCAGCACAGTTAAACTAGAAAAAATGTAGAAGAAAAAGACAGATATACTTAAACAAATAACAGGTTTGATTGTCTCAGCTGGTTCAATTAATTCAAGTCATTGAAAAAAACAACTTATTCTTTCAGAGAAATAAGAAATTAGTCGATTCAGTTAACTCTACTTACTAGTTTTTTTATTAACTGGCAAATCATAGAAAACATTTAAATTGGGTTATCATGCTGATATCTAGCTAATTAAATCAGTATGCCTTGTACTAAGTATAAGACCTGTCTCTTATACACATCTAGCAACTCATTCGGCCTTAGTTTGGGGAGAAGTATAATCCTACCATTTGCCCAGAAAGAGACTGATAACAAGAATACTGCATACAATTAATTCTTCAGCTTAAAATTTTTTCCCCTCATTTCATGAAAACCCTCACAGTTTTCATATACCTAAATCAATAAATATTTATTAAGCACTTACATTTTAAGAGAAGCACATCCCTGATCAAGAGTCCTCTAAATTTCGTACCACTAGGAAAAATAAAGTATGGCAAAATAGAATCTTCATGGGAAAATGGAAATAGCTACTTAACCCCAAAGGAAATTTGTGATAATTTATAACGCCTTTAAAAAGCTCTAAGTTAGGACAAGAATTGAAACGTTACAAAATATAAATGACAAAAGAATGAAAATGGCATTAAAGAACATTAGAAAGATAGGCAAAATATGACTAAATAAAGCACAGAATAAATGATGCTATTAGTTGAAATTATCAGTGAGAAATTCCTAGGTGTAACAAATGCCATTAAAACTACACCTACCACCAATAACTATCTAAATCACACAAAAAGTGGAAAACACAGCTTCCCTCAAATCAAAAAGTTCTTT
>SJYT01009864.1:0-16784 GCA_006410635.1 Cephalophus harveyi
AGAGTCGGACACGACTGAGCTACTGAACTGAACTACCGAGGGTTTCATCATACCTCTGTGTGTGAGACTGGAGGAGTGAACAAGGGCTGGAAGAGCATGAGGTAAGGTTGAAGAGGAAGGCAGGAACTAGACCACATTAACTTTTAGACAATGGTAAAGAACTGTTGCTTAGTCTATGTCATTTTTAAATGCTTAAAGCAGGAAATTGTCATAATACAACTATTTCCAAAGACCACTCAGGCAACTGAGTTGAGATTGTATCAGAATGGAGCTTGATCCACATTTTATTTAATAACAATTTGTTTAATATCAAGACAGATAAAAACTTCCAATTGTCTCAAGTATCATAACTTTTTAAAGTCATTTTAACAATAACTTTAAAAATTACGTTTGTTTGAATCAGGATTCAAATCAAGTCCACATATTGTGATTGACTTGTTGTCTCTTAACCTATTGGTTTTGCTTCCCCCACCTCCTCTTTCTCTTCTTGCATTTATTTATTTTTAATAAAGATGATGAGGAGACAATCTGTTCTATAACTATAGAGTTTCCCATAGTCTGGGTTTTGTTGATTCTATTCCTATAGTGATGATTTTTCATGGAACTCTATTTCACTGTATTTTCAGTAGATTGGTATTTGGGTTTAGAGCCTTGATCGGGTTCAGGGACAATTTATTTGGTAAGATTACCTCATGAGTAGTGATAAAATCTCCCATTAGGAGGCATATATCTAGTTGTCTTTTTGTAAAGTTACTGGCCCTGAGAAGGGGTTTCATCCACACTGAGGAGAGAGTGAGGGTGAAACACCGGGAGACATTAAATATTATCGCTAGGAAAGTTTCCCTGGAGAGCAGAGCAGGAAATCAGTACTTCTCCAAAGCAGGCTCCCAAATACTGCACTGACACGTCCCCCTTTTGATATTTTCCTGGGAGTCGTTTAGACCGCAGTTACTTGATCTATCACAGATTATTATTTTTTTCAAATAGACAAATGAGCAGATTCAAAGATCATGGAACCTAGCACAGTCATCTCTAGATGTATACTTCACCCAACCAGATTTTAAATTCAGAAGCTGTTAAAGTCTCAAGCTGTTTCTCTAACACACTTGTAGTTGCTGAGGAGAAGCATTTGCTCTATCACCAGAGGAAGTCCTTCACTTCATTTCTAAATGAAGTATAAACTCTGACTCTGCATTCAAGGCCCTGATATATCTTCTTTAGTGTGGCTCCCAGGATCACTTCCACTTATTCCAGTCAAATAGAGCTGGTGTCTGTATATGTGCCTATGAATTGCCCCTCTGTGCTTTTATGTACTCTAATCTTCCTGTATCAAAGGATCAATTCTTCAACCATACATGGCCAAGCGCTATGTGTTTTTCAAGGATCAATTCACAACATAATCTTTCCTCTTCTAAAATCCAACATGCATGCATGCTTGGTCATTTCAGTTGTGGCTGATTCTTTGTGACCCAATGAACTGTAGCCTGCCAGGCTCCTCTATCCATGGGGATTCTCCAGGCAAGAATACTGGAGTGGGTTGCCATTTCCTTCTCCAAGGGATCTTCCTGACCCAGAGATTGAACCTGTGTCTCCTGCATTGGCAGGTGGATTGTTTACCACTGAGTCACCTGGGAAGTCTTTTTATACCTAACATAGTCAATATATATTTATTGAATAAACAGAAACTACAGTTGTGGCAGAATATTAAAATAGGATACTTCTCACTGGTTTCAGCTGCATTCTCTAGGATAGTGCTTCTCAAAGTCACTGTGAATATAGATCACCTAGGAATCATGTTAAAAGGCAGATTCTGATTCAGTAGTTAGGACTGGGATCTGAAAGTCAATATTTTTACCAACTCTCAGGTGAGGATGCTACTGGTATTGTTGTACTATCATTTGAATATCAATCTATTGAATAGGTGCCAACTATTGCCATATTCCAAGGTAGAACCGCAAAACTAGGAAAGGTTGCCTAACTCTACAAGAAGCTTTTTTAATACTAGCTTAGTGACATGAAGAATAATATGCATCTCTAGCTCATGAGAAAGATTGGAGGGGCTAAGAGGAAGGCTCAGAACTTAGAGGGATTTGGGAGAAAATGTTGCTTCACACCCCATCATGCCACAACCTATGTGAAATATAAAGGAGATTCTTTTTAATCTCTCAGCCTTGGAAAAAGGCCTTAAATGGGACTGATAGTTTAATTTGTATCCCCCAGAGTTTAAGAGACAAGATGCCTCAGAAATCTATAGTAAAAGACTATAGTGGTCTGTCTGTTGAAGTGGACAATGTACTTCAGTGAGCCTGAAGTACTGGGGCAGCTTGCATGCCAAGAGTTTGCTGAACAAAGGATGTGTGAGCGTTTCCTATGGAGCAGATGTGGATATATCTGTGAAAGTGTCACTGTTCAGGATGTTATTTAAGACAGCCATCAGAAAGTGTTTAAGACTTCACCAGAAATATGCTGAAGCTCTCTGGGTAGATTCCTCAAAGAGAAAGGAGAATTTAAGCAGATCACTGAAAGTTTTGTATTTGGCCATATCAAGAGACCAAGAGTGAGAATCCCCCAGTAATGAAGGGTTTACTTGCCAAAACTCAGATATAGATCCATAAGGCTAAACGAAAGGAGAGGAAGTATATTAATAAAACTTTCAGAGACCTTTTGATTGTTACACGGGAGTGGGCATTTCAACTGATAAACTGAGATGTTTGATAAACTAAAATGTTCACAAAAACTTTTTTGTTAACTGAGAATAACATAAAAGTTAATGGTATCTACTGAAGTTTTCATCTAAGAGGATAGGAAGAGAAAGTTTCCCTCAAAAGTTTGAAGGAACAGTAGGAGACAAAAATAAAGTTGTTTTAAAGTTTCACTCTATGGGTCTAGCTTATTTAAAGACACAAGTACACAGTTGCTTCAAAAATTGATATAAAATACACAACTTCCTGAGTTCTAATTGGTCTTCAACCTAAGCTCATAATATTGTCTCAGCTTGAAAGGTTAGGTGCTCATCAGGTCCTTCTAGAAGCAGATGTCCAGGTGGGATTGATTAGCTGCATAAATATTTATTGAGGTTGACATCTGTAAAGGGAAATAAGGAGGAAGATGGAAGAGGCTGAGAGACCTGTCAAGCAGAGATGCAGAACGTATCTGGAGCCCAGGTGAAAGAGAGAGAAGGAAGGTTGTGTAGAAGTGTCTTAGACAGCCATGTGGTTTTAAGAGTCTGGCAAAGACTTTGGAGAATCCTTATTTCAAAAACCACCTGTTAGAGGAGCTCCACCCCAACACCCAGAAAGCAGGTCTGCCTTTGCATCTCTGCCCTGCTCAGGCATTGCCCTGGGGAAGTCTGACCTCAGTGGAAACACAGTAACGGCTCTCAGAGTCCCACAGCTGGGGCTCCTCACAGTCAGAGATCCAAGAGGTGTAGTCTCATAACTTCTACGGTGGTTAAGTATATTTTTAAAATTTATTTACTTATTTTTGCCATAGGACCTTGAACTAAGAAAACATCATTTTGAGGATGAACCTTGGCTGGTTTATTTTCAGAAAGTGTTAGTTATTGAAATATTCTTGGGCAATGTCAGTGTGTTTATAAAGCTGAATGCAACTACTTTCCTTCCTGAGAACAGAAAAAGGTTGTACTAATATGAGCATACATGCTCAATAGCAGCAAGAGGCAGTCATGTCAAGTCTAGAATATACCTACATTATAGCAGAAAGAATCTGAATACAGCTTTGCAAGGTCTCTCGGATCATGCTAAGTCATACCATTGCAGCATCCACAGCATTGCTAATTATCCACCAATACGAACAAGATCTTAAAACAAAAAACTCATTTAAAAAAAAAAGATGTTCTCCTTAAGCTTTTCATTTCATGAGAACATCAGTAATAACCAGCTTGACAAAGGTTATAACCCATGCATTTTATTAATTGCTAATCATCAAATTATACCTTTACATAAAAGCAAAGGACAATTTAAGGAGTAACACTGATGCAAAGCAAACACAACTAGCTTAACTATTTAGCTGTATCGACAAATAGATATGAAACTAAAGGGCCCTGGGGAAAGTGAAAAACTAATTCAGTCATTTTATTTATGCAATAAGAAATAAACACATTAAACATATGTGAATGACTCAACTATTTGTTTGGAAACAGTTTTTGACTGTATTGTCAAAACAGCCAAGATTGACATTTAAAAAAATTTTTACTCATAATTTGCAGTATTCTATAAAAATAGCCTTAGGGATGAATTATAGAAGCATAAATATTAAGTTGGAGTAGGACTGGTAATCAAGGATTGATGCCGAATAAGGATAGGACCCTAAGGAACCTAGCATCATTGAGCATAAATGAATGGATACCAAAGGGAACTGAAATTTTAGAAGCTAGGAGAGTTCTTCCAAGATCATTTCATTTTCCCTGAGAGGAAGATACAATCAGATACTTTCTTTCTAAACAAAGAGAACTTTTTCCTATCTTTGTCATAGAATAGCTGGAAATGAAAAAAAAAAAAAAAATTTTTTCCAGTGAGGTCTCCAATGAATTTATGTCAAAATTCATGTTAAAAAAACAAATCTGTGATGACATCATAGGTAACTATGTCCCTTATAATCCCATTACACCTTGTATATATTTTCATTTACAGTATACTTCAGTTTACATATTATATATTAATTATCCAAATGGCTATCTCCCTCAATATTGAAGGTGTTGAGCACTTCTTTTCAACTTTCACATCAGCTGCAACAAGCAATGTTCTAGATTATTAAGGGATTTTCCGGGTTTACAGCTTGGCTCCAACACTAAATGTGCTTCCTTGAGCAAATCTTAAACCTCTTCAAGAGACAGTTTAAAAGAGGAATTATAGCACTACCTAACTGTGTTGGCATGAGTGTAAATGGAATAACGTATGTAAACATTTAGATTGCATCAGATATTTGTCTGTGCTAAGTAGCTTCAGTCATGTCTGACTCTGCAATCCTATGGACTGTAGCCCCCCAGGCTCCTCTGTCCACAGGATTCTCCAGACAAGAATACTGGACCGGGTTGCCATTTCCTTCTCCAGGGGATCTTCCCAACAAAAATGTATGTAAAGATTTAGATTGTATCAGATATAGTTATTATAAAATACTGATAGTTTATTATCATTACTTTTTAAAATTATAGCAGATATTCTGTCAATATTTATTGAATGAAAGTGTTTTGTGACCCTAATGGTCAGCCCAATAGTAGCCCCATTGTTTTGTTTGTTAATTCCTGAACTACTTTCAGCCATTAATGTCATTCCTTTCTCTTTTTTTTCCTTCCAGTCTTACTGAGATATAATTGACATACAGCACTATATGAGTTTACAGCACTGCATAATGATTTGATTGCCACAATCAGTTTAGTAAACATCAATAATATCATATAGAAACAAAAATATATTTTACTTGTGATGAGAACTCTTAGGATTTACCCTCTTAATTACTTTCATATATAACACACAGCAGTATTAATTAAATAAATATGTGTATATTACATCGCTGCTGCTGCTGCTGCTGCTGCTGAGTCACTTCAGTCGTGTCCGACTCTGCATGACCCCATAGACGGCAGCCCATCAGGCTCCCCTGTCCCTGGGATTCTCCAGGCAAGAACACTGGGTTGCCATTTCCTTATCCAATGCATGAAAGTGAAAAGTGAAAGTGAAGTAGCTCAGTTGGGTCCAACTCAGCAACCCCATGGACTGCAGCCTACCAGGCTCCTTCATCCATGGGATTTTCCAGGCAAGAGTACTGGAGTGGGTATATTACATCGCTAGTACTGATTTATAACCGGAAGTTTATACCTTTCAATCATCTTCATCCAATTCTCTCTGCCTGACTCCCTGCCTCTGGTAACCACAGAGCTCATCTCTTTATCTATGAGTGTTATTTGTTGGCTTGGTTTTTTGAAGTACAACTGACCTGCATCACTATGTTAGTTCCTGGTACATAACACAATGATTCTATATTTCTATACATAACACAATTATCACCAATGATAAGTCTAGCTATCATCTGTTACCATACAAAGACATTTGTTGTTTAGTCACTAAGTCATGTCCAACTCTCTGTGATCCCATGGACTGTAGCCTGCCAGGCTCCTCTGTTCATGGGATCTTGCAGGCAAGAATGCTGAAGTGGGTTGCCATTTCCTCCTCCAAGAGATCTCCCCAACCCAGGGATCAAACCCATGCCTCCTGCATTAGCAGGAGGATTCTTTACTGCCGAGCCACCAGGGAAGCACAATACAAAGATAATACACACATAATTATTGATTATATTCCCCATGCTGTAATTTCATCCCTGTGACCCATTTATTTTGTTACTGAACATGTGTACCTCTTAATTTCCTTAATTTATTTCACTCATCCCCTCACCCCCATGCTGCTGCTACTGCTGCTGCTAATTCACTTCAGTCATGTCTGACTCTGTGCAGCCCTATAGATGGCAGCCCACCAGGCTCCCCCGTCCCTGGGATTCTCCAGGCAAGAACACTGGAGTGGGTTGCCATTTCCTTCTCCAATGCATGAAAGTGAAAAGTGAAAGTGAAGTCGCTCAGTCATGTCCGACTCTTAGCAACCCCATGGACTGTAGCCGGTACCAGGCTCCTCCATCCATGGGATTTTCCAGGCAAGAGTACTGGAGTGGGGTGCCATTGCCTTCTCCCATCCAAGCCCCTAATTTTTAAGATTATGGAGGTTCACAGTAAAAATAAGTCATGTTAAGTGCTTGACTTCATGATACCACACTCTGTCATCCTTAAGCTGTTTGTTCAGGTAGTATCCTAAACTGCATAGCTCAGAGAAGAGGCTTTCTGAGATCTCACACCCTGCCAGTGGGGTGAGAATATCACAGCCAAGGCCTCGAAGGGTGGCAATGTGGGAAGCAGAAATTAAAAAGACACAACTCTCTCCCTGGCTCCTAGGAAAGAGATTTCACATCAAAATCCACAAATCTAAGTACAGTAAATCAGATTTTAATTCAAACCAATATTGATATTAAATGCCTGATATGTAAGGAAAGAACATGTTTGGGTGTATAATAAGTAAAGCTTTCCAGTGATGAGAACACTAAATATTAAGGAATACATCTCAACAGGAAAATGCCAGTAGCACAAACAAAGCCAAGTGGAAAATTTCAAGACCTGTGCAACAAAGTGATGTCTCCTGAAATGTCTACCAACTTAAAAAAAGACACACTTTGAAATCTAATAAAGTTTTCATGGAAGAGGATGTTACAAAATAAATGTCTAGACACTGATAGCTTTTCTATACTACCAAAATCCAGAAAAGATACTGAAAACATTCCCAATTCAAAGGAGCAATAAAAA
This sequence comes from Cephalophus harveyi, assembly GCA_006410635.1. Lineage (NCBI taxonomy): Eukaryota > Metazoa > Chordata > Mammalia > Artiodactyla > Bovidae > Cephalophus > Cephalophus harveyi. The sequence goes on from SJYT01009864.1 coordinate 7,361, forward strand.
TGCAAAACGTATAAAAACAAACATATAAATATATATAAGAACCTACATTCAAAGCTTACAAAAACTTACAGAGACCAAAAATAAACCTCAAATAAATGTAGAAATATAGAATAGTGATGATAGAAAGATTCATCATTACAAATGTATCAAGTCTTCCCAAAATAATGCATAAGTTTAAAGCAACTCCAATATAAACAGATGATTTAGAACCTATGAACAAACTATAAAATCCATCTTGAAGAATAAATGGGAAAAATAACAACAACAAAAAACTGTGCTCTATAAGGACAGAACTAGGGAGGGGATGTTACCTGAGTACAAGGTAAGAAGGCGGGAGGGACACATCAAGGGAGCGTCCTGGAAGGAAAGAGGAAATTCTAAGCTCAGGAGAGACAAATGCAAATACTACACTGAAGATAAGAGGCAGGACCAAACCAGTGCCACAAAGCAAGAGTTCAGAGCTGGCCAGGCAAGTCAGAAGAGACCCAGGGAGGAGAGCCGTGGGAGGCTGCTGGAGTAACCCCAGATGGCCTTGGTAGAAAGCAGGTGATTCCTAGCCATCTGGGGATGATCCTTAGAGCTTACAGAACAGAAGCTAATGCGGCCACCAACTGCACTCTCACTCCTGTGCACGCAAGTTCCACATTCCCCTTAGTGCTCCTAGGGCATCATCATCAGGTCCCTACTGACACGCACCAGTCACATTATGCATGTGCCATCGTGGAGGGACAGAACCAGTCTGGTTCTTCTCAGAGCTGAAGCACTTGCCTAAGTAGCAGACAGCTTAGTCCAGTGATGGGAGCTTCCAGGCTGAAGCTTCCACCTTTTCCACAAGGAGCAGTCAAATATTGTGTTACCCACCATCTCTACGTACTATCAACATCCAGCTGCAAGAGAGGTGAGGATAATCCCTATCCTTCAGATTTATCAAGCATTTCAAAGTTGGACAGTGTGCAGAACGAACTTCTTGATAACTGGCTAAATATAATTGATAAGAGTATGAAACTGAGCCAGAGAATGTGAGCTTCAATCCTGACTCAGCCACTTTCAAAATGTGGATGGTCATGTAATTTCTCTAGGGCTATCTTGGGGAAACTGGGGTTAATATCTTGAAAGATCGCTGTGAGTATTATAAGCAAATATAAAAAGCATTGTCATATGGTATTATAATCGCATTTGCTCTTACTATCTTAAGTAGGACACTCAGTATCCAGTAGACAGAGCTTCTTGACCCTTCATTCTTAATCCTTTTACAAATGCTTTTTTGGTTTGTTTGTTTTTTTTCCTACAAAAACAGCAGGGTCTTAACTGACAAATCTTTAAAAAAAAAAAAAAAACAGTATCTAAAGAAACCCTCTAGTATAGCCTACAAGGCAACAAGAGAAGGCCCATGGAAGGTATTATCATCCCACAGGGATGAAGCGGTTCCATTTTTCAGGGAGCCACTTCCCTTTGGCTAGCATAAAATTATCACTTGACATTTGCAGGTGATACATATCCTCAGAGAAAGAACTTTAACCAATGTCAGAGTTCTTCTGTACAAAGGAAACACATGTGCGCCTCAGGCAGTTGTATCAGGGCCAAAGTCCTTCCTAGCAATACGGGTCAGAGCTCTGCTGCCATCCTCAGACATTCCACTCAGGATCAAAACACTGCATTTGAAAGTCTCAGTGCCTGTTGTGGCCCTGATCCCACAGGGGCAGGAAGGCGGTGGGAAGGCGAGACATGTTAATGATGCATAGGAGAACGGTCAAGAGTATGGATGTACAGTATAGGATGGGACCATAATATTGCCAATTTCAGCATCAAGTTTCTGGAAATTTCATGATGTTTCTTTCCTAGTTATCTGGTCCCAAAGCCAGGTGGGTTGATCCCAAAATTTCTTCTGTCTCACTGGTGTGGAATTAGTTTCTTTTTTTTTCTCACCACAGCAGTGGAAGAAGGAAGAGTGATGAAAAGAAGAAAATGTTTAAATCTTCATTATTGTTTCCAATATGAGTGCTGAGTCACTACACATGATATTGTCCCCATTCTCTATATGCTTAGAAGTTAAGAATTAAAAGATACAGAGGGAGTTCATTCTCTTCTTGAACAACAATCCCAATTCCCATGTCAAAATTTAAACTTCAGAGAATATTTTGGGGAAAGGAAGTACCATGCAATGATAAAAGTTACAGCCCAGGGGTAGGTAAACCTCATAGTAGCTGAACTCTGATTAAGCAACAGTATTAACAACATATAACAAGAATAATGTCCTATGAGAAAAAAAAAAATAATGTTTGTATGAATCAGCAAAACTCCCTACGCTTATAAAAGCATTTATTGTTTGGAACTACACAGACAATCGTATTCTAACGATGCTGTCTAAGAATGCTGCCCTCTCTTCATAGACTAGGATGTTCTCCCTCTGCCCAACTCTTCCTAAGAATGAAAAAGTGACCTCAAACTGAAGGCTGCTGATACAGACAAAGATGTGTGTGCAGTCAAATGCTCTACCACCATGTGTGTGAGTGTGTGTGTGTGTGTGCACGCGCTAGGGTAGGGAGTGATCCCTGGGAACTGAATCTGAAGAATTAAGGCTATGAAAGCAGACACCTTTGGAGACTGAATAAAGAAAATAAGAAGGAACTCATACTTGCTTCTGGGCTTGCCAGGTGGCTCAGTCGGTAAAGAATCTGCCTGTTCAGTGTGGGATATTCAAGAGACCTGGGTTCCATCCCTGGGTTGGGAAGATCCCTTGGAATGGGAAATGGCATCCCACTCTGATATTCTTTCCTGGAAAATTCCATGGACAGAGGAGCCTGGCAGGCTATAGTGCATGGGGTCGCAAACAGCTGGACACTACTGCCTGCTACTTCATGTACATGTCACGTCCACACTTGCTTCTACATCTCTGCCTAGTGTGTTTTTTAAAAAGGGAAATTCACCCGATGCAAACACGATAAGATTGCATTTTAAGGTCATTTAAAAATCAAAAGATACATGTAATAGTCTGGATTCCTAAACTACATGGGTATCCTTTGTATACATTTTAATAGCTCGATGTTTTCTTAAATACTGGATGCAATTTTAAGTAAATGAAATCACATTCTTTCCATGTGATTTATATTTTGACTAGAGACAACACTAGAAATTGTCTGTGTTTCCCTCCCAATATCTGAGTTAACCAGAATTGATTACAGTTGGAAATTATTTGATTATTTCCTCAGTCAGGGAAGTTTCTAGCAGAGATAAAACCTTTGGTCAGTAGAGAAAGTGAGCTGGAAAAGTATGAAACAGAAAGTTGTTTTAATTCGGCTTCTTAGGTACCAGGGCTAATCTGTAATAATTCTCTTTTGTGCCAAAACAAGATTCTGCCTAAAGGAACCGCTCTGTAGGCATCTGTCAGTGGTAACTGTGGCCGTTTGGGCACAGGAAATCCACCAGTGGTAGTAACATTCTTCAGACTGATTTAAGTCTGCAACCTGCACAGCTGTGGACTTTAGGGACTCTGACAATGTCTATATGCTAGTTGAGATGTTCATTACTAAGAAAAATGGAGATATAAAAATAAAATAAAAATGGAAAAAATGCAAATAAAAGAATAAGTCAACGGAAGTAAGAATGAGTGGAAAATTCAAGGTTGTATATCTCAACCTAATACAGAGAATAACTTTCTCATATAGAGTTTTACAAAAATGCAGATAGTTTCATAGATAATGAGCCCTCAGACATCAATAGTATTAAAGTACATGCTAAAATCCATCATATCTGATGAACTAGAGGATTTCCCCGGGCTCTCTAAAATTTAAGATACTTTGATTCTACAAAAAATAAAACAAAAAACAGTTTTTCTTGCTCTCTCCCAAAAGCAAAGGACATGCTAAAACTTCACCTCTGGAAGTTAGAATTAATATTACAAGATTTAACATAGAGACAATCAGACTTTAAGCCTGTTCCACTGTGTGGAGCAGCATTTATAAAAATAGTGCTTGGCATGGGAACGATAAGAAAAATATGTGAGAGGAGGTGAATGGCACTTGTCTGAATCAGATAAGTTCAATTTACGTTGCTAGGAGAAAAGGAAACAGTGCTTCCAGAAACTGACAAGCACTGAGCTAGAAAATCAGCAGCACCTATAGTGCATGTGAAGTCAATGGCAGTTTTTCAAACCTATGAAAACAAGACAATTTTCACGGCAGCACAGAGCTGCCTTTCAGTGGATTTATGATTCCTTTCTTCATCACCCCAACTCTCCCTCCTTTAAATTCACATTTTAGGGAGGTTACAGAACAAACACAAGAGCCAAGCAGAGATTTATATTCTTACTTTGTTAGGGGAGTATCAAACCCATCTAATCTTCAGGCCCTTTACTTAGCATTTTATTTCAAGTGGACTACCAGCCATGATTTTAGCATTTTGTTGGTAGAGTTTTGGTTATTCCATGTGACTCTTAAGGGGATAGGAAACATCACTTCTGAGAATTTTAGAAACACATCTTCTTAAAAAGATTGTTTTGGATGTTCCATACTACTAACATGTCTCGCTTCATGCAGATTCTATTAAAATGTGCCATCCTATTTGGGATGTAAATAAAGAAGCAGCTAAATAACTCTCCAGAGTTCTCCACGAATAGCTTCATAATTATTATTTTTTAATTCCACTTTGTTTTAAAGCATTTTAAATTGTGCAGACAGAAATCGGACTACACAAAACACCAAGATTACCATACTGTGAATACCCACGTAACCCCCACACAGGCAAGAATATAGAATATTTCCAGTAGCCTTGAAATTTATCTTGTGCTTCCTCCAAATTACTATCTCCTCCTACTTCGTCAAAAACTATAGTGCTGACTTCTAAGTTAATCACTTCCTTGACCATTGTTTTTGTGCAGTTCCTGTTCATCTCTCCTGCTCATGTTTCTATTGGGTTGCCTAATTTGTAGGAATTCATCATATACTTTGGATACAAGCTCTCTGTCAAATATACGCTCTAGCAGTGTTCTAGGGCTGCCATAACAGAATACCATACATAGACTGGGTGGCTTAAACAACAGAAATTTATTTTCTTACAGTTATGGAGGCTGGAAGTCCAATTTTGAGGTGCTGGCTGGGTTGGTTTCTGGTGAGACATCTTTTCCTGACTTGCACACAGATACCTTCTTACTATGTCCTCACATGGTCTCCTTGTTCATACTCCTAGTAGCCCTTCTTCTTATAAGAACACCAGTCCTATTGGACTAGAGTCCATCTTTATGACCTCATTTAACTTCAGTTACCTCCTTAGAGGTCCTATTTCTAAATACAGTCACATTGGGGGTTAAAGCTTCAACATATGCATTTGGGGTGAACACCATTCAGTCCATAACGAATGCTTAGCAAGTATTTTCTGTCACTTTGTGACCTCCTGTTTTACCCCTTTAATGGTATCTTTTGTTTGTTTTCTTCACAGATTTAGTTTTTATTTTACATTTTTATTTACATATATCAAACAGAATATCTTCACTTTAGTTACAGTCCCATTTATCAATTTTTCTCTTTATAATTAATGCCTCTTTGTATTTTAAGAAATCTTTTCATAACCCAAAGTCAAAATGATAATGTTCTATATAATATTTTAGAGCTTTATTATTTTGCCCAATAATTTTATTTTTGTGTGTGACATGAGGATAGGATGGAATCGAGATTTATTTTTACCACATAATCATTTACCCAGGAGCATTTATTGAAAATATCATCCTTTTCCCACTGCTCTGTGGGAACTACTTTGTGGTTAATCAAGTGTCTATTGATCAACTTCTAAGTTCTTCAGTCCCAATCTTCGGTCTATATTTTTAATCCCAGGATCAATACCACTCTGACTTTATTATTATAACTTTGTTATATTTATAAATATTCAAATAGCAAATTCTCTCACTGTTTTTCTTTATGAAGAATGTCTTGGAAAACTTTATCTATTTAGGGATACAAATTAGTGTTTAAAAGTGAAATTATCTGGCACCAGGAAACTGCTTTAAAATATATCAACTAAATGATGAGAATAGATGGAATAAAATTGACAAAGTAGATATATAGCATTTTTAACAATTCTTTTCATACTGTTTTTGGGGTTCTCAAAGCAAGAATACTGAAGTGGTTTGCTATTCCCTTTTCCAGCGGACCACATTCTGTCAGACCTCTCCATCATGACCCTTCCGTCTTGGGTGGCCCCACACAGCATGGTTTCATTGAGTAAGACAAGGCTGTGGTCCATGTGATAGATGGAGAAACAGTGGAAACAGTGGCTGACTTTATTTTTCTGGGCTCCAGAATCACTGTAGATGGTGATTGCAGCCATGAAATTAAAAGATGCTTACTCCTTGGAAGGAAAGTTATGACCAACCTAGACAGCATATTAAAAAGAAAAAAAAAAAAAAATGTCCAATTGGAGAAGCGATATCAGATGTCCTTGCCTTGTTCTTGACCTAGGGGAATTTTCAACATTTCACTCCTACAAATGACTGACATATTGCATCACTTTATAGGTACTCTTCAGACTGAGAAAGTTTATTTTTTACCATTTTGCTAAAGATTAGTCAAAAATAGTTGTTTGTAGTTATCTAACACTTTCAAAACTTTATCTAATGAGGTGATCATATGACTTTTCCCATCATTCTGATAATGTTGAATGCTATGACTTCCTATTTGAATGTTATGAAATCTCAGTTCTTAGAAGAAATTCAGCTGGCTTATGTTATCTTTCTTATTTATTGTTAGACTTGGTTTACTAATATCTCTTAGAATATTTGTATTTATATTCATGAATGCTATTATTCTGCATTTTTTTTTCCCATAATGCCCTTGTAAGGTTTTAGTGTCAAAGATGTGCTGCCCTAATGAAATTAGCTGGAGTGTTTCCTTTTTTTCTCAAGACTTGAGAGGAGTTTGTGAAACATTTGCATTATGTTTTCTTTGAAAGTTAGGTATGCTTTTCCAGTGATGCTATCTGAGCCTGGAGTTTTTCTTGTGAGAAGATTTTAAAGTACAGATTTAATTGCTTTCATTGTTACCCAGCTATTCAGACTTCCTCTTTCTTATTGTGCCAGTTATGATAATTGTATTTTCCAAATATTTGTCTATTTCATTTACATTTTCAAGTTCTAAGATTCATAATGTCTTGCTATGATCTTTTAAATGTCTGAAAAACTCATGGCAATGCTTCTAATTCCTCACTTTGTTTCTGTTTTTTTTTTTCTGTTTTTGATTAGTTTCACCAGGTGTTCAGCAGTTTTCTTAATCTTTCCAAAGAACTAACTTTTGGCTTTCTTAATTCTAACTTTATATTTATTCTCTTGCCATTAATTTGTACACTTTTCTTTACTTCTATTTTTTGTGGAGATTTTGTTAATATCTCAAAATGAATGTTTATATTGGTAATTTTCAGCCAATCTTCTGGTCTAACATATTCATTAAAGATTATAAATGCCTTTCAAAACCTAGCTTCACTACATTCTGCAGTGATTATATAGCATTTTAAATTATCATTCTGTTTAAAATATTTGCTAATTTTCTCTGGAATTTATTTTTTGATTTGGAGGTTATTTCTAAATGCATTATTTTTTAAATTTTTAATTGTGGAAAATTTATAACACATATAAAGACTGAGATAATAGTTTAATGAATCCACCAAGGGCTCATAAATCAGACTCAATAATTATCAGCTCATGTGCATATTATTTTCATCTTTATTCCCAGTTTACTTCTCTGTTCTCAGGACTTTTTTGAAGCAAATCATTGGTAAATATGTCATCTGTAAATAGCTTAAAAATATAAGGACTATAATAGTTTAATGAATCCACCAAGGGCTCATAAATCAGACTCAATAATTATCAGCTCATGTGCATATTATTTTCATCTTTATTCCCAGTTTACTTCTCTGTTCTCAGGACTTTTTTGAAGCAAATCATTGGTAAATATGTCATCTGTAAATAGCTTAAAAATATAAGGACTGTGTTTCAAAATATAACTGTATTATTCCTTGATATACCCAATGTTGAATCAGTTTAAATTTTCCTAATTCTCATAACCTAATTTTTATAATTTATTAACCAAATAAGCCATGATATCTTCATTTCACAATTGTTGGCTATATCACAAGTGTACTTCTTAATTTTTAAACATGTGGATTTTAAAGGGTCTTTTCAATGCTTATTTCTTGCTGAATTTCATGTGGTCTAAGAACATACTTTAATTTGTATGTGCATTCTGCATTTTGGGGTTTAAATGCTATAAATACATCCATCAGACCTAAAGTGTTGACAGGGTTTCTCAAATCTTTAATGTCCTTGCTAATTATTTTCTGCTAGTTCTACCAGTTAAAGAGAGAGATATATTCAACATCTATCATTCTCATAGTAAGTTTATACATTTTTTCTTCTATTCCTGTTGATTTGCTTATATATTTTAAAACTAAATTATTAGATACATATAAATTTAGAATTATTTATCTGGTGAATGGACCTTATACCATTATGAACTCTCTCTCTTTAATATTCATTTTTGACTGAAAATCTTCTTTATCTTGATATTAATATAACCACAATAGCTATCATTTGTAAAGAATTTGTATGATGCTTCTTTTTCCATCCTTTTACTTTCAAACTTTCTAAAGCATCATATTTTATATGTGTCTCTCTATATGCCTAAAAAATGTCAATGGCAGTAGGGAGTACAGGTTCAGATTCTGGAATTTAGAAAAATAGATGACTCTCTCTCTCTAATATTCATTTTTGCCTGAAAATCTTCTTTATCTTGATATTAATATAACCACAATAGCTATCATTTGTAAAGAATTTGTATGATGCTTCTTTTTCCATCCTTTTACTTTCAAACTTTCTAAAGCATCATATTTTATATGTGTCTCTCTATATGCCTAAAAAATGTCAATGGCAGTAGGGAGTACAGGTTCAGATTCTGGAATTTAGAAAAATAGATGGAAATAATCCAGACATGAGGCTGGGAATTTGCAAAGCCAGAAATCAGTAGTTTAAATAAAACAATTAATTTCAGAAGAAAAGAAGGTGGGTCTGCCTGCACATTCACTACTCCTGAGTTATAAAGACAACATGTAAGCTCATAAACTGCGATTACAAAAAGGGATCTTTGAGAAAATCAAATCTTTACCCCCTTTCTGTTATACATTAGGAACTTAGACGGAAATGATCAAAAGGTATAGACTGACAGAATAGAAAAAGAACAGAGACAGTAATGTCTTATTTAGCAAGCTGGCCTATAATTATTGTTGTTAAATTAAATTACATATTATGGGACCAATAAAGCAGCTACTATTTGTGCCAATTACTAAATTAGTATTTTAAGAATGAATATTGCTGAAAATAAATTTGAAAATAAGATGATGCATTAAAATATTTAATAATTTAATATTTAGTAATGCATATTAAAGC
>SJYT01009864.1:17252-64309 GCA_006410635.1 Cephalophus harveyi
TGGAAAAGACTCTGATGCTGGGAGGGATTGGGGGCAGGAGGAGAAGGGGACGACCGAGGATGAGATGGCTGGATGGCATCACTGACTCGATGGACGTGAGCCTGAGTGAACTCCGGGAGTTGGTGATGGACAGGGAGGCCTGGCGTGCTGCGATTCATGGGGTCGCAAAGAGTCAGACACGACTGAGCGACTGAACTGAACTGAACTGAATATGCATTCAGTCGTGAATCATTTATCTAAATGAGTATATAACATTAAGTTAAACTTTCATGAAAAGAAAGCAGGTAGAAATATCTGTTCAGCTACATCCATGTCTTTCCCTTTCATCCCTTCTCTACAGCCAAGAATATCCTCACAAGGATTAGACCTAAAACAGAACATGGTAGTAAAGTTAAAGATGAGTGTGCATGTCTGTGTGTTGGAGGGAGGTGCTAATGACACAAATTCCTAGTTTTTTTCTTACACTGCCACAAACTCATTATGAAGTAAAAGTACAGACTTTTTCTTCTTTTCTGGAAGCCTTCTGGACACCTGATAGAAAACTGAACTACTTCTATTTCACTACCCAATAAATTTGGTGTTTTCCTCAGAACTATAAGCATTAAAAAAAAAACCACACACACAATTTTCCTATATATGAATATGTATGGCTGAGTCCTTTTGCTGTCCATCTGGAACTATTACAACATTGTTAATCAGTTACACCCCAATACAAAATAGGAAGTTAAAAAAAATTCCTAAATGCTTTCCATGTTTACAGATGAAAGGGGAGGACACATTTTAAAGGCAATTAAATATAAGAATCTGAGTGAGGAAAGGAAAAAGGTGGCCTAGAACTGTAGGAAACAATATTCATGGACTCTACCATGAACTACCTGTGTGATTTCAAGAAAATTACTAAGCCCCCTCATCTATACTATGAGGCCAATAAACTAGATGGTCGTTAAGATCTTAAGACTTGGTTTTCACTTTAACAAACCATGATTTTCTAGTTTATGTATTTAATATTTGAAAATTATTCTCTGACACTATTTCTGGAGATAGCAGTTATACAGACACACATTGATGCTTTTTTAAACATGTGCACACACTGATGCTTTTTAAAATTCATCTAAATTGCATTAATTCTTTGAATTTATAAACAGCAGTACAACTGGCCAGATTGATATTTTACAAAGGCTGTTCAGTACTTCTAATAATACCAACAACCATCATATATGAAAAGCTCATACATTAGTCTGAGTTGCAAATGAAACACTATGCATACTGTCTTCCTTAGTGCTTTCATCACTCTATGAGTAATATTAAGTCACTGACCATCATATGATACCACTTATATGTGGAATCCAGAAAAAATGATACAAATGAACTTATTTACAAAACAGAAATAGATTCACAGACATAGGTGGACTGCAAGGAGATCCATCCAGTCCATTCTGAAGGAGATCAGCCCTGGGACTTCTTTGGAAGGAATGATGCTGAAGCTGAAACTCCAGTACTTTGGCCACCTCATGCGAAGAGTTGACTCATTGGAAAAGACTAAAAAAAAAGACATTTGAGAAAATTGAGACTCATGTCACAAACAAATGTCAGAGAGCAGGTCTGCTTGGACCCGACTAAACAATATTGATGATACTAAAAAGCTGCTAAAAGATAACTAAAAATCACCAATAAGCCCTTCATGGTGACTGATTCTTAAAGAACTGTCAATAGGAAGATGCTGTAGATCTATGGCTATTTAAATTATTGGCAAGCTCTAAAGAGTTGGTTGGTAAATTCATCATTCAGTTACATAGTTACACCTACAAGTAGTAAAATGTCCTTTTATACAGATCAACATGAAAGACCCAAAAATGCACATTACCCAAGAGAAATGAGAGCAAAGCTCTGTTGCTGAATTCCTAGATAATTCAAATCCCTTTCTCAATTTACCTCCGCCTACCCCAGGTTGAACTCTCCATTAAAATCACCTCAGTATGAAAAAGAAAATGCAATTGCTAGAAAGAAAGGGTGGGATAAAAAGGTCCCCCCATATTGTCTATGCAAATCAAGTCCCATGCAAGAGTGACATGGCAAACTGCCAGACTGTTTGGGGGACAATTTTCACCCTCTCATGCCCTAGTGATTCCATTTAAGTAAGAAGTGGATGTAAAGTACAGGCTCAACAGTTATCAAGGCTTTTTCTAGACACTGATGGAGATTCTGGGTTGCCCTATATTTTGGTTTATCACCAATTTTACCTATAGATAAACTCAGGGGCAAATACCTACAGCATGGAAAAGACAGATTTTCAACAAAGAATCTAGTAGGTTCATTTGGGGTGGGGTTTTAGCAGCAGAGGCCTGCTTGAAATGACAAATAAAATTGTAGACTGCATTGTGCCAGAGCAAATACCCTATAGTTCCCCACTCTCCTTCCATGGATCTGTCAGAGATGAGCTACAGATCAGACTCCCGGTTTTCACTCCTGGAACTGGGAAAAAATGAGGATATAAAGTTCCTGGTAAAAATGATAACAGAAGAAAGAAGGTTGATCTGAGTCACAGAGAAGTGGAATATTCTCAACTGCAACAGAAGCAAATCCAAGGTCATCTTAGGATACCAAGTAGAGTGAAATGGGTTTGCTTCACAAGGTAAGATGTGGATGGGGACGGGCAACCAAGTCAGGAGTCAGAGCAACTGAGAGCAGCAGGAAGTGTGTGACCAGAGCTAATTCAGAGCAGGGCTTGGGAACCCTTTCCTGTAATGGGTCATACTATAAATACCTTAGGCTTTGCAGGACATACAGCATCTGCTGCATCTCCTCAATTCTACCGGTCAGTGGCTCCAGGAAACATGACATTAAAGCATATGGCTGTGTTTCTACTAAACCTGGTGCATGGACACTGAGATTTGAATGCTATATAATTTTTCACATTACAAACATTGCTCTTCTTTGACCTTTATTTTTATCCATTTTAAAATGTAAAAACACATTCTTGGGCCAAAGCCCTACAAAGAGGTAGCGAGTCACATGTAGCCTATAGGTCACTGTTTCCTGTCCACTGGGTCAGGGTGAGCCATTCACAACTGATTACACAGAGTGCTTCTACATACTTAAAAGTGGACACTTAGGAAGTGGTTGCAGAAAAAAAATTCGTGAATCTGATTTAGGAAATCAATATTTTAGACAAAAATAAAAATAAAGAATATAACAATAATCATTACTTACATACATCTTACTATGTTCTAGCCACTGTTCTTTATATTAAAACTTTGATTAAGTAGAAACTATTATTATCTTCATTTTATACATGGGAGAACTGAGACAACAAACATAAGAGTATTAAGATAGCTGTAGCTATCTATACACCTTTATCTATAATTCTGAAATCCCAAAAGAAATGAAACAAATTTATTGCAAGATCTGACCTGACCTGACCTGATTTGATAGCAAAATCTGACTGAATTTCAGTTTTTCATTTCTATCATTTAGGTTTAATAATCATACAGTTCATGGTAGAAATATTAGTTTAACTTAGGAAGCTGCCCCAGACCCTGCTGAACTCGTTCCATAATAGTTGATCATTGTTAGCTTAATAGCATTACCTTTCTAAGATTTAAAAATTCTGACTTTCTAGACACACCTAGTTCCACAAATGCTACATAATTAATTGTGTACTTGTTTTAAGTCCACATTCTCTACTAAAGTATGAACTGACTCTCACAAATGATAATGGGGCCTAGTACAGTAAAAAGAAAACTAGACTAATAGTTAGAAGTTTGGGGGTATAATTCATCCTATGAATAATTAGTTGGATTCTTAGAAAACATTCCATACTCTGGGTCTAACTTTCCTCATGTTGATCAGGGGTTATAAAGTCAAATACCTATCGGACCAGGCAAGACATGTATGTGGGAAAAGCAGAACATTTATAACTCCTGGGAAAGCAATGGCCAGAAAACTGGGAGACAAACAGTCTAACTTCTGCCATGTGTACATGTATGGCCCACATCTTCTGAAATTTTTTTTGAGAAATACCAAAAACCAGATTTGTATATGAACTGATATAAATTAAAAGTAACACAAAACTGCAAACAATGCAAGCCATCAAAATAGGTCTGTAGGCTAAATGTGATGTCCATGCTGCAACCTCACCTGGCTGGTGGCTGTAACAATGTCTTACACCACTTTCAGACTCAAATTCCTTTTCCTGGGGTTTTCACCTACATCTGAAAAGGTCTTGCCTTCTCTAACCCCTGCAACACTTACATATTTCACTTAGTCAGCTCTTGGCATGGGTTGCCTTCCATTTTCAGTTATCTTTTTATACTGTCAAGTCTTTTATCCTTAATTAGATTCTGAGATCCTTGAGTCCTTGAGGGTGGACTTGTATCTCTGAATTTTTGAAACAATTGGCACAGTGCCTTGAACACAGAAAGGGCTTAATGGAAACATTTGGATTGATGTCAAAACAGGCTATAAATGCTGCTAAGCTGCTAAGTCGCTTCAGTCGTGTCCAACTCTGTGTGACCCCATAGACGGCAGCCCACCAGGCTCCCCCATCACTGGGATTCTCCAGACAAGAACACTAAAGTGGGTTGCCATTTCCTTCTCCAATGTATGAAAGTAAAAGGGAAGTTGCTCAGTCATGTCCGACCCTCAGCAACCCCATGGACTGCAGCCTTCCAGGCTCCTCCATCCATGGGATTTTCCAAGCAAGAGTACTGGAGTGGGATGCCATTGCCTTCTCCTAGGCTATAAATAGTCATAGCTAAATCAGAACAGCCCCAAGTCTGAATTACTTGGACTCCTCATTGCTGGTTGGAGATCCTATAGCAAAACCATCCAACAGGAGCTTTAGAATCCAGCAGACCTAAACCACAATGCCAGCAACTCAAGCTATACAATCTTAATATTATCACATAATCTCTCTGATACTCAATTTCTTCATTTGTAAATTAGTTAGAATGGGACATGGAACAACAGACTGGTTCCAAATAGGAAAAGGAGTTCGGCAAGGCTGTATATTGTCACCTTGCATATTTAAATTATATGCAGAGTACATCATGAGAAACGCTGGGCTGGAGGAAGCACAAGCTGGAATAAAGATTGCCAGGAGAAAAATCAATAACCTCAGCGATGAAGATGACACCACCCTTATAGCAGAAAGTAAAGAACTAAAGAGCCTCTTGAAAGTGAATGAGGAGAGTGAAAAAGTTGGCTTAAAGCTCAACATTCAGAAAACTAAGATCATGGCATCTGGTCCCATAACTTCAAGGCAAATAGATGGAGAAACAGTGGAAACAGTGGCTGACTTTATTTTTCTGGGCTCCAAAATCACTGCAGATGGTGATTGCAGCCATGAAATTAAAAGAGGCTTACTCCTTGGAAGGAAAGTTATGACCAACCTAGACAGCATATTAAAAAGCAGAGACCTTACTTTGCCAACAAAGATCCGTCTAGTCAAAGCTTTGATTTTTCCATTGGTCATGTATGGATGTGAGAATTGGACTATAAAGAAAGCTGCGTGTTGAAGAATTGATACTTTTGAACTGTGGTGTTGGAGAAGACTCTTGAGAGTCCCCTGGACTGCATGGGAGATCCAATCAGTCCATCCTAAAGGAAATCAGTCCTGAATAGTCACTGGAAAGACTGATACTGAAGCTGAAACTCCAATACTTTGGCCACCTGATGCAAAGAACTGACTCATTTGAAAAGACCCTGATGCTGGGAAAGATTGAGGGCGGAAGGAGAAGGGGATGACAGAGGATGAGATGCTTGGATGGCATCACCAACTCAATAGACATGGATTTGGGTGGACTCCAGGAGTTGGTGATGGACAGGGAGGCCTAGCGTGCTGCAGTTCAAAGAGTTAACACGACTGAGTGACTGAACTGAACTGAAATCATAAGGTGAACAATAGTTAGCTCATTCTTCAGAGTCAATGAAATAATACATAAAGTATGTGGCAGGAAACAGATGTCAATCACTGCTGACTTTCTTCCTTGCTTGTGAGGCCAAGAAAGGGGAAAGGTTTTTACAGAAGATTGAAGACTATTCCTTCTCCAACCTGTATGACTCCTCCTCATCTACAGAAAATCAGGTCCAAGTGCCACAGAATCCCCAGGGGAAAGGTACACCTCACGAGGGCTCAAAACATGATCAGACTTCACGGTGTACCTTATGTGATTTGAAATCATCTATGATTTTCTGAATTGTCTTAAAAAAAAATCATTCTTTTCTGTTGAAATATCTCTGTGGATGCAAGACTTGTGGCAAGAAGATAGTTGTAGTTTCAAAAAACTGTTTGAAGCAAACTTGGCAAAGCATCAAGCCATATGTAATTTTCAACAGAAGCATCAGAGAATTTAGTCAAGGCTGTGATGCCCAGGATTATTTTTATGCAGAAAGTAATAAATTTGAAAAATAAAGTCTCCCCAGGAAATGTGGACAGCACTTCAGTATTCATAGACACACTTGAGATGCTATTTATGTCTGTCCACATGGACTGCACCAACAGATGACTACCAATGATCTCAATCAAAAGGAGACTGTAAAAGGGCTCCTAAAAGGCCATAGGCTACTAATCATAGAATCTCAGCATAGAAAGGAATACTCATAGCCTCTGCATCCAGCTCTTATTTCCATGCCTTTCTGATGTTCATTCTTCAGCTGCTTAAACACTTCCAACCTAATGGGGAACTTGCTCTTTTCCACGATGGCCTTCATCTTACTGAGAAATGAAACAGTGACAAGACCAGCTTCCTTAGGGCTGCCTCCTATTCTCCCTTAGGCTGGAATCTGCAGAGTGACTCTAATGTGCAAGCATCCGTATGTATATGCATGTATAGCATATCCCACTGTGTTCCTAGCATCATTTAAGATGTGATAGATAATAGAGAATAAATCTAGTGCCCCCTTTTTAACATATTGTCACCTTAATGGCAAAACTCATGCATTTTGTGCTTTAGTTTAGAATTTGTAAAACAGACATAATGCCCTATGTACAAAGACATCTCAAACACTATTATTCACTAATAATATGACTTGCCCTCATTATGGGATCTGAAATGAAGAGAGAAAGCAGTTCCTTTCTGACAATTCTAGTGCACCTTAAAGAAATTCAGTGACTACAACAGTTAGAGCAATTCATGGATTCACTCGTGGTACGTGCAGCTTATGTTTTAGCTTATGGTTTGAAAAGGAAATTTTACGTTTAGTATGGTCTGCCTGCAATAATTAGAAGAGCAAACCCCTTGTCTCCTTATAACTATGAGGTGATGACAAACCTTTCTCCATCAACAGCTATCAAGACTATTTTTATAAAAAGCCAGATAATAAACATCAGGCTTTGCCAGCCATATAGTCTCTGCTGCAATTACACAACTCTGCCATTGTAGAGTGAAAGCTGTCTTGGACAATACATAAACAAATGGCCCCAGTCATTTGGCCCTGAGCTCCAAATAAAACTTTGTTTACAAAAGCGGGTGGTTGCCTGGATTTATCCCCTCAACACAGCATGGTTGGGGGTGGGGGGAGAACAGTCAGGGGAAGGGAGTTCTAGCTGTGGTTCATACTGTAGCTAGCTGTCTGTATGATGGCAAGCAATCCACTGCCAACTTTGGGCTTGAGTGTTCATCTCTAAGAGGAGTTTTTATAGTTTTTAACTGCACTGCAATTTCAAAATATCTGAGTCATTTCTAAAACCTTTTCAAGCAGTTGAGGCTATTGAATTACCCATGTTGCACTGCAGCAACATTCAGAACAGCTTATCAAGGCTTACCTTAAGACTGAAGAAAGGATTCTTAAAGGGCCCTCCAGAAATTCAGTCACCAATACAGGAGTCAAGAAGGGACAGAAAATTTCCTTCCTTTGGAAAGTGATGGAAACTGCCTTTTGCAGCTTCTCAAACTCCAATCTAGAGTTGCTATATAAGCAAGTATAAATTATTTCTTGTTTTATCTCAAATTTACATTTAACTGGACCTCCTGCATTCCATCTGACAATATTTCAATTCCTTAACTTGAGAAAAGAGTTAGACTGTAAACACTTTTACAAGTGTATTTTCACATGCATTGATCCCATGTGATTCATAGCACTCTACCTGTTGGGCACAGGGAGCCTTATCTTCATTCTAATCCAGGAAAAGCTGAGGCCCAAGGACTTGAGAACTATCCAAAAGCTGAGGATTAGTGACATATAAGTCTAAACATCCCCTACTAA
The DNA here is from genome assembly GCA_006410635.1 of Cephalophus harveyi. Taxonomy (NCBI): domain Eukaryota; kingdom Metazoa; phylum Chordata; class Mammalia; order Artiodactyla; family Bovidae; genus Cephalophus; species Cephalophus harveyi. The sequence goes on from SJYT01009864.1 coordinate 25,458, forward strand.
CTCCAGACAGATAAAAGCAATTCATTATGGACTTACTACCTACTTTACACCATCAACACTCATATTTATCTGTGAAAAGTATAAACATTCCATTCCCTTTTAGTTTTGTCTATGTGGTGCCAATATTTACAACTATTTCCTAGAACAGTATTCAAACACAGCATCACTGGGACAACCTTTACAACTGTCACAGTATGACTTTTAGGCTGAAACAAAGAATTCTCCTTCTCTAGGAGAAAGGGCCTTTTTAAAAATCAATTGAAGAAAGTCAAATATTTCAACAATTTTTCAATATAAGACATTAATTAACTCTGACAATAGAGAATCCAAAATTAGGTGGGGGAATGTGTAACCCTAAAAGACAACTGAATAGATACATTTGTTCTCTCAGAAGTTAAGTAAATGATTAAAAGGCAATTTAAATATGGCATTGATCTAAATATTCATTAATGTTATGTAGATACTCCAGTTTTCCTTGAGATAAAAGTAATTACTTGAGACAACATCATTTTAAGGAACACTCAACCACAATTAAGAAAATAGTCATCAAATTAAACTAAACAGAGTATGGGGAAGAACAACTCTTAATTATATTAGAAAGTCATTTACCTTGAGAGCTATCAGCATTGGCCAGGACTATAAGCTAAAAGATTGTCAAAGCAAGCAGGCCTGAGATGGAGTGAGTATGGTAATGCCTTGAATGAGCATGGCAAAACCTATCCTAGGTAGGTCTGAAACAACCAAATGCAAATGTCTATATTTCTCTTCAACATTAATGTCTAGATGCCAGTGATCAGAAAGACAATTCTTGAGAGAAGCTCTGTTTTTTGGAATACTGGGCCAGAAACAAATTTGGTGGCCATCCCAATCCTACCTTGCCAAGGACTTCTCTCTATTCCTTAATTTCAAGGACTGAAACACTCCCAATTGACCCTATTTCTGGTTTCCACTTCTCAGAGGAAAGAAATGCTCTGTTAGTTTGGTCATTAACTTCCTGGACAGGTCACCTGTATGTCCAGAGTGTGATCTCTTGGCATCACAAACCTCCCTCTGCAGCTCTCAGTTTCCTCAAACAAGAAACTCTGAGGATTCCTCCAGCTACCTTGCGTCAGGGCTGAGGGCCAGAGGTTGAATGAAATCCCTGGCTCTTAGCACTTCTCTCCATGTCTATTTAATATAAGGTTGCAGACACACTGAATTTAAACATAAGCATTCAAACCTTGAAAACAAAAAGTTTGAAAACAGTGGAGACAAGATGGGTTTGCTCTAAAGTCTCAGACAGTATAGAATCTGCCTGCAATGCAGGAGACCTGGGATCAGTTCCTGGGTCAGGAAGATGCCCTGGAGAAGGGAATGGCAACCCACTCCAGTATTCTTGCCTGGTGCATTCCATGGACAGAGGAACCTGGCGGGCTACACTTCATGGCATTGCAAAGAGTCAGAAATGACTGAGCGACCAACACTTTCACTTTTCAAACAAATATAAGCCCCAACTCTACTAGAAAAGTTGTAAAATGATGATCCATATTCACTGGAGAAATCAGTCTTTAGGTAATAGAAAAGAAATTAATCTTTATCCAGTTATCTATTTTGTATTAAGCTGTTGACCATCATGATACATACAAGAAAAGCCTTAGACCTAGTCTTAATGAATCTACAACTGCTTACTTATTAAATTAGACAATCTATCTTTTATTGACACTGACCATAAAAGTGAATTAAATTATTCCCAGAAGCTTCTCTGGGCTTGATTTTGGTTACTGGTTTAAATACACTTTGGCCTTTTTTATTTTTCTATTTAACACTGGCTCAAATATTGTGAAAGTCATAATTAGAGATAAGGTAATTCAGATCTCCAGAACTTTACCTGGATGTTCATGCAAATAGTAAAAATTTGTGGGTATAGTTAATAAATCACTCAGAAGAAAATAATTAAATTCAAACTGTGCTTGTTGTTCCCCATGAGACAGTATTATAATCACTTAATATTACCTCCTTTGTTGGAAGTTAATAAGTCATTTAGTGACAGGAGGTAGAGGGAGGCTAGATATTCACCAACAGCATTACCTCTTTCTGTCTGCAGAAGAATACACTTCCCAGGTCACTTGCAGTTATATTGGGGCCTAGGACTAGCTCTGGCTGATGCAATGACCTGGTCCCTAAAAGCTTCTGTGAGGATCCTGGATTTTCTCCCACTAACTGGAAGTTGTAAAGTCACCCTAAAAGAGGTGTCCAGACATGCGCCTTCCTACTTGGAACATAGCCTCTTAATTTTCATTGAGCTGTCCTGTGAACAAGGGATGAATCATATTAAGCCATGAGATTTTGTTGTTGTTTAATACAGCAACCAGCATTATCCCAACATTAAAGAGGGGGCTCACTCAGACTGAATATTCTGAGTTCTCTTCACAGGGCTCACCATTAAGGAAAAATATTCTCGGAAGCAAAAATGAGCACTGAGAAAATAGCGAACAGTTAGGGTTGGCACCAGAAATCCTGGCATGCAGGAAAAAAAATAAAAATAAAAGAATGGAGTTGGGGACCTAAGGGATTTGAGACTGCTGGTAAATCAAAGACAGAGATAGCAGGTGTAAGTGCAGATCTGAAGAATGAATCTTGGAGCTGGCCCCCTTATCAGGACTGGGAAAGCAGGCCAGCAAGAGGGAGGAGCACCCCTGCAGGCTTTCCTGACTGTACCTGGTATTTCTTTCTCTGATCCAGGTTAGAAGGTGAGCTGCTGTACAGCCAGACCAATCGCCATTCATGGTGCAGTCCAGAGCCTGGAGAAAGACACTGTGGTTTGCATATCTAATTTGGAGGCCTAGATACTAGTTCAGAATTCCAAAGGCACCATGAAATTGGAATGAATGAATCTTAAACCTAAGTAGTTTCCTATTATAAAATTATTATTCAGTTCAGTTCATTTCAGTTCAGTCACTCACTCGTGTCTGACTCTTTGCGACCCCATGAATCACAGCATGCCAGGCCTCCCAGTCAATCACCAACTCCGGGAATTCACCCAGACCCATGTCCATCGAGTTGGTGATGCCATCCAACCATCTCATCCTCTGTCGTCCCCTTCTCCTCCTGCCCTCAATCCATCCCAGCTTCAGGGTCTTTTCCAATGAGTCAGCTCTTCGCATCAGGTGGCCAAAGTATTAGAATTTCAGCTTCAACATCAGTCCTTCCAATGAACACTCAGGATTGATCTCTTTTAGGATGGACTGGTTGGATCTCCTTGCAGTCCAAGGGACTCTCAAGAGTCTTCTCCAACACCACAGTTCAAAAGCATCAGTTCTTCGGCGCTCAGCTTTCTTTATATTCCAACTCTCACATCCATACATGACCACTGGAAAAACCATAGCCTTGACTAGACGGGTCTTTGTTGGCAAAGTAATGTCTCTACTTTTGAATATGCTATCTAGGTTGGTCATAACTTTCCTTCCAAAGAGTAAGCATCTTTAAATTTCATGGCTGCAGTCACCATCTGCAGTGATTTTTTCATGGCTGCAGTCATCATCTGCAGTGATTTTGGAGCCCCAAAAAATAAAGTCTGACACTGTTTCCACTGTTTCCCCATCTATTTGCCTTGAAATGACAGGACCAAGTGCCATGATCTTAGTTTTCTAGCTTTAAGCCAACTTTTTCACTCTCCTCTTTTACTTTCATCAAGTTCTTCTTCACTTTCTGCCATAGGGGTGGTGTCATCTGCTTATCTGAGGTTATTGATACTTCTTCCGGCAAACTTGATTCCAGCTTGTGCTTCCTCCAGCCCAGTATTTCTCATGATGTACTCTGCATATAAGTTAAATAAGCAGGTTGACAATATACAGCTTTTACGTACTCCTTTTCCTATTTGGAACCAGTCTGTAGTTCCATGTCCAGTTCTAACTGTTGCTTCCTGACATACAGATTTCTCAAGAGGCAGGTCAGATGATCTAGTATTCATCTCTTTCAGAATTTTCCACAGTTTATTATGATCCACACAGTCAAAGGCTTTGGCATAGTCAAAATTATTATTAGTCAGCTAGAAATCCCTGCCGAATGAATTTGTTTGTTTACATATTCCACTTCTCAATATTCTCATCTCTCTTCAATTTTGATAACTAAATTCAAAGCTTTCTTCATTGAAAGCTTTCTCACCTAGTGATGGTCAACAACAGCAAATTAAAACCTCTAAGCTTTTGGCAATTGCATCCAAAGATATGGGAACTCTCCAATTAAAGCCTGTTTCCCAAAAGTAAATTAAACAGTACCTTGAGTGGTTCCTGTTTAACTGCTCTTAACAAGATTTTTAGGTGTTGGCGCCCACTGACAGATTGAGTGCAGAGGAGCGAGAAGCACAGGAAATGGGCACGGAGCGGGGGGTGGGGGTGGGGGGTGTGACAGATGTGAGTAAATACGTATTGGGAAGGTTTCCGTTTAATTCTTCTGAATGAGCTCCTGGCTTGTGTTAGCATCATCTCTTGGGAAATCAGCCACGTTGCATTTGTTTCACTGCTCCTACCTGCAGTGAAAATGAACATACTGAATGGAACAGTGCAGTCTCACTATGAATTTATTCTCTCCTGATCCTAATGAAAAGGAGCATAATGGAAATTTAAGACACTGACCTGCCCGACCCCTTACCCTAAATGCTAATGTGAGGAGAGATCTCCTCATTCAGTTCAGTTCAGTTGCTCAGTTGTGTCCAACTCTTTGCAGCCCCACGAATCACAGCACGCCAGGCCTCCCTGTCCATCACCAATTGCTGGAGTTCACTCAGATTCACGTCCATCAAGTCAGTGATGTCATCCAGCCATCTCATCCTCTGTCGTTCCCTTCTCTTCCTGCCCCCAATCCCTCATACCCCCTTCTATTTTCTCAAGTTTCAAGGATGTGATCCTTGCTTCATTATCTTCTTAGCAACAAACTGGCCACATTTAGATAAAGCCTGTAGAGCTATCTGGTTGACCAAAAAGCCCATTCAGATTTTTCTATAGCCTCTACAGAAAAACTCAAATGAACTTTTTAGCCAATCCAATATCCATAGGCAGAAATAACAGAAATGAATTCATGGCAAGATCTTGGAACCATGGATCTCTCTGTCACCATGAACTGGCCCTATGACCTTGAGGTAGAGTCTCCAAATAATTCTCTGTACCTCACCTTTGTAGGCAAAGCTTCTTTTACAAGAACGATTTTGCCAAAAATTGCACACAAAAGCCATATAATTTAAGAATATAAAGGAAGGAAAGAAAATTTAAGGAGGAAAGATGCTGAGAAGTTAGACATAAAAAGCAACTGATTCTTATCCATCCAGCAACTTTTGTACTTGACTATGAGTCAGATCTCAGAAATTCATGGGTGGCCAGGTGCTCACAGTCCCAGGTCATTCCAAGGTTGAGGTAGGATGTCATCAGAGGAGAGGGAGTGAAAATTGACATCCTCATGATAGCTCAGTTGGTAAAGAATCTGTCTGAATACAGAAGACCCTGGTTCAATTCCTGAGGAAGATCTGCTGGAGAAGGGATAGGCTACCCACTCTAGTATTCTTGGGCGTCCCTCGTGGTTCAACTGGTAGAGAATCCTCCTGCAATGGGGAAGACCTAGGTTTGATCCCTGAGTTGGGAAGATCCCCTGGAGAAGGGAAAGGCTACCCACTGCAGTATTCTGGCCTGGAGAATTCCATGGACTGTATAGTCCATGGGGTTGCAAACAGTTGGACATGACTGAGCAACTTTCACTTTCACACACCCCCAGAGCCAGTGGGAATTGGTATAATCATTGTGGAAAACAATCTAGCATCATATCTAGAGACCCATCAAAGTGCTCATACCTGCTGGCTCATGATCACTTCTGGGAGTTTATTCCAAGATAATAATCAAAAAGAAGGAAAATTTATTCATGTAGGTGTCATAAGAGTATTGTTTTCAAATGGTGAAAATTTGGAACTGTATAGAACAGAGGTTGGTGATCTTTTTCTATAAAGGGCTGGATTGTGTTTTTTTGTGTGTTTGTGAACCATGCAGTATCTGCCTCTCATATTTAACTTCTCCTTGGACAAAGTTGTGAACACATGGGTGTAGCCGGGTTCCAATAAAACATTATTTATGAAAATTTTAACAAAAAAAGAAATTCATGGGTGGAAACAGTGATTTTTCTACCCATAAAACACCTATCGTCCTTGGTTCATCAAAAAATTCCTTATTTCCAAGTAGTAGTACAATTATTTGCATATTGCCCCCACCCTGCTCCATGACAGCCTCTTTAGGGCAGCCTTTGTGTCTCTCATCTTGGGATCCCCTACATTATCTGTGTGGATCCATTCTCACCTTTATGCTCACATACACAAAATGTTTGTGCATTTAATGGAAGCACAGCATTTCTTCCACACACAATACAAAGAATGGTCATCTTTTGAAGGTCAAGTTACTCTTGTAGCATTTCCTGAGTACCAAGAATTCATTCATCAGAGAATCCCCTTTAAAGGTTTTTGTTCCAATATGCCATAGCCAAAAAAATACTAGTCTGCTTTATTACACTCCTATCTCCTGAACCCAGGAAGTTGAAAATGAGTGAGGGAGAAGTAGAAATGTTAAAAGAAAGAAAAAGAAAAACAAAACAAAGAAGCATGACAGCTATCCTTGACTGATTACCAATAACTTCTATGAGGAATCTAAAATAAAAGTGCAAAGGATGAGACTGTTGAATGGTTGGATGGCATCACCGACTCAATGGACATGAGTCTGAGTAAACTCTGGGAGTTGGTGACAGACAGAGAGGCCTGGCATACTGCAGTCCATGGGGTCGCAAAAAGTTGGACACGACTGACTGCCTGAACTGAACTGAACTGGAAATTAAAGTGAGAAACAGGTAGTATTCCTTTGGCTTCTATCTTTAGCACCTCTTTCATCCTCCTTGGTGCCCTGTGAAAACGCTTTTTGCCTAAATCTTTACCCATCATTCACCCCTCCCCACTATAAAATCCCATAGCTCCTATTCAACTTCGTATATGTCTGGCTTTGAAATTACCCTTCCCCTAAATCAAAATGCTTATTTTCTCTAGGCATCTCAACCAGGTCAGAATGAAAGCTAATTAAGCTAGTTCATATTAAGCTTATGACAAATCATCTGCCCACACACTCTTTAACCTACTCAGGAATATTTTCTTGTTAACTCAAGCTGGTGAAATTTCAGTCAGTGTGGAAGAGATATTTTGGAGTAGGAAGATATCTTCTCTCTTCCAAGAGGGAGAAAACTAAAAACCACAGATTTTCTCTTCATCCATCCCTACCAAGATTCCCAGGGCCTATCCCTGATGGAAAGCATGGGCCTTTCTCTCCCCTCTCAATATCTTCCTGAAGAAAACCAATGAGTCTTCCTAATTACAATTTTGTCTCTTGGCAAAAGGAATTGGGATGGAACAACTGGGATGCCAGCTTTACTCCAAGCTATAGAAGGACCTCCTTGTCTCAGGTCTCAGTATTTGCAACCAATCACTATATAAAGTATTATGGTTCTTAAAACTTATGGTGGATCAGAATTATGCAAAGGGCTTGTTAAACTCAACTGCTAGGCTCTATGTGCAAAGTCTAATTCAGTATATGTGGGTGGGGCCAACATTTTTCATTTCTAACAAGCTCCTTGGCCATACTGATGCTGCTGGTCCAAAGTACCACCTTGTAGTAAACTTCCCTTTCAGATGGAAGATAAAGCACATTTCAAAAGGAGGAAGGGCACACGCAATAGCATAGAGGTGTGAAAGAGCATTTCACATGCAGTAACAAGAGCATTTTTCTTTCCCTAGAGACTGAATTTTAAGGAAAGTAGGAGAAGGAAAATGAAGTGGCAGAAGTTTAGGGCTGAAGTGAAGAACCATAACAATTTAGAATGTGTTGCTCAGGTCACCTTCTTACTCTAAATTGTTAGGAGAGTAACAGAGAATGGGAATTGTTAAAAGATGAATGTAATCACCTTGAATCATTCCCTATCTTGGCATAAACTAAGAATCCAGTTGCCAGTGTGTTACAGAGGAGGTCTAAATTATAAGATATATTTTTAATATTTATAAACATAAATAACCCTGATTTAACTGATACACCTGTTGTAAGAGGACAGGGTGAGAAGATCTCTGCCTCATTCACTTCCCACTCCCTTCTCCTTCTTTCCTCCTTGACACTTTCTGCCTCTAAATCATTCTAGAAACTTAATTTGGTCTGTATCAATACTGAGCAGGGGCTTCCCAGGTGGTTCAGTGGTAAAGAATCCATCTGCCAATGCAGGAGACACAGGTTCAATCCCTGGGTCGGGAAGATCCCCTGGAGAAGGAAATGGCAACCCACTTCAGTATTCTTGCCTGGGAAATCCCATGGACAGAAGAGCAATGTGGGCTACAGTCCATGCAATTGCAAAAAACTCGGACACGACTTAGCAACTAAACAACAATATTGATACTGAGCATGGCCACTGAGTATGAAAAGATATTGTGGAACCATTGATACTGAGCATGGCCACTGAGTATGAAAAGATATTGTGGAACCAGATTTTCCTCTTCTATGTTCTCTTGTCCCCATGTTGGGGTACTCATACCTTCTTCTCTTCACCATCTTTCTCCCTTTTTTCTATCCCTCTTTGGCATACCCAAGGGATTTCTGTATTATATTCCTAACAAGAAAGGTAAGATTTTAAGATCTGGCCTTGGACATAAGGATTATCTACTTCCTCAGAGGCCTTTATGGTTGTCTTTGTGCTCCAACCCAACTTTAACAGAGAGAAATATGGCATTAAGAGAGATGAAGATTGTCCAATTAATTAGCAGGAAAAACCTCTGATCCAGGGCAAAATGTAGGCAAGCTTCCAAGAGCAGAAAGAGTTTCTTCTGTTTGTGCAACCAAAGTATACTGAGTAGAGTTGATGTGTCTCCCAAGAACCTGAATTCTAAGGAAACAATCATTGTTCACCACCTTAGATTGTGTTCTTCCAGAATCAGAGCCTGAAGTAGGATGTAAGTGCAAGCAGTTTACTTGGGAAACAATGTTAACAAGCAATGGTAGAGAATTGGGAAGTGAGAGAGGTCAAGGAAGAATGCCAACACAGAAAAGCTAAGTTCAAAAGGAGCTGGAGCTTATTCCTGTTGAGCATAGAAAGTGGTATAGAACACACTTCATAGCTGGCACATGTAAGTTTAAGGAAGCTGGAGCTATGTCTACCATCTCCCTCTAGCTGTTAGTTAATTGCTCCTCTAAGATGTGAACACCCTGTCTCCAGATGGTTCATGCATGCTCCTGCAGTCAAGGAAATCATACAGAGACTAACAGATGCTAGTGGAGAACATCCAACAGATGTGGGGAGAGCACCCATAACTCTCCTATGATAACTTGGGGGAGTTCTCCTCTTCCATCATTCAGTTGTCCTAAAATTCCTTGTTGTAAAGCATGAGGTATAATCCTCCCAGACTATAGACAATACTACAAAGGTAGAGTAATCAAAGTGGCATGGTATTGGCACAAAAACAGACATATGGAACAATGGAAGAGAATAGAGAACCCGGAATAAAAGCACATACCTGTGGTCAATTAATCTTTGACAAAGGAAGCAAGGATATGCAATGGGAAAGTCTCTTCAGCAAGTAGTGTTGGGAAAGCTGGACAGCCACATGTAAATCAATAAAGTTACAATGCACTCTTATACCACATACAAAAATAAATTGAAAATGGCTTAAAGACTTAAACATAAGACGTGGTACCATAAAATTCCTAGAAGAGAATATATGCAAAACATTATCTGACATAAATTTTATCAATGTTTCCTTAGGTCAGTCTCCCAAGGCAATAGAAATAAAAGTAAAAATACAGAAATGAGACCTAATGAAACCTACAAGCTTTTGCACAGCAAAGGAAACCATAAACAAAATGAAAAGACAACCTATGGGATGGGAGAAGATATTTGCAAACAATGCAACTGAAAAGAGATTAATTTCCAAAATATGCAATGACTCATACAAGTCAACAATAACAAAAATAGACAACCTAGTAGAAAAATGGGCAGAAAAACTAAACAGACATTTCTCCAAAGAAAACATATAGATGGCCAATAGGCACATGAAAAGATGCTCAACATTGCTAATTATTAAAGAATTACAAGTCGAAACTATAATGAGGTATCATCTCACACCAGTCAGAATGGCCATCATTAAAAAGTCTACAGATAACAAATGCTAGAGAGGGTATAGAGAAAAGGGAACCCTCCCTGGTGGCTCAGAGGTTAAAGCGTCTGCCTCTGATGCGGGAGACCCAGGTTCGATCCCTGGGTCGGGAAGATCCCCTGGAGAAGGAAATGGCAATCCACTCCAGTATTCTTTCCTGGAGAATCCCATGGGCGGAGAAGCCTAGTAGGTTACAGTCCACGGGGTCGCAAAGAGTCGGACACGACTGAGCGACTTCACCTCACCTCACCTACACCATTGGTGGTAATGTAAGTTGATACAGCCGCTATGAAAAACAGTATGGAGGTTTATATGAAAGCTAAAAAGAGAACTACCATATAAGTCAGCAATCTGATTTCTGGGCATACAGCCAGACAAAACTGCAATTTAAAAAGTTACATGCACCCTTATGTTCATTGAAGCACTACTCACAATAGCCAAGACATGGAAACAACCTAAATGTTCAACAGATGAATGGATAAAGAAGATATAGTGCTGGGATCCAGTCCCGGTGGATCCAGGGAATTCGAAGGGGGTACGGAGTAGGTGGCTTAGAAAGGACTATTTAATTAGAAAAGAGAGATTAGGAAAGAATAGTGTAGTAGGAAAATTAGTGGAGAAAAGAGGCTGAATAACTTGGTTTACGTGGAAAGCTAATAAAGTCTCAAGACAAGAAACTTGCATCACCTACATAGGCCACCAGTGCCCGCTTGAATAGCGGAGGGTGCCCTGCCTTGGGCTCCCTCTCGCGTGGGTCTTAGAAGCCAGGGCAAGTAAGTAGACATGGCGAGCCTCCATGCTCCAGATGGGGATTCAGGCCGAAAAGAAGGAGAAAAGACCACACAGGGGAAACCAGTCTTTCCAGTGACTGGTCCATCCTTTATTGTCCAGGAAAGCTTTTTATACTTTTGGTTGTACATAGAGATCAATGGATAATATAAAGTTATGCAGCATCAGCAGCCCTGACTCTTATCGAGACCAGGCTTTCTCTCTGCATACCTAGCTGTATACACAAGTCTTAGGTGATTTACATCATCTTCTGGCCAGGAGGCCTATTAGCATTTTATGGCCCTTTTCTGATAAGGGTCCGTCAACCAGAAAACTTATTTGCCTTAAAAGTGTTGTTCTTACTAAAGTATGGTGCCACTCTCAGAAAGCACTAATTAAGGTTACATTCTTACATAGCAAGGACACAACAATTTATAACAAGGAAAGAGGAGTACAGTGATTTATAACAAAAAGAAAGTTCACTAACTCAAAAGTCTAGTGTTGCTAACATCAAAACTACTATATTCCTTTTTCTATATCCCAATTACATTGATTAATATCCTCCAGGTGCCTAAAAGATAAAGAATATGGAGGCCTGGCAGCAGTCATTGACTCAACAATGAAAACCCATCAGCAATATAATTCTTAGCTCTTTAGAAAAGGCTCTATATCTTTAAGATGTTTTAAGCTGTGTGCCTCTCGCAGTTGAGGGGCTGTAAACAATCACAAGTTGTAAAAGTCTCTAACTTTCAGGCAAGTTAGAGAGCCATCAGAGGGGTTTGAGCTGAGACACTCCTTTTATATGTAGGAGACTGTTAACTGGAGCTCTCAGTTAACTCTTTCCAGAGAAAGGTGGTCAGGGATAGCCCCCTGTTATGTCAGAAGAGTGGAAAGCACAGTACAATAAAGCAGGCAGACTCTGGTTTATATGCTCAGGAAAATCCAGGGATACACCTGAGGCCTGATCTCAGCCTTTGCCTTTTGCCAGGCCCCCTTCCTCATGACCTCATGGGCAGGATTCCCCATGCTGGCTCCCGGCAATATAGTACATACACACCATGGAATACTACTCAGCCATAAAAAGAACAAAATAATACCATTTGTAGCAACAGGGATGGAACAAGAGATTATCATACTAAGTGAAATAAGTCAGAAAGAGAAAGACAGATACCATATAATATTCATTTATATGTAGAGTCTAAAAATATGACACAAATGAATTTATCTATGAAAGAGAAACAGATTCATAGGCATAGAGAACCCTTGTAGTTGCCAATAGGGAGAGGTAGAGTGGAAGTTTGGAGTTGGCAGATGCAAACTATTATATTTTATTCTATACTATTATATATAGGATGGATAAACAAGGTCCTACTGTAGACCACAGGGAACTACATCCATTATCCTGTAATGAACTATAAGTGAAAAGAATATAAAAATGAATATAAATATATGCATAACTAAATCACTATGCTGTATGGCAGAAATTAACACAATATTCTAAATCAACTACACTTCAATTTTAAAAATTCCTTGTTACTTATAAATTTTATTCATTGGAAGCGAAATAGATATTTCAGTTTCATGATTCAGTTTGTATTAGTGTCACTGCAACTCTGTTCCATTCTGTTATTTGACCATTAACATGTTCCTAGAAAACGTACGTAGGAATAAAATTATCCCCCCAAACCAAATAACACCTATGCAAAGATATCATAAAGCCATGAAAATTAATTCTATAAAACAACTCAGAGAAGTATGCTCAACACTTTTCAAATGCATATGACAGTAAGAAAGAAAAATCAAATACCTACATTTGCATTTTGTCTAGACATGGTTATAGACTAAAATCTTCAGTTGATCAGTTTGAAGAACCAAGCAAATTTATCATCAATACAACAATAATGCTTGCTTGTGTGTTCTGTAGCAGTGCATATCAAAATCAAAAGAAGAAATTTTAAAAAAAGAATCTCAAGAAATGCATTTCCCCAAGATAAAAAATAACCAAAGTATAAACAAAAGGTCAGTTTGGTATAACTTTACTAGAGAAATTACAGAAAGAAGATAGGACAAAATATAACAATAAAATTGGTAAAGAACAACTCCCAAACAGCTAATTTAGTATTCAAGGAAACCAAAGTATACACAAGCGTGATCTTTCCATTTATATTTTGTATAAACTACCAATGAGTTGTTTTAACCAATTTATAAGTGATGTATGAGTATTTTGTTAAAATGAATTAATTACATGGTATCATGTCTTAATGAATTTAATCATATCAATTTGCCTCTGTAGACAAATAATGACTTTTATAATGTAGCATGACCGAGTTCAACTCCTAAAATAATGTCTGTTAATCTACAACTACAAAACAAGAAAATAAATAAAACAATCTAGCAACGTTGATCAAACAATACAGGCCACTCTCGGTTCAGACATCACAACAGATTATCCAACTTGTTGGGTAGTGAACTTCATGGGCATTAAATAAAAGCAATAATCAACTATGTAAAATTCAATATGCCTGTTGCTGTTGCTAAGTTGCTTCAGTCGTGTCCAACTCTGTGTGACCCCATAGAGAGCAGCCCACCAGGCTCCGCCATCCCTGGGATTCTCCAGGCAAGAATACTGGAGTGGATTGCCATTTCCTTCTCCAATGCATGAATGTGAAAAGTGAAAGTCAAGTCACTCAGCATGTCTGACTCTTCTCAACCCCATGGACTGCAGCCCACCAGGCTCCTCCGTCGATGGGGTTTTCCAGGCAAGTTTTTGCCTAGCCTTCATTAAAAACCAACAAGATAGAGTAATAACTAAACAAAAAATGTTGGTAAAAATCTCATTTGGACTCTCATCTAGATGGCAGGGTATTGAAGGAAAATACACATTTCAGGTAAATAATTGCTATTGTGATATGCCTTTATGTTGGCAAATAGCTGACTTAGTATATTGTAGAATATTGTAGAACTAAATAGAAATATGTAGAAATATATAGTAGAATATATTGTAGTATATTGTAGAACTGACAGAAAATGTAAAGCTATAAGGAGTGAAAAAAGTATCAAATTCAGTTCAAGTGTTCAAATTTAAATTATAAACAATGGGTGATGCTTAATATCCAGTTTAATGATCCCAACTTCTTGATTTTGCAAACGTATAAGAACTTTTAAAATACAAAGGCTTAGATTCACATTTAAATATATTCACAAAATTACCTTTGAACAAAATTATGCAATTAATATTTAACAGAGTATGACCTTAATACAGGCATTTTAATAGGAAGATGCAAGACAAATCAGTCACGGTCAATGACATCAGGAGTTTAGAGCCTAAGAAGAGATTAACAGGAGCAAAAGAGTAGATGGATACTCTGATGGATGTATCTTTTGGATATGTGGAGATCTAGAGAACAGAACTGTCAAATCATAGGTGAGCTGGAAACCATATACCCCAGAAAGTTATATTTAAAAAAAGAAGTGACTAACTATTGTTGAGCTAAAGTTGAGCTAACTATTCATTGTGGGGTTTATTTTTACCTTTTTGTATCAATCAGTCCAATGTTCCTAGAATATAGTCCAGGTTAAGGATAACAAAGTTTAAGAGTCATCTGGATTTCAATGTTTTTTTTAATATATCCTTTTATTTGGACAATAACCACTTCACTGAGCATCCTATTTCTATTACTAGATAACTATAAGATGAAATAAACAATTATGTTGAAGACATTGTCTTAGATGGTAAATGAAAGCAAACCAAAAAGAAAATAGTGGGGTAGGGGAGTGGTGAAGCATAACCTGTGCAATCTAATAAAGGGGAAAAAAACACCAAATAAACTTTAGCATGTAAAGAGCTATATACTAAAATGCAAGATAGAGTTTGACAAATAGAAAGGTATTCTTGGATAATACATCTCAACGTTATGAACATATCATGGTCATTTATCATTCAAATATTTTATAGTATATGTAATATATTAAAATCTCCATGAAAATATCAACAAGATTTTTGAGTTCAACAAGTTGGATTTTTTCAGGTGAAAAAAAAAAAAAAAAAACCAAACAGAATAGAAAGACAAAAAGAGAGAAACCATGGATTATGCAGCTATCTGGTTATCAGCAGATCTTTCCAGATACTGAAATACATACCAAAGCCTCTATCATTGAAAGACTGTACTTGTACTATAGCACAATGGAGAGATGGAACAATGGGGGGAAAAAAACAAAAAGTTCAGGGAAGAAAAGCCCAAGTACATATAAAATTTTAATGCAGATCTTCCTCATCTTACAATGGGATTATTGATCCTGACTACTCCATGGTAAACAGAAAGTATCTTAAGTCAAAAATGCATTTAATATACCACTCCTGCTGAACATCATAGCCTAGCCTGGCTACTTCAAACATGATCTGAACAGTTACATTAGCTTATAGTTGGGTAGAATCATTTAACACCCAAAATTTTATGAAGTGTGGAATGCCTCATGTCATATACTGAATACTGTAGTAAAAGTGAAAAGCAGAATGGTTGTGTGGGTATAGTATGGTTAAAAGTCTATTGGTTGTTCACCCTCATGATTACATGGCTGCCTGGGAGCTGCAGCTTGCTACCATTGCCCAGTATGGTGAGAGAGTACAGCATATTGCTAGCCTCGGAAAAAATCAAAATTCAAAACTGGAGTTACAGTTTCTACTGAATGTGTATCACTTTTGAATCATCATAAATTTGAAAACCTTTAAGTCAAACTATCATAAATTGGAGAACATCTGTATAGTATATAGGCATACCTCATTTTATTGTGCTTTATACAGTTGTACTTCACAGAATATGGCTTTTTTTTAATTGAAGATTTGTGGCAACACTAGGTTGAACAAGTTGAATCAGTGCCATTTTTACAACAGCATTTTCTCTCTTCCAGTTTCTATGTCACATTTCAGTAAATCTAAAAAAAATATGTCAAACTTTTTCTCTATTATTTCACTTGTTTTGGTGATCTGTGATCAGTAATCTTTGGTGTTACTATTGTAATGGTTTTAAGTCTCCATGAATTATTCCCATGTAAGATGGTGAAATTAATTGCTAAATGCTGTGTGTGTGTTCTTACTGCTTCACCAACCAGCTGTTCTTCCATCTCTCTCCCTCTCCCCAGGCCTACCTATTCTGTAAGAAACAACAATATTGGAATTAGACCAAATCATAACTTTACAATGGCCACTAAGTGTTCAAGCGAAAGGAAGAGTTTCACATCTCTCACTTACATCAAAAGTTAGAAATAATTAAGCTTTATTAAGTAGGCACGTCCATAGCCAAGACAGGCTGTAAGTCAGGCCTCTTGCCTCAAACAGCTACACTGTGAAAGCAAGTAAAAAGTTCTTAAAGGAAACTGAAAGTACTACTTCTGTGAATACACAAATAAAACAGCCTTATTGCTGATACAGAGAAAGTTTTGGTGGTCTGATAAATCAAACCAGTGGCAACATTCCCTTAAGCCGTGGGGTAATACAGAGCAAGCCCTAATTCTTCAATTCTTTAAAGGCTGGAAGAGGTGAGAAAACTGGAGAAGAAAAGTTTAAAGCTAACAGAGATTGGTTCATGAGGTTAAAGAAAAGAAGCCATCTCCATAACACCAAAGTGCAAGATACAATGGCAAATATTGATACAGAAACTGCAGCAAGTTATCCAGAAGATCTAGCTAAGCTCATCAACGAAGATAGCTCCACTAAACAACAGATTTTCAGTGTAGATGAAACAGAACAGCCTTATGTTGGAAGAAGACGCCCTCTAAAACTTTCATAGCTGGAGAGGCCAAGTCAACACTTGGCTTCAAAGAACAGAATGATTCTCTTGTTAGGAGCTAACACAGTTGGTGATCAGAAGTTGAAATCAATGCTCATTTACCATTCTGAAAATCCTAGGACCCTTAAAAATTATTTTAAATCTATTATGCCTGTGCTTTATAAATGGAATAACAAGGCCTGACTGACAGCATATCTGTTTACAACATGATTTACTGAATATTGTAAGCCCACTGTTGAGACCCGCTGCTCAGAAAAATCACTTTAAAATATTATTGCTTATGAACAATGTACCAGGTCACCCAAGAGCTCTGATAGAGATGTACAATGTTGACTAATGTGATTTTCAAGCCTGCTAACATAACACCTATTCTGCAGTCCATGAATCAAGGAGTAATTTTGACTTTCAAATCATTCTTTAAGAAATATATTTTGTAAGACTACTATAGTTGCCATAAATTTCTTCTGATGTAATTTGAAAGTAAATTGAAAACCTCTGGAAAGGATGTACCACTCTAGATGCCATTAAGAATATTGTTATTCATGGCAAGAGGTCAAAATATCTACATTAACAGGAGTTTGAAGGAAGTTGATTCTAACCCACATGGATAACTTTAGGGGTTTAAAACTTCAGTAGAGGAAATAACTGCAGAGGTGATGGAAACAGCAAGAAAACCAGAAATAGAAGCGTTGCCTGAAGATGTGACTGAATTGCACAGATCTCATGACAAAATCTGAAGGGATAAGGAGTAGCTTTTTATAGATGAGCAAGGAAAATGGTTTCTCAAGATGGAATCTACTCCTGATGAAGATACTGAGAAGACTGTTGAAATGACAACAAAGGATCTAGGATATTATACAAACTTAGTTGATAAAGCAGTAATAAGGCTTTAGAGGACTGATTCCAGTTTTGAAAGAAGTTCTGCTATAAGTAAAATGCAATCAAATAGCATTACATGCCACTAAGAAGGCATTCATAAAAGAAAGAGTCAACTGATGTGGCAAACTTCATTTTTGTCTTATATTAAGCAATTGCCACAGCCACCTCGGCCTTCAGCAACCTTTACCCTGAGCTGTCAGCAGCCATCAACATCAAGGCAAACCCTGCACCAGCAAAAAGCATTATCACTCTCGCAGGTTCAGATTATGGTTAGCATATTTTAGCAATAAAGTATTTTTCAATTCAGGTATGTACACTTTTTAGACATAATGCTATTGCAGACTTAATAGACTTGTGCACTGGGAAACCAGAAAACGTGTATGACTTCCTTTATTGTAATATTCACTTTATTGCTGTGCTTTGGAACCAAACCCACAATATCTCAGAGGTATGTCTGCATTATAAAAGTGTCAACTCAATCCACTAGGTTAAAAAAATAGATTTTCAAATAATTAGTACTGGGACACTGAATAGTGATTTGGAAAATGATGAAATTGGATTTATTCCTTAAACCACACACAAGAATAAATTCCAAATGGATCAAGGATATGAATGAAATAGGTGAAATTATAAAACTACTAGAAGAAATAGGCCCATTCCCTTAGAATCTGAGTATAAGGAAAACCATTCTAACTATGACTGAGACCCACATGCAATAAAAGATTAGTAAATGTGACAAAATGAAATTTTGATATGGCAAAAATTCACAATAAGCAAAATAAAGACAAGTATAAAACTAGGAGAAAATATTTGCAACATAATCGCAGCTAAAGAAGTAACAATCAACATAAAAATATTTTAAAAGTTGAACACTTAACAGGTTTTAATTTATTAACTAAAAAAACTAACAAAAAATATGTTAATAGAGGTAGTTTACAGAAACAGATATATAAATAACTGTGAAAGAAAGATGCCTGATTTCATTCATAGCAAGAGAAAAGCAAACCAAAATTAATTAAAATATGTCATAACTATTGACTGACAAAAATATGTTTGACAGCATGTGTTGGTGAGGCTCTGACAAAACAAGCCTGCTCATATTCCACTGGTTTTTTAAATAATCACTATTAAAGTTATAACTACAAACTTGCATTTTCAATGATAAGGTCACATTTATCAATGGTAAGTTCCAGTTGTTTTTATTTGACTATAAAAAATGAAACTAACTGAAAATAAGAAAAAATATTCTGGGAATCATTTGGATCTAAGACCTCCAACACCTGAAACCACACAACTCTTATAATACCAAGCCCCAACTCCACCATGCTAAGTTAGAAGTAAAAGGCCAAGTTTTTAAATATTGCAGTCTTCATAAATCTTATGTACAATCCTCTTCACCACTGAGAGCACTGTACTCCCAGGACAGATAAGCTTCAGTTGGGATGAAGTACTAGAAACGTTCCCTTACCAGAACCGTGCCCAGCAACAGCCTCTGTGACAGATGGCATCAAATTATTCATATAAAGCCAGATGTTTTGTGTCCATGTGAGAACATTTATTCCATAGCCTCTCAGAATCTTCCCCCAGGTTAAAACTCTCTGGGCATCACTGTCTCAACTCAGCTATAAAGGAGTTAGAGTTAATGCCCCTGCCAATTAGAAAGAGTGCGGGGGAGTTTACACTGAAGCCCTGAGGAGCTTCATAGGACTCCTGCGAAAGTGTTGAAAAAGAGCTCTCCCATGAAAGTTTTCACCACAGCTTCTGATGACTGAGTAAGAGAATCTGTCCAATTTCTTCTCTGTTCTTATCCAAATTCCTTCAAAAATGACAGGCTAATTTAAGTGATTAGAAATAAAAGCCAAGTTAGAACTTAGTTCCTAAAATACAGTACAGTGCATTTTAAGGAGATAAAGGAAGAAAAAATAAACCACTAACAATAAAAATTAAATCTAAAATATAGGTGTATCTCTCTCTTATTTCTGAATGAGAAAAATCTTCTAAACTTAAAAAAAAATGAAGACATGATATAGGAAAATGTTAATATACTATCATAATATACACAGTTCATAGATATCAAAGATAGATGATTAAAGAGCAAATATTTAGTTAGAAAAATATTCACTCCAAATATAAGAAATCAATATCCCTACTATGTAAACCAATAAAAAAAAAAACACTGAGAGCATAAAATTCTCAAATATAAAACATAAACGCCAAACATAAAGGGAAATTTTCAACTTCCACAAGACCCAACTTCAAAATGCATATAAAGCATAAGCAAAGTGTCCTTTATTCACTCATCACTGTATTATTATATTGAAAAGGTATAATATAATAATAGATAATAGTTGCATACTGCTTATCATGTTCAAGTCACTCATCTAAGTGCTTTACCTGTATTAAGTAATTTAATCTTTACAACAGCCCTGTTTGGTAAGCAACATTATTTGCAACATTCCCATTTAACAGATAAAGAAAGTGAGGCACAGGTAAGTGAAATAACTTGTCCACAATCACACAATTCGTAAGTCAGAGAAGTGGTTTCAATCCAAACCAGTTTGTCTCCAGAAACCTGCTCTTAACTACTGTCTCCAGATACCTGCTTTTAACCACTGTACTATCCTGCCTCAAGCTGATGGAAAGGAGGTGGTGATTCAGGCATATTCATTCATTACTGAGTAGAGGCATCTGGGGACAGAAATAAAGAAAACTCTATGTTCATATCAAAAGTCTTGATAATTTTTAGCTTTTGTCTAATATTTTGACTTCTAGGAATCCATTCTGAAGAAATTATATCTAAAATGAAACAGATTTATGCACAGAGACGCTCATGCCAGTATTATTTATAATTGCCAAGAGAAAACAGGGAAGAAATGCCAAAATTATAAGAATGTTTAATTATAATTAATAGAGATGATAGAATTTCTGGCAGCCAATAAAAATGACATTTATTATGGGTTTTCATCATATGGGAAATATTTATGATAAGCAAAATACAGGACAGAAAAGTTTATATATACTATTTTATTTATTTTTGGAAATAGGAAAATTTACTTATTCAAATAAGTAAGCAAAACAAAGTTTCCTGTTGTGATAGAGCTAACTTCCCAGTGGAAAGGCAAACAATAAACATAATAAATAAATGAATTATTCAGTGAATTAGAGTAAGTACAATTGAAAAACAGGGAAATGCAGTATGATGGGAATTGAGAATTCTGGATTCCTACATGCAGGTAGCAAAACTAAAAAGAGGAAAGCCTCAGTGAGACAGTAAAATTTGAGCAAAGACTCAGAGGAGGAGGAGGATTTAGCCATGTGAATACCTGAGGGAAGAGCATTTCAGGCTGAGATAATAGCTAGAGTGAAGTCTTGGTAGCAGATGCTGTTGGTACCTTACCCGTAATCTGGGTGTGTACCTCCGCACATCTGGAGACAGTATACTGCAAACAACTGTGATTCACTTCCTGCAAGTCCCTATTTTCAGGCCATAGAGCATGCTCAGCCAGTAATATGAGACAATCCAGAAATGAATGGCCCTGAAATCAGGACTCAGCCAATGACAGCTAAGGAAGTGATGACAACCTCCTCCCAGGTCCCCTGCCCTTAGGTAGGCTCAGAGACATGCTGTACACGATCCCCTAGAGCAGTGTTTCTCAAACGTCTGTTAGGACATATGAACCACCTGAGCTCCTTGTTAAAATGTAGATTCTGATTCAGTTGGTCTAGGGTGGGATCTAACTGTCTATTTTAACAAATTCTCAAATGATGCAATGCTGCTGGTTCACAGACTATATCTAAAGCAGAGAGGTCCTAGAGTTATTCAGTGGGTCTAGACCCACATGATCACAGCAGTCACACACCCTCAACTGGCTTCTTACCCATCAGATTCATCTCTTCTCTCCCAAACAGTGTTAACTTGGCATCACCTTTAGAATAAACTAGCTGTGTTCACTTGTCTTAGTGTCTGCTAAGACAAGCTTCTACCCTAGCCTGAAGCAGGATGCTCTGGTGAACTAGAGGAACACAAAGAATTCAGTGTGGCTGAAGCAGAGTGAATAAGAGGCTCAGGAGCAGGAAAAGAGTTCATAGAGGTTATGGGCAGAAGATGATATAGGACCAAGGTAAGGGTTCTGGCTCTGACTCAGAGTAAATTGATGTGCCATTAGTATACTTTTTAGCAGAGGATGACATGATAACATGCATTACCATTATCAGCCTCACCCTGGCTACTGGCAAGAGTCAAGCGGAGAAAGGCAGATGCAGGTAGCTTAATTCGGTGGCCACTGCAGGAACCCAGGGCAGAGATGATGTAGAGTCACAGATAAGAGGTAATGAACATGTGAGAAGAAATCAGATTCTGAACATCAAAGTATAAAATCATCAAGTAAACAGCTGGATCATAATGCTCTAGAGTTTGGGAAAGAGGTCTGTAGTAAGAAATATAAAAGTGGTTGTTGTCAGTATATATGTAGCATTTAAAATCTTGGGACTGAATGAAATCACTCAGAAAGAAAGTGTAAGTAGAAAAAAGGAGAGTCCAAGAACAGAGACCTGGAGCACTTTAACCTTGGGAGATTGAAAGTTCATATGCTCAAAGTCAACAGTAGCCATGCTGTGTGGTGGGGTTCTGGATGGTGGTCATTTTCCTTACTGTCATTAGCCTGACTTCAGTGTAATGTTTGTGGAGCCAGAGATCTAAAGGACATACAGAATCCAGTGCTATGTCATTCTATCTCACTGTGGCTCTGCCTGTCAGGAACAGCATGAAGCATGAAAAGAATACAGAATTTCAGTAACACAAATCAGGCAACAAGGCTAAATGAGATTGTACAAGTATTACATATGTGTGTGAATTATCCAATGGCAGAGAAAGAAAATATGTTTTGAGCCAGATGGGAAAACATTACAATGAATTAAGACAATCAAATAAGTGCAAAACCTAATCAAGTTGTGAAGAGAATTACAATCTCAATGTAGGGAGTGGAGGGAAGTTGGACAGAAATGTTAACGATAGTCTGAACCCAGGAGAGAACAATGTCCTCTAAAGGACAGGAAGTCTCTGTTGTCATAGCAACTATAAAAAGCAGGTCAAGTTGTAGGTAAGTGACACAGGGAGAATCAAAAGCTTCATCTAGGCCCAAATTGCTCACTAATGTGTAACTTTAACTGGCATAAACAGGAATTTTAGAATTTAGCACAGAGATGATAAATCAAAACCATAATCAGAAAATAGTTGTAAGTTCAGGAAACTGGTTTTTGTAAAACTAGAAATAGTCTTCATTTACTGATTAAAGTATTACAAAATATGGTATTTAAGACAATTTATAAAGCTAACTTAGAAGCCAGAGTATTCTAAATTTAATCAAAATTAATTGGTTGGAACTGTGGTCTAGTTACTCAAAGATAATTTATTCAAGTTTCTAAACAGAGTTGGGATGTTTAAGAGAACTTGATATTCATCTTATTTATAATTTCACTTATTATATGTAGAGAATCACATAAATACCAGTTCTGTTTATCAAAGTGCTCAAGAAGGAACTCAAATATTTTAATGTATAAATGCAATTTTAAAAAACTCAAAACTTAAAAAAAGCATCAACCACAGAAAGATCTTTTTTGATTCACCTGCTAGAGTAATGAAAATAAAAACAGAGATAAACTAATAGGGCCTAATTAAAAGCTTTCGCACAGCAAAGGAAACCATAAACTAGATGAAAAGACAACCCTCAGAATGGGAGAAAGTATTTGCAAACAAAGCATCTGACAAGGGATTAATCTCAGTTCAGTTCAGTTGCTCAGTCAAGTCCAGCTCTTTGCGACCCCATGAACAGCAGCATGCCAGACCTCCCTGTCCATCACCAACTCCTGGAGTCCACCCAAACCCATGTCCATTGATTTGGTGATACCATCCAAACATCTCATCCTCTGTTGTCCCCTTCTCTTCCTGCCCTCAATCTTTCCCAGCATCAGGGTCTCTTCAAATGAGTCAGCTCTTTGCATCAGGTGGCCAAAGTATTGGAGTTTCAGCTTCAGCATCAGTCCTTCCAATGAATATCCAGGACTGATCTCCTTTAGGATAGACTGGTTGGATCTCCTTGCAGTCCAAGGGACTCTCAAGAGTCTTCTCCAACACCACAGTTCAAAAGCATCAATTCTTCCGCACTCAGCTTTCTTTATAGTCCAACTATCACATCCATACATAACTACTGGAAAAACCATAGCCTTGACTATCTTTGGGATTCTGCATTCAAATGGGTATATCTTTCCTTTTCTCCTTTGCTTTAATCTCAAACATATGCAAACAGTTCATGTAGCTCAATATATGTATGAAAAAAAACTAATAAAAAATGAGCAGAAGACTTAAGTAAACATTTCTCTAAAGTAGGCATACAGATGGCCAAGAGGCACATGAAAAGATGCAAAAAATTCACCTTTTGCACTGTGGTGCTTAGGCACCACAGTGAAATGTTTAAAAGTAAGTGTTTTCTAGACAGAAAGACCTAAGTTTTCTATTCTGAGTTTCTCTATACAACATAGTTTGGGCAAGTAGATCAAGCTCTCTATTATCCACCTTCCTAAGCTATGAAATTGGGATAACAATATTTTCCTTATCTGTCATTTTGCAGAAATAAAAAATATATAAAAGGCTCAGCTTGTCATTGGATAAGCAGTTAGAAAACATCCATAGTTATTTTGCTATTGTAGTATCTTTGCTATACTGTGCTCATTTATGTATGACTCTTTGCAACTCCATGGATTGTAGCCCACCTGGCTCCTCTATCCATGGGATTTTCCAGGTAAGAATACTGGATTGGGTTACAATTTCCTCCTGCAGTGGATCTTCCCAACTCAGGGACCAAACCCACGTCTCCAGCATTGCAAATAGATTCTTTACCATTAAGCCACAGGGAAAGCCCCATTTTAGCATCTACTAGTTAGCAAAAGCAGCTTTTAGATCATTTATGCATTGAAATGAGTGTATAATCTGATAGTTATACAAGCATCTATAGCATACAGTATGCATGTTCAGTCATGTCTGACTCTTTGCAATCCCATGGACTGTAGTCTGCCAAATTTCTCTATCCATGGAATTTTCCAGGCAGGAATACTGGAGTGCCTTGCCATTTTCCACTTCAGGGGATCTTCCCCACCCAATGATAAAACCACCATCTCCTGTGTCTCCTGCATTAGCAGATTCTTTACCACTGTGCAACCTGGGAAACCCATTTGAAATATAGTAGCAGATTATTTTATAATATTTTATAGGAGATTATTTTTATAATATAGCAGATTATAGTAGCTGGCTTAAAACTCAACATTCAAAAAACTAAGAACATGGCACCCAGTCCCATCATTTCATGGCAAATAGATGGAAAAACCATGGAAACAGTGACAGACTCCAAAAATCACTGTAAATGGTAACTGTAGCCATGAAATTAACAGACGCTTGCTCCCTGGAAGAAAAGCTCTGACAAACCTAGACAGCATATTAAAAAACAGATATTACTTTGTTAGCATTACTTTAATATTCTAGCAGCATATTAAAAACCATATACTCAAAACTGTGGTTTTTCCAGTAGTATGGATGGGAGAGTTGGACCATAAGGAAGGCTGAATACCAAAGAATTAATGCTTTTGTACTTTGGTATTGGGAAAGACTCTTGAGAGTCCCTTGCATTGCAAGAAGTTCAAACCAATCAATTCTATAGGAGATCAGTCATGAATATTCATTGGAAGGACTGATGCTGAAGCTGAAATGCCAATACTTTGGCCACCTGATGCAAAGAGCCAACTCATTAGAAAAGACCCTGATACTGGGAATGATTGAAGGCAGGAAGAGAAGGGGATAACAGAGGATGAGATGGATGGATAGGATTACCGACTCAACGGACATGAGTTTGAGCAAGCTCCAGGAGATGGAGAAGGACAGGGAAGTCTGGTGTTCTGCAGTCCATGGAGTTGGAAAAAGTCAGACATGACTGAGTGACTGAATAATTAAAACAGATTATCTGGGCTTCTCTGGTGGCTCAGATGGTAAAGAATCTTCCTGTTATGTGGGAGACCTGCATTTGATTTGCTGGAATAAGCACTAACCTGATTTCTAACATTAGAGACTAGCTTGGCCTGTTTGGGGATGCAGTGTTCCCTTTAAGAAAAATAATCATCCAATTCATATGAGGCATTGCCATGACTTCAGCAAGTGTTCTAACACTATTGATGTAGCATCTAGATATAAAATAGTTGGGTTTCTAAGTTTCACTGGGAGTGAATACAAGACCAAAGGTAGGTAGACACAAACGTCCCTGGAAAGAAAGGGCTATGGTCTAGAGACCAAGCTCCTACCTTGGCTTTCAAGTCCCTAGGACAACAATAATTCTCTGTAACTCAAGTCCCAGATGGCCGGCCTACAAAACTACTCAAGGATTACTACCTGACCTGCCTTTTAAGACAGAGGAATTTATGACCACATCTTCATCTTTTCTATCTTTGCCGGGCAGCTGATGACTTCATCTAAGAACATAAATCCTGCTTTCTTTGATTTAATACCTTCCTTCTGTGTGAAACCTCTCTGTGAGTTGCCCAGGCCTTTGGAGTCTTATCCTGAACTGTCTCTGCTTCCTGCATCATGCTCTCATTCAATCTCATTTGAATCACTGACATCTTAAATGACAAAAGCTTTCTTATCACCGACAGAAATCAGCTTCCGCATTCCCCTCTGAGTGATGATGCACATAGATATTTCCCTGTAAATAAAGTCAGAGCTTGCTACCTCCCTAGTGACAATGGTGCACACACCCAGAAATAGGTTTCAGATTTCAAGCAGTTGGTATAAGAGCAAAGAATTTGAAGGGAGCTCCCTATACAAGTTTCTCTGAATTGGTAATGATAATTTCCTGTGAAGTCAGTTATCAGTATGTGAATTAGCAGTAAGTGTTCTCATCACCACCATTAAGGAATTATGACTTGTTTTTATTATAAAAATAATACATGCTCATGATTTAAAGCCAAGAAATAGAAAAACATAGGGAAATATTTCACAAATAGGATCATATAGCACATGCTGTTCTACATCTTGGAATTTTTTCAGCTTACCTTATGCAAGCATTTATATATACCTCATTCTTTATAATGACAATAGTGTAATCCATTGTCTGGATACATTATATGCTTTTAACAAGTCTTCTTTGGTGGATATTTATGTGGTATACTGCATTTCATTCGACAAACAATGTTTAGGTTGCATATGGTGCTGTGTATGTTCAAGTGCAAAGCCTTACATATGTGTAACTAGAGGTTCATTCATAAAGGAAGAAATAACAAAAGAAAGGGTATATTTACTAAAAATGTTGGTAAATATTGTTAAATTGTCCTTGAAAATGGTTGCTCCAGTTTACATTATTATTTATAATTATTTATGTTTACATTAGTCTGGGCATTTTGAAGTGTTTGTTTCAGTTTCTGGGGTACACTAACCTATACGTCATGAGAATTAGATAAATTATTTCTGGCCTGGCTTTCTCACTCTATGGTCTCACTCCCAACTTTAAAATTTTTTATGATATATACAGTGAAGTTGTGCTTAACCATGGAAGGAGGTTCTGAAGTCAATTTCTAAAGAGGAAATTCTATGTAATCTAAAGTGCTTTTGAAAACATCTTAGACAGCTCATAAAGCACATAGCTTTGTGTTAACAAACATATTAATATATATTCAAAAATGATAAAATACAGTGTTCTTGCCTGGAGAATCCCAGGGACTGGGGAGCCTGGTAGGCTGCCGTCTATGGGGTCGCACAGAGTCAGACACAACTGAAGCGACTTAGCAGCAGCAGCACAATGTAAATCAAGTAAATATGGAAAGCGAAATTTCACATCATTATATTCTTAAAGATAAATGCTTTTTAGTTCAAGGAGATACTGACACCATAAAGGAATTCAAGAATTACTCAGGGAACCAATTTTATTTTCCATCTTGTATTAATCTAGCTAATTGTAGAGAGCAGAATTAATGCCAATGGGTCAAAGGAATGTCTTGAAGAAAGGGACAGATAACAGAGTTATAAGCTGAGTTAAAGGAGCAAAAAGAGATGGTAAGGTCTCCAGGGACTACATACAGTGGGAAATGGTTACTGTGCCAGGGCTTAAGGACAAACGGAACGTAATAGTGTATCCAAAGCCCAGAGACCAGTTTGAGCTGCTATGGTGTCTGACAGAAGCTATGAACTGGGGAGATGCAACTACAACCAGAGAATCAACTACAACTACACTGAGACACAGAAGCAGAAAGTGAGGATAGATACCCTGGCCTCCTTTCCCTTTGCCAGTGCACCTTCTCCAAACTTGACCAGAAGCCTTCTTGGAAAAGGAGATTGGATGCAATAGATGGGGATCAGCCTCCTGGAGCAGAGAGTAAGCCAGAGAAGTCAACTCAGGGGCAAAAGATCATTGAATGAATAGGCAGGAAAAACCACTTGTGGTATTTAAATTATTTTCTCTCTGTCTTTCTCTCCATCTCTGTCTCTATTTTTCAAAAATTTCTCTCTGCCTATGAAATTGAACAAGGTTAATGACCCTATAATGACACTCCACCATGTATGACAGCAAGCTTTAATAGTGAGCTTGTTCCTGTTGGATGCTTCTTCCAGCTCACAAAAGTGATCAGTAAAATGTCAGATAGGTTACATATACCAAAGAAGCTTAAAAAGAAAAGAAAGAAATATAAAATTACCTATGTACATAATGGGCTTCCCTGATGACTCAGAGGTTAAAGCATCTGCCTGCAATGTGTGAGACCCAGGTTTGATCCCTGGGTCGGGAAGATCCCTTGGAGAAGGAAATGGCAACCCACTCCAGTATTCTTGCCTGGAGAATTCCATGGATGGAAGAGCTTGGTGGGCTACAGTCCACGGGGTTGCAAAGAGTCGGACATGACTGAGTACTTCACTCACTCAGGTACATAATATCTGGGTCTCAACTTTTCTCATCTGTGAAACAAGGAGACTGGATTAGAAAGGGCCATTCTGTGACCACACACATTCCCAGATCCTTCTTCAGATCCACTGAATCAGAATCCTTGAGAGTGAGACCTCAGAATTTTTATATATAAAATACACCAAGGTGTTGCTGGCATGCATCTAGGCTTCTGAGCAACTGTATTCAAGAGTTACAAGACCCAAAATTCCGTGGCACTATCATAAAGTTAGAAAGGTGATCAAAAGAATCATTTCTCTTATGATCCAATAGGCAATGTTAGAATATTAGAAATTAAGATATATACATATATATGCTTCTCTAAACTATTCAAAAATTTTTAGTATTTTTTCTTTTTTGCATTGTCAGATTTTTATTCTAATGTTGGCAATCAATTTCACTGAGTATTTTGCATTTGTGTTTCTTTCTATAATTTAGGCACTGGGGTCTGACTCAAACTTATGTTAATTGAATCTATGCCATCACTAAGGGAGTAGCTTTTTTAATTGTGGCATCCTTTTGTGACACTCACCTAGAGCCAGAAATCCTGGAATGCAAAGTCAAGTGGGCTTTAGGAAGCATCACTATGAACAAAGCTAGTGGAGGTGATGGAATTCCACTTGAGCTATTTCAAATCCTAAAAGATGGTGTTGGTAAAGTGCTACATTCAATATGCCAACAAATTTGGAAAACTCAGCAGTGGCCATGGGACTGGAAAAGGTCAGTTTTGATTCCAACCACAAAGAAAGGTAATGTCAAAGAATGCTCAAACTGTAGCACAATTGCACTCATCTCACATGCTAAAAAAGTAATGCTCAAAATTCTCCAAGTAAGGCTTCAACAGTACCTGAACGAAGAACTTCCAGATGTTAAAGATGGATTTAAAAAAGGCAGAGGAACTAGAGATCAAATTCCCAACATCTGTTGGATCACAGAAAAAGCAAAAGCATTCCAGAAAAATTATCTACTTCTGCTTTACTGACTATACTGAAGCCTCTGACTTTGTGGATCACAACAAACTGTGGAAATTCTTAAAGAGATGGGAATACCAGACCACCTGACCTGCCTCCTGAGAGATATCTATGCAGGTCAAGAAGCAAAAGTTAGAACCAGACATGGAACAATGGACTGGTTCCAAATTGGGAAAGGAGTATGTCAAGGTTGTATATTGTCACCCTGCTTATTTAACTTATATGCAGAGTACATCATGGGAAACGCTGGGTTGGATGAAGCATAAACTGGAATCAAGATTGCCGGGAGGAATATCAATAACCTCAGATATGCAGATGACACTACCCTTAAAGCAGAAAGCAAAGAAGAGCTAAAGAGCTTCTTGATGAAAGTGAAAGAGGAGAGTGGAAAATTTGGCTTAATACTCAATATTTAAAAAGGTAAGATCATGGCATCTGGCCCTATCACTTCATGGCAAATAGATGGGGAAACAATGGAAACAGTGACAGACTTTATTTTGGGGGGCTCCAAAATCACTGCGAAGAACTGACTCATTGGAAAAGAGTCTGATGCTGGAAAGATTGAAGGTAGGAGGAGTAGGGGTCGACAGAGGATGAGATGGTTGGATGGCATCACCGACTTGACAGACATGAGTTTGAGCAAGCTCTGGGTGTTGCTGCAGTCCATGGGTTGCAAAGAGTCGGACATGACTGAGGGACTGAACTGAACTGAACTGAACATGAGGCGAATCAGTTTGTAGTAAGCTCTTGAGCACCATCACTGTGTGATCTTAGACAAAACATCTAACCTCCAGGTCCTCATTTTCCTCCACTCTCAAATGACAGAATCGGGCTAAATCATTGAGAATGTTCCTTAAAGCCTAAGACCCATTAGTCTAAGAAATGCTGCATTAAATCTACCTGTCTTCTTTGTTTTCTGCTGTTTCATTTTAAAAGAAGTCTGGATAAAAATAATTGTATAGGTAGTCCATGTTCATGGATTGCAATAACTAAGTTTCTGTTCAGTTCAGTCACTCAGTCATGTCCAACTCTTTCTGACTGAATGGACTGCAACACACCAGGCTTCCCTGTCCTTCATCAACTCCTGGAGCTTGCTCAAACTCATGTCCATTGAGACGGTGATGCCAACCAACCATCTCATTCTCTGTTGACCCCTTCTCCTCCCACCTTCAATCTTTCCAGCATCAGGGTCTTTTCCAATGTGTCAGTTCTTCACACCAGGTAGCCAAAGTACTGAAGCTTCAGCTTTAGCATCAGTCCTCCCAATGAATATTCAGGACTGACTTCCTTTAGGATTGACTGGTTTGATCTCCTTGCAGTCCAAGGGACTCTCAACAGTCTTCTCCAACACCACAGTTCAAAAGCATCAATTCTTTGGCCTTCAGTTTTCTGTATAGTCCAAATCTCATACCCATACATGACTACTGGAAAAACCATAGCTTTGACTAGACAGGCCTTTCCTGGCAGAGTGATATCCCTGCTTTTTTATATTCTGTCTAGGTTTGTCATAGCCTTTCTTCCAAGGAGCAAGCATCTTTTAATTTCATGGCTGCAATTTCTTTATAGTCCAAATCTCATACCCATACATGACTACTGGAAAAACCATAGCTTTGACTAGACAGGCCTTTCCTGGCAGAGTGATATCCCTGCTTTTTTATATTCTGTCTAGGTTTGTCATAGCCTTTCTTCCAAGGAGCAAGCATCTTTTAATTTCATGGCTGCAATTACCATCTGCAGTGATTTCCGAGCCCCTTCCCGCCCCCCCCGCCCCCCTGCCAAATAGTCTCTCACTCTTTTCATTGTTTCCCTATCTATTTGCTGTGAAGTGATGGGACCGGATGCCATAATCTTAGTTTTCTGAACGTTGAGTTTTAAGCCAAATTTTTCACTCTCCTCTTTTACTTTCCTCAAGAGGCTTTTTAGGTCTTCTTCACTTTCTGCCATAAGGGTGGTGTCAGCTGGATATCTGAGGTTATTGATATTTCTCCCTACAGTCTTGATTTCAGCTTGGGCTTCATCAAGCCCAACATTTCACATGATGGAATAATTAATCTTATTAATATTAAAATGTTCATACTACACAGAGAAATCTAAAAATTAAATACAATCCCTATCAAACCACCATGACAGTTTTCACAGAATTAGAACAAATAATAACCTTAAAATTTATATAAAACTACATAAGACCTGAAATGGGCAAAGAAAACTTAAGAAATAAAGCAGGAAGCATCATACTTCTTGATTTTCAGCTATATGTCAGACACAGCTATATGTATTGACACACATTGTGTCAGACACAATGGTATAAATAGAGACCCTGGAAATAAACCCATACACATATCATTAATTAATCTATGACAAAGGAGGAAAGAATACACAATAGAGAAAAGACAGTCTCTCCAGTAAGTGGTCATAGGGAAACTGGAAAGTTACATGTAAAAGAATAAAATTAGAACACTTTTTCTTACCATATACAAAAATAAACTCAAGATGGATTAAAGATCTAAATATAAGACCAGAAACCATAAAGCTCCCAGATGAAAATAAACATGGGCCATACACTTTTTGACATGGAACTTAATATTTTTTTGATCTGTTTCATCACACAAAGGAAACAAGAGCAAAAGTAAACAAATGGGACCTCATTAAACTTAAAAGTTTTTGCACAGCAAAGGAAACCATTGACAAAAAGACAGCATACTCTCTTTCCACTTATATGTAGAATCTAAAAAATAAGACAAATGACTGAATATAACAAAATAGAAACAGACAGATAACAAACTAGTGATTATCAGTGGAGAAAGGGGTGGGGGGATAGGCAAGATAGGTGAAGGGTATTAAGAGGAACAAATAACTAGGTATAAAATTAGATACAAGGATATAATGTACAGCACAAGGAATATAGCCAGTACTTTATAGTAACTCTTTATGGAGTATATCTATATCAATAATGAATAACTGTGATGTTTTCTTGAAAATAATACAATATTGTAAGTCAACTATATTTCAATAAAAATAAATAAGAGAGTCTGAGTTTTCCAAAAACTGGGTACCTTGTGCTAAAGAGAGTATGATAAATAAGCAATTGTTGGAAAGTTATTTACACTTCAAACCTGAGTTATCAACAGGGAAGTCCAAGAGGTTGGACAAAGTTTCCAAGCATCCCTCATGTTTATTCAGTCTTGTAATCAGAAGAGTGTTTTCTTGTCCACCTAATTTGATTTACCTTGACATGGAAATAACTTTTTTATCCACAAACTGCTTCTTCTTTCTAAATAATTTATACTCACACTGAACAATGCCAGAGAAACAAAAGCCACCAACAGAATCAAATTATAGTAATAAATACAGTAATAAATAAATACATTCATAGCTCAATAATGCTACTCAGCACTTCTATAATATTTCTCAGCCTGGAAGATGCATAGAGCCATGTCTTTTTCATGAGAAAAGGAGATCCTTCTAATTAATACTCCACTGACTAGTTAAGTTTTGGGAAGAAAAATGAGTTACTTAAGCAACTGACCATAAGAATCAAGGACCTGTGAAATAATTTATAGTTGTAACAAAGGAATGATGCTAAAGCTGAAACTCCAGTACTTTGTCCACCTTATGCGAAGAGTTGACTCATTGGAAAAGACTCTGATGCTGGGAGGAATTGGGGGCAGGAGGAGAAGGGGACGACAGAGGACGAGATGGCTGGATAGCATCACTGACTCGATGGATGTGAGTCTGAGTGAACTCTGGGAGTTGGTGATGGACGGGGAGACCTGGCGTGCTGCGATTCATGGGGTCGCAAAGAGTCAGACACGACTGAGCAACTGAACTGAACTAACAAAATGCATGACAAAGTTCATCAGTGATTTGCAAAAAATTGTTTTAATAACTGGCTTTAATAATAATGTATGACAAACCTAGACAGCATATTAAAAAGCAGAGACGTTACTTTGCCAACAAAGGTCCATCTATCTGGTCAAGGCTATGGTTTTTTCAGTAGTCATGTATGGATGTGAGAGTTGGACTGTAAAGAAAGCTGAGCACCAAAAAGTTGATGCTTTTGAACTGTAGTGTTGGAGGAGACTCTTGACAGTCCTGTGGACTGCAAGGAGATCCAACAAGTCCATCATAAAAAAGATCAATCCTGAGTATTCATTGTAAGGACTGATGTTGAAGCTGAAACTCCAATACTTTGGCCACCTGATGTGAAGAGNTGTAAAGAAAGCTGAGCGCCAAAAAGTTGATG
Organism: Cephalophus harveyi; assembly: GCA_006410635.1. Classification (NCBI taxonomy): domain Eukaryota; kingdom Metazoa; phylum Chordata; class Mammalia; order Artiodactyla; family Bovidae; genus Cephalophus; species Cephalophus harveyi. The sequence continues at coordinate 59,261 of SJYT01009864.1, forward strand.
CTTTTGAACTGTAGTGTTGGAGGAGACTCTTGACAGTCCTGTGGACTGCAAGGAGATCCAACAAGTCCATCATAAAGAAGATCAATCCTGAGTATTCATTGTAAGGACTGATGTTGAAGCTGAAACTCCAATACTTTGGCCACCTGATGTGAAGAGCTGACTCGTTTGAAAAGACCCTGATGCTGGGAAAGATTGAAGGCAGGAGGAGAAGGGGACGATAGAGGATGAGATGGTTGGATGGCTTCACCGACTTAATGGACATGAGTTTGGGTAAACTCCAGAAGTAGGTGATGGACAGGGAGGCCTGGTGTGCTGCAGTCCATGGGGTTGCAAAGAATTGGACATGACTGAGCGACTGAACTGAACTGAATAATAATGTATCCACATTATTTTATAACATACTTGACTGGGACTGTGGTTAAATTTATGGAGCCAAATCAAAGATTTACTCTATCTGGTTTTTATTCTTGTATTGACTATAAAAGGCATCAGTGAAAATCATTTGTTACCTGCCCAATTGGGTCATTATGCATGTATACACACTCAGTCAGGCAAACACATACTTGTGTTCCTTCCAAAATATTTGCACAGAAATAACACTCTTATTCTTTACATGTCTGTCAGTCCTGTTAACCCCATGTCAAAAATATAGAAACTTCAAATTGTTTAAAGACAGTTTCATTCAAGCCTGGCCTTATGTGTGCTCTGTTACTGAAATGGTGAGATTTCAGGATATCTGGACAAACTCACCTATCCAGAAACTATATAGTTCACCTGTTTGCCAATTCCTTAAATGGCTTTATCAGCAGGAAAACCTGTCATTGTATCACAGAAGAGAAAAGGCGTATAAATGCCAACATCCCCAGGAGATGCAGTTAATGAACTGAAAATCAATTACAATAAATATCAGAGTCATTCTACAAAGCAGTGTTGGGAAGGGCAGAGGATGATAAGGCAGGGAGCAGTGGACATAGAACTTGCCAGCCCAGGATACTTGGAGCCAGGGGCTGGTGGGGGGCAGTAATAAGAAGCATGCAATGATAAGAAGAATGTAAGCCCCATTCACTTCTACACAATCTAGCCCTGATAGTCTTCAATATACACAGAAGTGTGTTTACTCATTCAGTGCTATCACTAACACTAATCTCTAACCCACTTCACATCACTGTCTAAAATCATTTCTAAGGTCTCTCAAACCTAGGCATTCTGATTACAATTAGTGAGGCCTTTCTCATAAATACCAATATCTTCCTATTGTTCACAAGAGGTGGTATAATAATTAAGAGTGAGCATTCAAACCCTGGCTCAGCTTAAGGCAACTCAGCTAGGTAAATGACACTAAACTTAGTGGCCTGAGTCTCTGTTACCCTTCAGTAAAGTGAGGGCATTAATAGTTATGACTATTAATGTGATGAGTCAAGCTCATCACACTTCTAGTACTCAAAAAATGCTGTTGGATTTCTTTGGTTCTCTGTGCTGAAATTGCCCTGAGGCAAAACAGTTAACGAGCCAGAAGTTGCATGTTTTTGTGTTCCATGAAAACATCAGAGCATGTCTTAGTTTGGGTTTCCACAAAAGTAGAGATTAGGACGAGGACATGAGAGTATAAGTAGCTTCTTTGGGAGGTGGTCCCTGGAAGCAGAAAGGAGAAGCAGTAAGAACGAGGTAGAGAAGTAGGGTCTAGTCTAAGGGTGCATCACTGGGGCTGCTGCTGTAGACAACAGGGGCTTGATTCAGCAAGGCCCTCCGGAGCTGTGGTCTCCTGAAGGGTAGGTAGAAGGCTGATGCATTTTTCTAATAATCCCACAACACCTTTGCATGAAGGCTGCTGATGGGGATCCCTGAACATCAGGGAGACTCCAAAGCAGAAATTCAAAAGAATGAAGGCACCTGTTTGAGTTGTGAGACTGGCAGTGAAAGATGAGGCTGAGCACCCATGCTGTGGTCCATGACAGCTGCAGCCAAAACCAGAGGAAGGCTCAGATGTGTGGCCTGAAGCTCCAGAAACACTGCTGCACTCAGTGGTTTGTGGAGACTTCAGCTGAAAATTGAATGCAAAGGATTCACTTCTGTCATATAGTTTGAGATGAATAAATGTTAGTTGCTATCTTTAATGTGATGATTCCTTTTTATTTTCTAGGCTTACTAGCAGTAATAACAGCTACAAGTTAAATGAGAATTAATTAACAATTAAATAGTAATTGTCATTAGCTATGTGTGATTTATCTTTTCTATGTCCTCTCCTAATTATAATTATGATGTCCTTCACTGCATACATTCAGGTAAGTGCTAATGAATATTTTTATTATAAACAATTGAATAATAATGTTTGATTACAAGCCACAGTGTCTCTTAAAACAGCTTAAGAAATTATTTTATTGTTTTTTTTTTAATTGCTGAGTAGTTGGCTTACAATGTTAATTTCTGCTGTATGGAAAAATGATACAGTTACACAAATACACACATATTTTTTCATATTCTTTTTCATTAGAGTCTATCACAGGATAGTAAATATAGTGCACTGTGCTAAGCAGTAGGAACTTATTATTTATCCATCCTATATATAATAATTTGCATCTGCCATCCCTAAAAGAAATAATTTTGAATTAACCTGAATTAGACTGTAACCTTATCAAGGAGCATTAGCTTAAGAAATTATTTTATTGTTTTTTTTTTTAATTGCTGAGTAGTTGGCTTACAATGTTAATTTCTGCTGTATGGGAAAATGATGCAGTTACACAAATACACATATATTTTTTCATATTCTTTTTCATTAGAGTTTATCACAGGATAGTAAATATAGTGCACTGTGCTAAGCAGTAGGAACTTATTATTTATCCATCCTATATATAATAATTTGCATCTGCTATCCCTAAAAGAAATAATTTTGAATTAACCTGAATTAGACTGTAACCTTATCAAGGAGCGAATCTAAGCCTTTCTGTCTTGGGTTTTCTCCCATCCCAAAGCCCTAATTCTGAGCTCATCACACTTCTAGTATTCAAAAATGCTGTTGGATTTCCTTGGTTCTCTGTGCTGAAATTGCCCTGAGGCAAAACAGTTAACCAGCCAGAAGTTGCATGTTTTTGGGTTCCATGAAAATATCAATAACTGTAGCTATTAATACTGTGTCGAGCACTTTGTGCCAAGTTGCTGAGGCTCAGTCTTTCAAGAAGTCAAACCACAAAAATAATCATATAATTGATCACTTCCCAAAATGCATTCTAAATGGTTTAGTTCAGTTAGGAAACATATAAGAAGGTAATAGTACTTGGGGCTTCCTTTGTAGTTCAGTGGAAAAGAATCTGTCCGCCAATGCAGGAGACCCAGGCTCAATCCCTGGGTGGGGAAGATCCCACATGCCATGGAGCAACTAAGCCTGTGCACCGTAACTACTGAGCCTATGCTCTAGAACCCAGGAGCTGCAACTACTAAAGCCTGCATGCCCTAGAACCCCTGCTCCTCAACAAGAGAAGCCACTGCAATGAGAAGTCTGCACACTGCAATGAAGAATAGACCCCACTGGCTGCAACTAGAGAAAACCTGCAAAGCAACAAAGACCCAGTACAGCCAAAAATAAAGAAAGAAAGAAGATAATAGTACCATTTGACTTCTGGCTAAAATTTCTCAGAAACAGTTTAACATCAAAGTAAGAAATCTCTTTGCTTTTTGGATAGATTGGCTCCCTACTGATACTTATTGGTTTGGCTGAAAGCCTACTTTATTTTTATTTATTTATTTTTAGTACATGGAGATACGATTATTATTTGCTGAGGTTGAGGAAACTCAGCCACAGAGAAATTAAACAACTTGCCTGAGATTAGACAACTTGGAGGCTGACTCCAGGGTCTGTGTTTAACCCTCTGCTGGCTACCTCATTGGTGGTCATTGATGGATATTGTGAGAGATGCCTGGCACACAGCACAGCTTTTAATGACCAACAACTCACTGCCTATGAGGGAGGCAGCAACCGGCACTTTCAGAACAATGAGCCCACTGCTTGCTCAACCTCAACCTCAAAGTACTACAAAGATGTTCTTCATAGATTTGTGGATTTTTATGTATCTCTGGATGCACAAAGGTGATAGACTGTGGGGGCCACAGTGGAACTAAGGCAAAAAAACAGTTAGGAGAGTCTAGTAATAGTCCAGGCAAGAGATGATGGTTTCTAGAACTAGGGTAGAGACAAGGAGTTGGAAAGAATTTGCTATGGTTGAGAGATAATTAGAAGGTCAAATGGTCAGGGCTTGTGAAATGATTGATTCAAATTCAGAATCCTTGGTGGAAGCTTCCAGTTAATCAAGCCTTAAGTCCTGTGCTCACGTCTGGGCTGCTAAGTGAAGGGAGGATGCATTTCCAGTCACCTCCAGCTTCAGAAGCACGACACAGGGCACTACCTCCCTCCAAGGACTTATACATCAGGAATATCAGAAAGAAAGGAATTCAGATGCTGAGCAGCCAAAAAGAAGACAAATGTCAACTAAAGAGTGACAAGGAAGGGTCTAAGAACAATAGTTCTCTGACCTGAGCAAACAAAGGGTCGTGGTGCCATGTACTGAGAGAGGGAATCCAGGAGGAGAAGCAGGATTAGGAGACAGAGGATGAAAAAAGTTTGCTGCTAGGCATGATGAGTTTGAGACCTATGGAATATCCCATTTGAATCAAGTCCTTCATTCATTTTGGTCAATCCATGGGTAACTAGGAGAAATGAAAAGTCCCAACTGCTCCACAAGACTCAGAGAAATCTGGGCTCTGGATATTTCACCAGATTTGTCTCATACCATTCTCTGCCTTGCTTGACTGACTCCAGCCACATCAGGCTTTCCTTAATTTTCTTAAATATATCATGCCACTGTCTGCCTTAAGATTCTGGCTCAATCCACTTCCTCTGTCTGAAATGCTTTTTTTTTTTCCCTTAGCCTAGTTCAAGGTATTCATTCATTCGACTTCAGGGCAGATGTCATTTCCTCAGGGAAGACTTTTCTAAACTTCAAATAAGATGCTGTCTTAGCACTTTCTACTTACTTCTCCCACAAAGTTTAAAATGAC
>SJYT01009864.1:70557-90756 GCA_006410635.1 Cephalophus harveyi
TGTGGTGTTGGAGAAGACTCTTGAGAGTCCCTTGGACTGCAAGGAGTTGCAACCAGTGCATTCTGAAGGAGATCAGCCCTGGGATTTCTTTGGAAGGAATGATGCTGAAGCTGAAACTCCAGTACTTTGGCCACCTCATGCAAAGAGTTGACTCATTGGAAAAGACTCTGATGCTGGGAGGGATTGGGGGCAGGAGGAGAAGGGGACAACCGAGGATGAGATGGCTGGATGGCATCACTGACTTGATGGACGTGAGTCTGAGTGAACTCTGGGAGTTGGTGATGAACAGGGAAGCCTGGCATGATGCGATTCATGGGGTCGCAAAGAGTTGGACACGACTGAGCGACTGAACTGAACTGAACTGAACTGTGCCTTAGTAGTCACTTGTAGTCTGAGGTATATTTTCCAAGTAGGAGATTTTCTTCTAATGCATTGGGCTTTCATCTTCACTTCCTCCTGAGATTTATCCCAGAGCCTGAGTTACCCCAGTGGGTATATCTAGTCAGATCCCAGCACTTCATACTCTAACCTAATCAATAACAATTGACTAGGCCATACTTCCCTGTGTCTTACCCCAGACTCCAGAGTTTCTTTATTTTATCCCACACTCCACAGAAAAGTCTCAAATGATTCACAGTTTCTATAGAAGCTCTCTATTTGAACTTGCAAAAAGTATATGAACAATGACATTAGCAAAAAAAAAAAAAAAAAAAACAACCTATCTATCTGAGATTTTGGCATAATACCCTTCCTTGAATTCCTGGAGTTTGAAATCTATACTGCAGGCTCTGAAAAAATATTCTTTGTATAATCTGGAAATCATCTTTCATCATCAGTTAATATTTCCTTGGAAAATGTATTGTATTTTTAGTTTACCTACAAAGACAAATGTTATAAGAATACAGTTTGGATTCATTAATAATTATAAATAAACAAAATCTTTGAACCCTAGAAATTCATTGTTCCTGTTAAAAGCTGACCTTTGTGTATCCTTGTGAATTTCTTCTCTACCTCCTGTAAAATGCTTTTATTCCTCAAAAACTCTGATTACTGGCACTCCTTCATTTCTAATAAACTCTTTTAATGTGAGAAGTGTCACCCTTCCAGATTTTCTAAACTTTTAAAAATACGATGCTATCTCATCCCAAACTATTGTCACTCACTTTGTGTTAACAGAGATCAATATCTACTACAGCAGCCAACACAAAACTGGCTGATCTTAAAAGCACTACTTATTCGTACGCTTAAAAATATAAGCTATGTCTCTTCATGAAAAGACTCACCCACACCTGCAATAGGATCCCATGGAAAGAGGATAAGATGCTGAATTCTGCTATATGTACATCAATGTCCTTCAATACTCTTATTATCTGTGTAGCCTCAGACCTGCCTTTGCCTCTTTAAGACTCAGTCACCTCATTTGCAAAGTGGGGCTAACACTATACAACAAAGATTAAATATGTACTTAAAGATTCTAGAGGTGAATAGAATTGGAAGGTGTTATGCATGTGTTGATTCTGTTCCTATCTCTTAGTTCCAAACCACATCAGAATAATAGCTTTCGGTCTACTTGGAACTATCTTCTTGTACACACCAGCATTACCTGTCTCCCCACTCAAGTGATTTATAAACACATGTGTTCTTTTGAGCACCAATCCTATCTCCTAGAAAAATTACTCCCTTGGGCATTTTGGGCTTTCTGTCTAGCAAAAGCAGAGATGCTAGCTGTTTCCACTGCCTGTAAGGATCCTTGGCTCCTTCACTTCTCACATAGATCATAGCCTGTCTCAGAAACCAAGACAATCACGTGATATTTTAGGTATCAAGTATTTGGAAGCAAACAATACTAAACCAAAACTGTACTGCTATGCACTGATTTTAAATAGAACATTTTACAAACGGGCTGTCTTCTGTTATTACTAGTACTGTTATACTTGCCTTGAAGAAGAATGTTTACATTTGAAGGACTATATATATATTGCTTCTCTATATTTTAATGTGTAGAAATTACCAAAACCTCCTCACAAGTGTAATAACCTGCTGCTCTGGAGAATTATAAATCATTCTTTATTTTAAGCAAATTATTCACACATTTTCTTAGACTGATTCTATCTCTTCCAATTAGAAAAGAGGAGATGAAACAATCCTACGTGGGCAGGTATAATATTTGCTACACAGTACTTAGCAGCACTCTTCAATTGTGCTATGATGCTCACTTGCATCAGAGAACACGCTAAAAAGGCAGACTTCATAGCTCCTGAGCTGGACTCTCCACAGAGGAGGCCCAGAGATGTTCAAAAGTTTAAGAAGCACCTCTTGATAGATAAACTTGGACCAACAAACCTCCGAAGCTTAGTTGAAATATTAAACCTGGAATTTAAGTAAATTCAGGTAAGTTTTTAGAGATTTATAAGTTATCATCATCATAGAAAGAAAGATGTCCTTAACTGAGCCAAAGGTGAGAAAAGTCAAGTTTTCACTCTCCACATTCTCCCCTTTGTACTATATTAAAATATATCTAATTTTAAAAGTCTTTTTAATAGAAAGAAATTTAAAGTTTATCTGAATTCTAAGAATTCTCCACAGAACTAGAGAGGAGTCTAGCATTTATTTATCTAGTCCACAAATATATATTTATTTGTGGACTAGATAAATATGCCAGATACTGGGGCAGGCTCTGGCATTATAGTAGCAATGGAAAGGGCAATTCACTCATGGACTTTACAATCCTGTCTAGCAGCAGCCTCTTCCAGAAACTACAGGCAGCCTGGAAATGACATTTCAAAACAAAACATTTTTTACTATTTTCCTTGAAAAACTTACTTCAAACTGACTTTAGAATCTAATTCCTGGTAAAGTGTACTCAGACTTTAGAACATCATCCTTCAAACATCTGTTGTACAGTATTTTTGGGGCTCTACAAAGCCTTGGTTTATAAGATGAACCATGCATTTGGACTAGAAAAACTGAAAATGAACTATTTCACAATAAAACCTCAGTGCTTTTCATAGTATTTCTATTTTCTTGTGAAAATCCTTTAGTTGGAATGAGCCCTGCCTGTGGCCATGGTTACCTCCATTTTTCATCATGTCTCTCCACCTTAAAACATGAACAAAACAATCTTTGAGGTGAGTAAGCATATGGCTGCTCTCAAAAAACAAATTAACCATCTATTTAATTCTGTATTCACCATCTTACTACCTGTATGACACTGAACGAGTTATATAAGCTTTCCGCATCTCAGTTTCCTCACCTGTAAAATGAGATAATAATGGAATCAAATTTATAGTGATGCTGTAAGAGACAAAGGAATAAAAAGATAGATAAACTTCTGGGGAAATGCCTGGTATATAATAGTATTCAATTATAAGGTTGCATCTCTCATCATACTTCTGAACCCCTAGGAAATAAAGGCACAGTTTATCAATTAAAGGCCACAGTTTGGATTTGGATTTTACTTGAAAGCTCATGTTTTTTATTCAGTATCCTGCTTCCTTTGATGTAGCCATTCATCCAACATATTCAGTGCCATCTTTGTATAAAGCACTGGTCTAAGCACAGTGCAAATGAAAGGATGAAAAGACAAGACTTCTGACCCTCAGGTTACAGCTTAGAAGAGAACATAAGGAATACAGATAAATTGCCATTATAAAGGTGGACACCAGAGCTCCAAGAAATAGGTATAGGGAAGTTCAGAGGAGATATTAATTAATTCCAGTTGATGGGTGGTGAAAGGCTAAGGGGAGGGGATCAGATATTCATCATCATGGTGTGTTTCAGACCAGTTACACACATAGGGTCCAGCAGCAAGGGAAGAATATGGCCTCATGGAGGTTCTGGCTACACATAGACTATAATCTCTCTCCTGATTGGCCTGCTGTTCAAAGTTAAGATTCTCATATAAACTGGCATCAAACATCCATGTACACTGGGGTCTTTAAAAAGTCCCTCTTTACCAGGACCTTGAAGACAAAGTTGAAATTATTGATTTGAATTCATAAGCCAACAATTCCATCAAGCTCTGTCAGGAGAACCACCTCCCACATTGTTGACAGCAAGAGATCTAAGGTCCAACCTTGCCAGGTCAGTAATGGAGAGAAGACAGCACTGCTACCTAATGGTGACTGCATCGTCATGAAGAGAAAAATACGCTGGCATCTGCCCAAAGCCCGGTAAGCAGATGGCCATGGGCACAGAAGCCATCATGACAATTGGCACCTCATTGGGATGCTCTGAACTGGGAAGGGGCCTGAAAAATGCCCTCCCTTGGCTGCCCTTCCTCATGAGGCATATTGGTGTCACAGGAGGGGGACAACTGCCTGACTGCTGCCAAAGAGAGAAGAGATGGCCTTTAAAATCTAGGCTACTGCAACCACCTGGGTAGTCAATCTGGTGCCTTTCAAACCATCAGAGAGCATCTTAAAGACGTATGTATGATTTCCTGTAGGATAAATGATATCCAACAGATTCCATTCAAAGTTGGCTCATAGGACAACAAGCCAAGTTTCAAGATGGTAGAGTGGTTTGAGTCCTCTGGAGTCAGTGAGTTAGGTATGACACACCTGGTGTGTTAGGTATGTGGCACACAATTGTTTTTTCTATCTTATGATTCTGAAGTGGGTGCTGCGTGAATAACCAAATGAATTCATGTTTTCTGAGGATAAGTACCATTGAAAGACTAGGATTTTAGCTATGTAAATAGTCATTATAAGTAACAAACTACCTTGCAAAAGTTTGCTAATTTGGGATTTTTTTTATGAGTTGATGAAGATCCACTTTCTTTTTTGAAACATATAGTTTCATTGTATTTATAATATTGCCTAACATTTTGGATACCTTAACCAATTGGCATGAAAACACTCATGTGTTGCACCACAACAAACACACACACCTACACACTCTGCTTATTCTTAATATGCTTTTGAGTAGATCTCTCTGAATCCATAGTAAGTAAAATATAATGGCAAAAGCCTGACCTGTATTTCAGGCTTTGAATTATGAACTGAGTTTCAGTAATAAGAATATCTAATATTAAAAGTCACTCCAAAATAAGATATTCCAGTATGCATTACATTTACATAAAATTTTGACTACTGCTGTTTCAAATCAATTTTAAAAATGGTTGAGAATGCTTCCCTTTAAAAATAACAACCAAAAAACACAGCCAATATACCCAAGATGCCCTTATTTTTTTTTTAATTACATAAGATATGCTGTTTTATATGAACAGAATTTTAGAGCAGAGAACCCTAATAGTTATTTCAATTGTTTTAGGGTTTAAAAAAGTTTAATCATGAAGGTATCTGTTTAGTCAATGACCCACCCATTTCAGCCAGAACATGACCAGTTTGAAGTAGTATCTGATCACAGAAAATAAAGCCATAATCAGCTACCAGATAAATAAATTATTATATTATTTTATAATAGCAGGTAATGTTTGATCATATAAATATATAACTTTATGAAGTATTATGTAGAGTATTTTAAAGATGACATTTCAATATTCAAAGAAACCATTAATAGTATATGATCAATTAAAACTGAGATTATATCAAACTATCCTAAAAATATAAAGAGATAAGCATTCAAATAAAGTAAATGTTAAGGGATTGAGACAAAGTTTGGTTGAGAAATTAAAAGTCAACAAAACTTTTACTTATATGCAGCTACTTTTCAAAAGTATATGATCCAAAATTGTTCCCCTAGGAGGTCAAGGAAAATTATTAGGTAAGGTACTGTTTTCATTTCCATAATGGTCAAGAGACTTCTACTCCACTCTTTAGGAGGAAGATACTTGTCTCTATCCTCTTACTGACTCCTTCAAAAGAGTGANCAAAGTACACAAGGATGGGTCGAGGCTTTGCATTGGGGCAATCCCTTTGGTGTCCTATTCTCTGAGCAAAGTCAATTTTAATAGCATTTGGTGCATCGGTAAAACCCATTTTATCTATTAGAATTTGGTACACCACACTTTCAATATATTCAAATCTTTCTTCGGGCACATTTAAAAATCTCAGGCTGGCCTTGCTTCCCACATGACCTAAGTGTTTAATATAATCATGGATGTCTCTAGTTTCCCTCCGAGACTGGACGAACCCTGTCCGCAGCTGCTCAATTTCATTTTGCACAACCTCCACGCTGCTGGAGATCTCATCAATGGAATGCTTGAGGGCATTGACATGCCCTCGGAGTTCAGAAAGTTCTGTTTCGATCTGACTTATTCCCTGAAGTTCCTTAAAGATCATTTCCATGACATCCTGCGTTTGGCTAATGCAGACAGAGGAACTGAATCCAGGCTCCAGGGCGTTGGTCTTTGGGTTTCGGGCAGTTCTGTCCAAAGATTTGCTTCTGATTCCCCAGGTTTTCTTCATTGTGCTCAACTCTGAATCTGAGGAGACACACTCTTGACTCTTTTTCCACTTCCTCAGTTTGCGTAAAGCTCCTAGCTTTAAGCTGTGCAGAGTGCGTTCCCCGTCGGAACTCCCCTCTGAGGGTGCCAGGCTGCTGGAGCTCTTCCTGTTGCGTCTGACAGGCATCGTGCGTGTTGACTGCGCCTGGTTTTCTGTACTGCTCCTTAGTTCACTGAGTGATTCCGAGTAGGAGCTCTCAATGGAAGATAACTCCTGAAGGAGCTCCTCATGATCACCATTGGTTACATGAATATTCTTCTGGAGGCCGTTGGCAATAGCTACTCGGTAACTGAATGTGGGGGAGAGAGAAAATTCTTTGTTAGCCTCCTCTTCTTCAGTGGATAAGTTGCGAGTGGATGAACACTTTGCAAGCTTCTTTACTGTACTTTTCAAGGTGTTAGAAAATTTGGGGGGTTTGCTCTGGCCAGCAACAGGAAGGTCTTGATCTTTTTTTGGCTGATGATTCTCTTTTTTTTTGGTTGTATTTCCCAGTTTCTTTGTAAACATTCCTTTGCAAAGCTTATGGATGTAAGGTAAAATCCTGTCTCTTATACACATCTAGATGTGTATAAGAGACAGATATATAACTTTATGAAGTATTATGTAGAGTATTTTAAAGATGACATTTCAATATTCAAAGAAACCATTAATAGTATATGATCAATTAAAACTGAGATTATATCAAACTATCCTAAAAATATAAAGAGATAAGCATTCAAATAAAGTAAATGTTAAGGGATTGAGACAAAGTTTGGTTGAGAAATTAAAAGTCAACAAAACTTTTACTTATATGCAGCTACTTTTCAAAAGTATATGATCCAAAATTGTTCCCCTAGGAGGTCAAGGAAAATTATTAGGTAAGGTACTGTTTTCATTTCCATAATGGTCAAGAGACTTCTACTCCACTCTTTAGGAGGAAGATACTTGTCTCTATCCTCTTACTGACTCCTTCAAAAGAGTGACTTGTGACCGTTCAGGCACAGCCTAGGACTTTAATGTCCTCCCTTAGCTGCATCAGTAGGTAGTGAATGAAGCTGTGGTCCTCCATGGTTCAGGATGGGGTTGGCTGTGTAGACCTAGTTCTTCCTGCTGGCATGCTCCAAAGTACAAAATTGATGGGGAAAGGAGTGGTAATTCTTTTAAGATTAAGTTTATCTTTCTCCCAATCCCTTTACAGAACCAAAATGTAGACCCCAGGCTGCTCTTTGATTTCACCCTCCCTTCCTTTGATACCTGATGCCATTAAGTCGAAAATATGAAGGGTGTTTTTTGACTAATCCTAGCACAGAAATCTTGATCCACAGAGTATAGCGCTTATTTTAGTATGACCTATTTGAAAGCAACTTGATTTTAAATTGTCAAGCCCAGCTTATTGGGGGAGCCAAGTAAAATAAGATTCTTCTCAGAATAAACATGAAAATTCCTTGAAACTAAATTCCTTCTCCCAAGAGTAAACACAGAACATGTTCTAAAGAACACAACCCAGTGAGCTCATAATATAGCGGTTAAACATAAATACCTCCAGCCAGGATCTTCTCTTCCAATTCTGCCATTTGCTTCTTATAGGCTCTCAAAGCTGCTTCTTTGAAAGAGGGACGAATCCTCTTTGGCTTTGTGACTTCCACTGGTTGTTCAGGGATGTTTTGGTTTTCATCTTCTTTCATTTCCATTTCAGTTGGTGCTTCATTTAAGGGTTCCAATGTCCCTTCACTAACCACATCATCTGCCTGCCCATCATAACCCTCATCTTGTGGGGTTTCATAAGGGGTTTCATATGAAGGGTGATCATACTCCTGCATTTGTTCATCTGTTTCAGTAACACTAGTCCTGTTTTCTAGTTTAGCAAGGACTTGTTCCATTACTTCAACATAATCTGTTTCATTATCAGCCAATGGTTCACTATAGTCCTCTTCATCCTCTGCTTTGTAATAATAAGGTTCTGTGTAGACATCAGAGTCAAGGGTTGTACTCGATTCATTTGCAGTTGATTGGGATAATGTCCGAAATCTCCCCATTAAGGAAGAGCCACTGTCCTCATACCCACTGAGACTCTGTGTGCTTTTGTTCCATACCACTTCCAAGGCTGACTTAGCTCTCTGTAGTGTAGATCCAAATTTTGGGAAGCTGAAAGCCTTATCGGAAAGGTCAATGCTTAATCGACTATGCCAAGATTTGGGTGGGGCATCCTCTGAATCATCACTTTGCAATTCACTTTGACTTCGATACATCATGGACAACTGGTTTTGGTTTTGGTACAGTTCATTAGAATTAGGTTCCTGATAAGAATTATACTGGCCAACCCACTGTCCCTGTGGCTCATTATCCAGCCCAGGGCATGGAGATGAGTTGTCATCTTGGGTTAAATCATAGCTCTCAGAGTCATCCTGAAGGTCTCTGTGGCCCTTTCCCAAGTCTTCTAGGTCTTTATGGTAAACATCAAGTTGTTGATCCGATAGACTGTTTGTGTCATAGTCAAAAGCTTCCTGGGTAGATGAATCTAAACCTAAATCGGCTCCTTGCTCTTCTTGATTCCATTCTTTCCATGGAGAAAGATCTTCATGTAAAGAGAGCTGAGAATCACTGTAGTGGCTTTGGTCTCCAGATGCACACACCATGCCATTACTCACTCCACTGTCCACGGTTTCTGTGTTCTCAATTTCACTCTGCACTTGGACACCCTGAGGAGCTCCATTCAAACCCTGATCCTGAGGGCTGTTGTACATGGTAGGGGTGCCCTCCTGTTTCCTCTGCCAAAGTTCCCGGTCTGAAGAAGACAGGAGGGAGCTTCCATTAGTTCTAGTGAAAAACTGATTTTCTGAAAAATCCTCTGAATAAGATTGACACAGTTTGGAAAAATCAGATTCAGAACGGCTAAGTTTAGCAGTGAAAAAATCACTCTGTGAGTGCCAGAGAGGTGTCACATCTGCATAATGGGTTGTGGTTTGTTTGGCCAAGTTATCCGATTCTGGCAAATGTGAAGAAATTTTATCATATTCTGATTTATTTGCAATTTTGCTGCTACTAGCAGTTTTATTCTTGGCTTTAGCATTGTGTGATTTTGAACTTGATTTGGAAGCACTTCCTTTTGTTGGAAACTCTGACTTGGAAAGCACAGCATAACTGTTTCTATTGAGGTCAGATGCCAGCTCTCCATCACTGTCATCAGGAGAGTGCCAACTGTTCTTCTTAAGTCTGGGCTCTGGAGTAGACAGCTTTATGTCCATGCTCTCATATGTCTGGGAGGATGGTATCCCTCTTTCTTTTCTTTCTTTGATGTCATGAGTAAGAATATCTGTTGAGATTCCAATGCCTGTTCCTTTGAGTTTATAGGATTTTTTTAAGACTAAATCCCTTTGCTGAGGGGTTTCAAAGTACACAAGGATGGGTCGAGGCTTTGCATTGGGGCAATCCCTTTGGTGTCCTATTCTCTGAGCAAAGTCAATTTTAATAGCATTTGGTGCATCGGTAAAACCCATTTTATCTATTAGAATTTGGTACACCACACTTTCAATATATTCAAATCTTTCTTCGGGCACATTTAAAAATCTCAGGCTTGCCTTGCTTCCCACATGACCTAAGTGTTTAATATAATCATGGATGTCTCTAGTTTCCCTCCGAGACTGGACGAACCCTGTCCGCAGCTGCTCAATTTCATTTTGCACAACCTCCACGCTGCTGGAGATCTCATCAATGGAATGCTTGAGGGCATTGACATGCCCTCGGAGTTCAGAAAGTTCTGTTTCGATCTGACTTATTCCCTGAAGTTCCTTAAAGATCATTTCCATGACATCCTGCGTTTGGCTAATGCAGACAGAGGAACTGAATCCAGGCTCCAGGGCGTTGGTCTTTGGGTTTCGGGCAGTTCTGTCCAAAGATTTGCTTCTGATTCCCCAGGTTTTCTTCATTGTGCTCAACTCTGAATCTGAGGAGACACACTCTTGACTCTTTTTCCACTTCCTCAGTTTGCGTAAAGCTCCTAGCTTTAAGCTGTGCAGAGTGCGTTCCCCGTCGGAACTCCCCTCTGAGGGTGCCAGGCTGCTGGAGCTCTTCCTGTTGCGTCTGACAGGCATCGTGCGTGTTGACTGCGCCTGGTTTTCTGTACTGCTCCTTAGTTCACTGAGTGATTCCGAGTAGGAGCTCTCAATGGAAGATAACTCCTGAAGGAGCTCCTCATGATCACCATTGGTTACATGAATATTCTTCTGGAGGCCGTTGGCAATAGCTACTCGGTAACTGAATGTGGGGGAGAGAGAAAATTCTTTGTTAGCCTCCTCTTCTTCAGTGGATAAGTTGCGAGTGGATGAACACTTTGCAAGCTTCTTTACTGTACTTTTCAAGGTGTTAGAAAATTTGGGGGGTTTGCTCTGGCCAGCAACAGGAAGGTCTTGATCTTTTTTTGGCTGATGATTCTCTTTTTTTTTGGTTGTATTTCCCAGTTTCTTTGTAAACATTCCTTTGCAAAGCTTATGGATGTAAGGTAAAATCAGGCTCTTGAAAAGATTAGCCACCATGGAGAGCAATTAGTGCAAGCTTTTCTGTCCCAGGGAAGTAAATAATGTATCAGGATGGAATTCTGTAAATCCAAGGCCAGCATCACTGTTCAGATGTTCTGTGAATCAGTGAAAAAAGCAGGAAGGGCTGCTGTGGCTGCCACAGAGTCACTGTCCTGGGAAAACCAGAAGCCAGGCTCCATTTATGAAAGACATTCATTCTCTCTTAGAGGAGGGGTTTCAGGAGTCTCTCTCATTTCCACGTAACTTCAGGCAGTTCCTAAAAAAAGGAATTGCAAAGTGAATATCAGAATTCGATCCTAGATTTAGCCCATGGCTAACAGCTTTTAAACTATTCAAGATACACAGTGTGTGAAAAATTGCAGAGGGGACACAGAAATATCTGAATTTCAACACATACTTTTAAAACAACTAGGTAAGGAAAGCAGAACTGATAACTGTGTTTAAATTATCATTTCATTTTCCTAAATCACTTATGGGAAGACACAGTTAAAATATTAGTAAAGGTAATAGTAATTATTTAGAAAAGTTTGTATAAGATGACAGGCAAATTTTAATAACTATTATATAATCACTATATGAGCTTATCATTTCTACTTTATATCTTTTCCTAAAATTACATTTACTTATACAAATGTTACATTTCAATTTAAATATATTTGCCCCACCTCAAACATTTAAAATTCACTGAATTAATATTATTCATGTATGTAAGATTTTTTCTTATTCAAATAGTCTTACTTTTCTAGATATTCAATGATTTGTAATTTCTTAAATAATGATTAAAGAAATCCAAGTAAGAAAATCTTTCATAGGTTGATGTAAATGCCAAGAGAAAATGCATCCTGTATAGACATCAAATTTGTCAGTGAAGTATCATGAGTTGAAAAAAATAGAAAATTATATAATATTTAGGCATACAATAACAAACAAAAACACAATAGGAAAACCTTATATTTGAAAATAAGGACAATACATCTAAGTTCTTAGAGAATGTGGCTTGGAAAAGCAAAGCCACCCTAACCAACCAGTGCAGACTTGTGGCTGGTGGCAGGAAACCCATCCCTAGGGTTAAGATCATAACTGAAGACAGAGTGCCAAATCACAAAGAGATTGTACCACAAATAAAACATGTCTAAAGATAATAAAAAATTGGTTGGATATATAATTCATCCTATGACTTTGTGTTTTATAATGTAAATGACCACATAACTAGGTCATATTTGTGATAGTTAGCTTCTTGAATTACATGAAGATGACAATGACAGTTTACATTAATTTTGCTGGTTTACCAGCACTGTGCCTTGTATGTAATAGGTATTCACATATAATTTTGTTGACTTGAACTATTTCATCACTGAAATATATCACAGAATAATAGTAATGACCAAAAATCTTTGTTGATATCAAACTATGGATGTGAGTAGATAAATGTTCTAATTCTTTACAGAATACATCATAAACTGCACATTGTTTTAGGAGCCTAATGGCTCTTTATCAGCTCCCTCCATTTGGAAATCTGCCAATTTCACTTCACTAGGATTCTGCAGGGACTTGGGGAATACATTCTCTGGGCAGGAGCCAAGTTTCATAAGACACAGGGCACTGCAATGCAAGAAGGAAGCAAAAAGATGGAAGAGAGAGACAGACTAAATCCATGTCTTCTGGACTTCATAAGCAGTCAGAGTCAATTTTGCTTGTCTGAAACGATTTGTCATTCATTCAGAATTACATGCCAGGATCTGTTTTCTACTAATAAAAATGTCAAGAAATTAATTTCTGAATTCAATTCAAAAAACATTTATTGTACCCCTATGTAATCTCTTTTGTGGGGACAAAAAAGACATATTGGAAAGTTAAGTAGCAGTAGAGTAGATAAATTATTTTAAAGCCAACTTCAGTAAAATAAATTGTTCTACTAATCACTCTGTTGAAGATCCTGGGTTTCCCAAACCTTGAAACAAATACCTGATTTTTGTTTAGATGAAAGCAGCAATTTTGTCAACGCCTCTAATATTTTCACGAAATTGTGTTTAGACTTCCTGACCTGTGTTACTAGTTCAGAGCTATTGTTCTAGACAATAATGGTTGAAACAATTTTGAACAGGAAAATTTAACCTGCAATGATGCCCTGCTTCAAAATGCAAAACTGAAGGTATGTGGACACAGTTACACAGATGAACTCACTTGTTCTGTATTCTAACCACATGGAATAACTTGTTATTCACTACAGGCTCTACTCTCTTTCACACCTCAATAACTTTTCTGTTCTCTCGACCTAGAATATCATTCATGTCAGCCCTCCTTGTCTGTAAAAATTGTGTTTCAGCTTCAGAATCATTTGTTCAGTGAAGACTTCACTGACCACCCACACTGAGCTTTTCTCTCTCTTTGCCACACTCTCCCACAAGCCAGTGCATAAGCAATACATATTCTTTCCTACTGTACTCTCATTCCTGTTTCCATCCCCTGGACTATGTCCTATTTAATGATAAGAATATGACTTGTTCAGTTTCAAACATCCTGAACCCAGCATACATAAAAGCATTCGATAAATAGTTATTGAAGAACTGGTCCAAAAAGTACAGTGTTTCAGTCACGCAAGTTGAATAAGCCCTGAAGACCTACTGTACATCACAGTGCCTTTAGTTAATAATACTGCATATCCAAAATTTTGCTAAGAGGGTAGATCTTGTGTTCATAACACAATCCTGGTGATGGTTTCACAGAGGCATACTTACCTCCAAACTCACAGAAAGTTAGAAATTAACCCACATTTCAGTCACTTATTAAATATCATCAGCTGGTTGTCCAAATATAAACTCCATCCAACACCTAGTCATTTTCTTGAATGATTAATCTCAATTTAATATCATATCCTAATTATTGACTTCCCCAAGACATATACCCAGGAATCATTCTAGATTCAATATGATCCCTCCCATTTCCATACCCTATATCTGTTCACTTATCCCACTAGTGATGCCTCAGTGCTGAACTCCACAATTTCTCATCTGGACTACTACAATTGTATCCTATATGGTCTTCCTAACTCTAAGGTGACTCTTCTCTGAAATCAACCTTTCTTAAAACTAATACATTTAAAAGATATAAATCCTTCCACTTAAATCACTGTCTCAGTAGTTTCATGCCCTGTCACTTCCAGAAGCATGTCTCCTAAGACACACTGAAATAGTAACAGTTCTGTGATCACTGTATTGTTGCCTCACCGACGCGCCTTTGTCCATGCTGCTCCTTCTGGCTTCATTTTTTCCCGTTCCCTCTATCCCTGCATCTTATTCATGAATGTCTCTAAGGCAACTAAACATCTTAAATCCAGCAGGGATTAGCATTACATTGTTTGACCTCCTTTAGACTCCACCACTACCTCCTCTGTGCTCCCACAATGCATTTGTTATGGTAATTCTTAGAATAAAACAGTTATTTGTGTGAAATATTTATGTGTCTATATCTAAAATGTGATTTGAGGGGGCAGGGGCTATGATCTATTTAACTTCAAATATTCAAATTGCTTGATATATATTAGATATACAATATTTGTTGGGCAAATAAATATATACATGCACGAATGAATGAACAAGTAACAAGTCCATAAATTTGAAGATGGATTATAAAGACTCCAAGAAGCCTGAACTAGCTAAACTTGGCCTTAAAAGATCCAGATAAAGAAAATCAGCATATGCAGAAGGTAGGTATCACAAACGTTCACATCATGTTAAAAATGAAGAAGCACCCACCTTGGAGAGAGATGGGAACTAAAGGAGGATGGGTCTGCATGGACAAAATGTGAATAGAATGTGGAAATATCTGAAACTTGGGTGCAGAAGCTCCATTTGATGAGGGGGCACTAATGGTTTTTGGTTTTCAACACAGCTTCTGGATGAGGCATATTATCTATATAAACATGAGAAAGTCACTTCTATACTGCCTTCACTTGTACATTTTTTTTTATTCCATATTATCTTTTATTTTTTATTGGAGTATAGTTGCTTTACAATATTGCTAGTGTCTCCAAAATATACACAGTTCAGGCAGTGCGATATAAAAAACAACAACAACAAACAACCCAACCAAAAAATGGCTGGAAGACTTAAACAGACATTTGTCCAAGGAAGAATACAGATGGCCAAGAGGCACATGAAAAGATGCTCGACATCACTAATTTTAAGAGAAATACAAATCAACACTACAATGAGGTATTACCTCACATCAGTCAGAGTAGCCACCATCAAAAAGTCTACAAACAATAGTTGCTGGAGAGGACGTGAAGAAAAGGGAACCACTTGTACACTGATTAAACTGGGACAAAAATAGTATTTCCTCATGGGATAATTGTAATGAGTTAACACATGTAAAGTTCTTAGAAGATTATCTAAAACAGTGCAGAGCCCAGTACCTATTAGTTGCCATTAGAACTAAGAAGTATGTTGAAAAGATGAAAGAAGTATTCACAGAAGATTCATCATGTGGTATTTGTTGTGAAGAGTAAGGTAGATAGAAGTGGGAGGCAACCTAGGAATCCTAGTCAGTTGGAGGATGACATGAAAAACAAACAAAGGAAAAAATACTATAAAGAAGCAATTGGAGGGAAAATAGACAATGCTTTATACCTACATGGTCCAGAGGCAAATTTCCAATATAGAAATCTTACCTTCCCAGTTACTGGGTTCTCAGTCTCTGTTACAATTTCATTTCAAAGTCATAGCCACCTTAACAAGGTTTGTCATTGCTGTTTTGTCACTAAGTCACATTTAACACTTTTTGCGACCCCATGGACTGTAACCTGCCAGGCTCCTCTGTCCATGGGATTTCCCAGGCAAGAATACTGAAGAGGGTTGCCATTTCCTTCTCCAGGGGATCTTCTTGACCCAGAAATCCATCTCACATCTCCCTGTATTGCAGACAGATTCTTTATCACTGAGCCACCTGGGAAGCCTCTAACGAGGCTGATGAGTCTCAAATATCACCTGCAGAACTTCCTTCAAGCAAGTGGGTAGGAGAGAAGGAGGCTAACATTTAATGAGTACCTATTATGTTTTAGAAACTTGTGTGTGTGTGTTAGTTGCTCATTCATGTCCAACTCTTTGAGACCACATGGACTGTAGCTTACCAGGCTACAGTCTGTCTATGGAATTCTCCAGGTAAGAATACTGGTAGTGGGTTGCTATTCTTTTCTCCAGGGGATCTTCGCAACCCAGTGATCAAACCTGGGTCTCCTGCATTGCAGGCAGATTCTTTACCATCTGACCTTCCAGCGAAGCCCTCCAGAAACTTAAACTATCCCAAATAATCCTCACAGAAACTCTCTAAAGACATTATTATGTCCATTTTAGAGATGAGGAAATAAGAGGTTCCAAGAGATTAAGAGACACAGCCAAACTTACACAGCTAGTGAGCAGCACCACGTTATCCTGTCTCTCAATAGCTTCCACCACAGCTTTATGAAAAACAACTAAAGCAAAAAGATATCTTGGTCTTTAGACCTGGAGTTAATGAAGCTATCAGCTGCATAAAAGTGAATGTTACCAGTGGTAATGGTCACAAGTCCTAAAATGCACCACATACAAACCCACAGATCTACTCTCTTCTCTAAAGTTCTATTAAAGAAAAATGTTAGTAGCCCAGATTAGGACAAAATCAGTCAGTAAAGATATGTGGGAGGAGAAGGGGTTGAGGAGGGGTTGGGAGACCAGTCTATCATCATATGCATCATATGATACTTAACTTCCTGAATTCAAAATCTCATATTTACCCTCCAGTTGTATTACCTTTCGGAGAAGGCAATGGCACTCCACTCTAGTACTCTTTAATTACGTACATGTGTGCCTGCTAAGTCACTTCAGTCATGTATGACTCTGTGCCACCCTAAACACTGTAGCCTGCCAGATTCTTCTGTCCAAGGCATTCTCCAGGCAAGAATATTAGAGCGGGTTGCCATGCAACCCTCCTGCAGGGGATCTTTCCGACCCAGTGACTGAACCCTGTCTCCTGAGGCTCCTGCATTGGCAGGCAGGTTTCTTACCTCTAGCACCACCTGGGAAGCACTTTTCACTATACACCCATACAAGTGGTGCTACTGGTAAAGAACCTGCCTGCCAGTGCAGAAGAGATAAGAGATACAGGTTCGACCCCTGGGTCGGAAAAATACCCTGGAGGAGGAAAAGGCAACTTTCTCCAGTATTCTTGCCTGGAGAATCCCATGGACAGAGGATCCTGGTGGGCTACAGTCCACAGAGTTGCACAGAGTCAGATATGACTGAAGAGGCTTAGCATGCATGCACATTGTTTTCAGTAATGATGTTTGGGGGTAGGTGTAAAGTTTTTGGCAGGAAATCTTTGAGAGAGATTAAAATGCTAGACTATGTTATGAGACCCTTTAGTAATATTTAATTATTACTTTTACTATGTGCCAAGCACTGTGTATATAATTTTCTAAAATCACTTCATTTTAATCCCATAATAATTGGTTAAAATTAGTATTATTATTTTCCAGAAAAGGAAGCTGAGGTTTAGAGTTTTCAAGGAAACCTGACTTAGTACATGCAATTAATAAGCAACACAGACTTGACTCCAGGCCCCAGATTTGGACTGAGAATGTATCAACTCCAAAGTGAATATTAGGGTCTGATGGGGATTAAAATATTTTTGCCAGTATGTTAACAAGTCCGTTTTGTAAAAAAAAAAAAAAAAAACTATTTAGTATGACCTCAACACTAGGTGTCCTTGTGGGCTAAAAGAGCTAATGAACCTTTGAACAGTCAGCAATTTATTGCTATATCATTACCAAAATTAAGTTAAAGTCTTTTCAGATCAATAAACAATTCTAAGTTCCTTATCAAATGCAATAAAATAGGTGACCTGGGTATCTGAATGCTAACTTGCAAGGGAGAGAAGAGGAAGAGGATGATCTGAGAAAGAGGCCCTACCAGGTTTCCTCCCCAAGTTCTGCCCTTTCTATTTCAGCATGACTCCTCTCTCAGTCCCTGACTCTGAATTGAATCCCAACCTTTGGCCTAGGAACCTCATAGCTTGCCACTTGAGTTTCTGACCTTGTATTTATTTCTGACCTTAGATTTATTACTATCTGCTTAATCCCTGCTACCAGCCCAATAGGGAAATCTCTTCACTGCTCCTTTATTGGCATTGATTTTGTGTTAAGCACACAGGATCCTGGTTAGGATGATCATTAATCCCCCACCAGAATAGAGCAAGAAAGCCTCTGTTTCTCATTACAGCACCTCAACAGTAAATATCCTGTACTGTCTGATTGCTGGTTTAAACGACATTTTCCAAGAATAAGTCAAAGAGAAATATATGAACACAATTCACCAAATATCTGTTCAACAGTAAATTCTTGGTGATTTGAAAACCAGCTGGCTGGAAGTTACTTCCTATGAGGTGGGAAGGAAGACGGGCTGTTGCAGAGACAGAGCAAAACCTAATCACATGCAGGGGCAGGTCATCAGAGCCAGAAGGCCCAGTGGAAAGTAGCTCTGACCTGTGTGCTGACCACACAACTCAATGAGCAGGACCCTTAAAGCACGGCAAAGTAACAAGCCAGGATAGCTGGAGGTGGAAGAGGAAGCTAGTCACACCATTAGCCACAAGAAGCTGATGGGAGGGAAGAGCAGTGTAGCTGGGACAAGGCAGGTGATAAGAAAATAAAAAGATTAGGCTTTAAAAATCTCCCTTAGAATGTCTTCATTGGATTTATACCTGTCTTATATA
Source organism: Cephalophus harveyi (assembly GCA_006410635.1). Lineage (NCBI taxonomy): Eukaryota > Metazoa > Chordata > Mammalia > Artiodactyla > Bovidae > Cephalophus > Cephalophus harveyi. The sequence continues at coordinate 89,228 of SJYT01009864.1, forward strand.
TCTTTCATTTTTGTTGTTTTTCTTAATTTTTTAAATTGGCGTATAGTTGCTATACTTCATTGTAAAGCAACAATGAAGTGAATCAGCTATACATATACATATATCCCCTCCCTCCTGGACTTCCCTGCTCTCCATCTCACCCATCTAGGTCATCACAGAGCACTAAGCTGAGCTTCCTGTGCCAGAGAAGTCATACAGATGATCAGGAGGCACATGAAAAGATGCTCAACATAACTAATCATTCAGTTCAGTTCAGTTCAGTCGCTCAGTCATGTCCAACTCTCCACGACCCCACGAATCACAGCACGCCAGGCCACCCTGTTCATCACCAACTCCCAGAGTTCACTCAAACTCACGTCCATAGAGTCAATGATGCCATCTAGCCATCTCATCCTCGGTCGTCCCCTTCTCCTCCTGCCCCCAATCCCTCCCAGCATCAGAGTCTTTTCCAATGAGTCAACTCTTCGCATCAGGTGGCCAAAGTATTGGAGTTTCAGCTTCAGCATCAGCCCTTCCAATGAACACCCAGGACTGATCTCCTTTAGGATGGACTGGTTGGATCTCCTTGCAGTCCAAGGGACTCTCAAGAGCCTTCTCCAACACCACAGTTCAAAAGCATCAATTCTCTGGCACTCAGCTTTCTTCACAGTCCAACTCTCACATCCATACATGACCACTGGAAAAACCATAGCCTTGACTAGATGGACCTTTGTTGGCAAAGTAATGTCTCTGCTTTTTAATATGCTATCTAGGTTGGTCATAACTTTCCTTCCAAGGAGTAAACCAGTTCTAACTGTTGTTTAGAGAAAGGCAGATCAAAACGATAAAGAAGCAACACTTCACACCAGTCACAATGGCCATCAAAAAATCTACAAACAATAAATGCTGGAGAGGGTGTGGGAAAAAGGGAACCTTTTTGCACTGTTGGTAGGAATGGATTAATAAATTGATATAGCCACTATGGAGAACAATATGGAGATGCCTTATAAAGCTAAAAATAGAACCATCATATGTATCTTTGTTATATGAGGGAATAAAATAATTTTGTATATATATATATGTAACTTATGGTCACATGTCTGACTATGACAATGAAAATTGCTGAAACACAATAATGCAGGTGAAATGATGTCCCTGAGAACTATTCATTCTTGTGTCTTATATTAGGATACAAACAAGAAATCAATACATAGAAAATTTTTTCAACAAAAATGAGCAAACTAGAAAGTGATTAAGAGGTTTATCTGAAGCTAATAAATCATTTTTAATAAACAGAAAGACCCATTTCTCCAAGGATGAATGCCAAATGATTCATATCCTCTTTATTCTAGATAATAAGGTATTTTGTGAATTTTTTAAAATCAAACAATAGTCCATCTACAATTTTTTACTCACCTCCATTGCTGCTACCTTGGTTTAGAAGTCCAGAATGACATCTAGTACCAATCATTTGACTATGCCAAAGCCTTTGACTGTGTGGATCACAATAAACTGTGGAAAATTCTGAAAGAGATGGGAATACCATACTA
>SJYT01009867.1:0-51521 GCA_006410635.1 Cephalophus harveyi
CAGGGAGGCCTGGCGTGCTGCAATTCATGGGGTCGCAAAGAGTCGGACACGACTGAGCGACTGAACTGACTGAACTGATTGAACAATCTTGCCTGGAGCCAGGACTCTGAGTAAAGGAACATTAAACAAGAAACCACATCTTCTTGGTGCATAAATAACTTCCAAGTAGCACAAGGCTATACCGAGATCTATTAGGGCTCATTTCATTTTATAGAAATAACAGTCAGAGACCACAAGCGTATTAATGTTAAAAATGACAGCTTTCATTTATAGTGCCCATGTCAGTTTTTGTGCCTAATAATGAACTGTGTACCCTAAAAGCCCAGTTTTCCTAATGTTTCTTTTTTTATATATTTTGAGTCAACTAAGTGCTATATGTGGAGAAGGGAGTGGCAACCCACTCCAGTATTCTTGCCTAGAGAACCCCGTGGACAGAGGAGCCTGGTGGGCTGCTGTCCATGGGGTTGAACAGAGTCGGACATGACTGAGGTGCCTTAGCATGTATGTATGCATTGGAGAAAGAAATGGCAACTCACTCCAGTATTCTTGCTTGGAGAATCCCAGGGACAGAGGAGCCTGGTGGGCTGCCATCTATGGGGTCTCAGAGAGTCAGACACGACTAAGTGACTTAGCAGCAGCAGAGCAAGCGCTATATGAGGGCTTCCCTGATGTCTCAGACTGTGAAGAATCCGCCTGCAATGCAGGAGACCTGGGTCGATTCCTGGGTTGGGAAGATCCCCTGGTGGAGAAAATGGCAACTCACTCTGATATTCCTTCCTGGAGAATCCCATAGCCAAAAGAGCCTGGTGGGCTGCAGTCCGTGGGGTTGCAAAAAGTTGGACGTGACTGAGCAACTAACACTTTAAGTGCTGTATGAAAGAAAGACACTCTTAATTTTTCTCTTATGTAAATTAAATGATAAATAGATTCCATAATAGATTCTAAAGGAAGTAAATGCTGAATGTTGATTGAATATTGAATATCGGTCATTGGAAGGACTGATGCTGAAGCTGAAGCTCCAATACTTTGGCCACCTGATGTGAAGAGCTGACTCATTGGAAAAGACCCCGATGCTGGGAAAGATTGAGGGCAGGAGCAGAAGGGGGTAAAGAGGATGAGATGGTTGGATGGCATCAATGGACATGAGTTTGAGCAAACTCTCTGGGAGATGGTGAAGGACAGGAAAACCTGGCATCCTGCAGTCCATGGGGTCCCAGAGTCATACACAACTGAGCGACTGAACAACTCCAATAACAAGATACCTCAGACTTACTGAGTTTGACAAGGAAGAGTAAGTTCTCATTCAGTAAACTCATTAGTTACATAGGTTATGTATAGATTGCATCGTTAGTTACATAAGTTACTCATTAGTTACATAGGTTATGTATAGGTTACATCATTATACTAACTATTGGAGCTACACCTTTGAGTTAGCTTAAAGAAAGAAGTTAGCTTAAAATTAAAAGACGCTTACTCCTTGGAAAGAAAGCTATGATCAACCTAGATAGCATATTCAAAAGCAGAGACATTACTTTGCCGACTAAGGTCTGTCTAGTCAAGGCTATGGTTTTTCCAGTAGTCATGTATGGATGTGAGAGTTGGACTGTGAAGAAGGCTGAGCATCGAAGAACTGATACTTTTGAACTGTGGTGTTGGAGAAGACTCTTGAGAGTCCCTTGGACTGCAAGGAGATCCAACCAGTCCATTCTGAAGGAGATCAGCCCTGGGATTTCCTTGGAAGGAATGATGGTAAAGCTGAAACTCCAGTACTTTGGCCACCTCATGCAAAGAGTTGACTCACTGGAAAAGATTCTGATGCTGGGAGGGATTGGGGGCAGGAGGAGAAGGGGACGACCGAGGATGAGATGGCTGGATGGCATCACTGACTCGATGGATGTGAATCTGAGTGAACTTCGGGAGTTGGTGATGGACAGGGAGGCCTGGCGTGTTGCGATTCATGGGGTCGCAAAGAGTCGGACATGACTGAGAGACTGAACTGAACTGAAAGAATCAATTGTTTGAAAAATAGTGTATGTTATGATAAAGAGTTTCTGTCTCCTCAGAAGTGAATTGCTGAATTCTGCTCTTCCAGCAGGCTCGGAAACTTATTTAAGGAAGAAATGGAAATTTTAATCCCCCTGGGTTGGTTTTCTCTACACCTTAAAGAATTATGTAGTGCCATGGTTCTCAAGTGGTCATTTGTGTGCCAAATGCTTCAGAACCACCAGGGGAGCTTTGTACAGTTCCACTAGAGATTCTAGTGCCATAAGTCTGGGACAGGCCCCAGATAATTTTTGAAAGTTCCCTAGTTAATTCCAATATTTGGTAATTCTTAGATGCATATGCCAAAGTGAACTGGAATTAAAGCTTAGATTGTTCTCTCCTTGATGTTACTATAATGCATCTTTCAAAAGTCAAAAGATCAATATTGATGAAAGAATACTAGTAAATGGTATGTCACATCTGAAGGATTGACTTCAAAGATAGTAGTTGTCATTTAGCCGCTAAGTCGTATCTGACTCTTCGTGGACTGCAGCACGTCAGGCTTCCCTGCCCTTCACTAGCTCCTGGAGTTTGTTCAAATTCATATTTCCAAATTTCTAAGACATGAATTTCCTTTGCTAGCATATTGATTCAGTGATGCCATCCAACCATCTCATTCTCCTTTGCCCTCTTATCCCCCTGCCCTCAATCTTTCCCAGCATCAAGGTCTTTTCCAAAGAGTTGGCTCTTTGCATCAGGTGACCAAAGTATTGGAGCTTCAGGTTCAACATCAGTTCTTTCAGTGAACATTCAGGGTTGATTTCCTTTAGGATTAACTGGTTTGATCTCCTTGCTCTTCAAGGGACTCTCAAGAGTCTTCTCCAGAACCATAGTTGGAAAGCATCAATTCTTTGGCACTCAACCTTCTTTATGGTCCAACTCTCACATCCTTACCTGACTGGAAAAACCATAGGTTTCACTATATGGACCTTTATTCAGAAAAGTGATGTCTCTGCTTTTTAATACACTATCTAGGGTTGTCACAGCTTTTCTTCCAAGGAGCAAGTGTCTTTTAATTTCATGACTGTAGTCACTGTCTGCAGTGATTTTGGATCCCAAGAAAATAAAATCCACCACTGTTTCAATTTTCCCCATCTCTTTGCCATGAAGTGCTGGGACCAGATGCTATAATCTTAGTTTTCTGAATGTTGAGTTTTAAGCCATGTTTTTCATTCTCCTCTTTCACTTTCATCAAGAGGCTCTTTAGTTCCTCTTCACTTTCTGCCATTAGAGTGGTATCATCTGCATATCTGAAGTTGTTAATATTTCTCCCAGCAATCTTGATTCCGGCTTATGCTCTATCCAGCCCAGCATGTTGCATGATGTACTCTGCATATAAGCTAAACAAACAGGGCGACAGTATACAACCTTGATGTTCTCCTTGCCCAGTTTTGAACTAGTCTGTTGTTCCTCGTCTACTGGTTCTCAGTGTAGCTTCTTGACCTGCATACAGGTTTCTCAGGAGGCATGTAAGGTGGTCTGATATTCCTGTCTTTTAGAATTTTCCAGTTTCTTGTGATCCACACAGTCAAAGGCTTTAGTGTAATCAAGCAGAAGTAGATGTTTTTCTGGAATTGGAATTCCCATGCTTTCTCTATGATCCAGCAGATGTTGGCAACTTGATCTCTGGTTCTTCCAGCTTTTTCTGAATCCAGCTTGAACATCTGGAATTTCTCCATTCACATACTGTTGAAGCCTGGCTTGAAGGATTTGGAGCATTACTTTGCTAGCATGTGAAATGAGTGCAATTGTACAGTAGTTTGAACATTCTTTGGCATTGCCTTTCTTTGGGATTGGAATGAAAACCGACCTTTTCCAGTCCTGTGGCTACTGCTGAGACTTCCAAATTTGCTAGCATATCGAGTGCAGCACTTTAACAGCACCATCTTTAGGATTTGAAATAGCTCAGCTGGAATTACATCACATTCAGTCACTTTGTTCATAGTAATGTAGTCTTACTTTAGAGTCAAAGAATGATATTAATGATAATAATAAACAACAGTAGCAACAAAACAATAAACACTTCCATAGCACTAGCTATGTGCCAAGTCCTGCTCCATGCCCTTAAAGTATACTGTACTAATCACTTAATTTTCATGGCAACTGTTGAGGTAGTTACCTTAATATTACTGTTTTATAAATGAATGGTACATACCTTGTCCAAGATGACTCAGTTAGTAGGTGTGGGAGCTAGAATACAAAACCAAGCCTTGAGCCTTAAGAAGCTATGTTCCATCTACTGTATTTCATTTTTTTCATGATTCTATTTTGCTATGGAATGCATGTATGTGATAGAAAATAGAGTAAGGTGTTTAAAACCATGGACTTACAAGCAGTCTCTGTATGGTACTGGCTGAATAATCACTCTGTGAAATGCTTACCTTCTTTGGGCCTTGGTTTCCTCATCTAAAATAATAATAATAATAGTAAACGGATTTGAAAATATATCCCTAGGACTTCCCTAGTGGTACAGTGGTTGAGTCTTCCAATGCAAGGGGTGCAAGTTTGATTCCTGATCAGGGAACTAAAATCCTGCATGCCGTGTGGTTCAGTCAAAAAGAGAAAAATAAAAGCATGTAAATAAATAAATAAATTCCTTGTAACATGTTGCAAGATTAAGAAATGTTTGCAAAATGTTGGGCATATGCATTTTACATAATAAACACCCAGTAATTAGATGTTTTATCATTATATCATTGTATTGTAAGTTTTGAGGCATTAAATGGTCAAGAAGCTTAAAAAATGAAAAAAAATATGGCAAATGTGACTGTCTAGAATATATTGGCAGGTTGAGGTGAGGTGAGGTGAAGTCGCTCAGTCGTGTCCGACTCTTTGCGACCCCGTGGACTGTAACCTACTAGGCTTCTCTGCCCATGGGATTCTCCAGGCAAGAATACTGGAGTGGATTGCCATTTCCTTCTCCAGGGGATCTTCCTGACCCAGGGATCGAACCCGGGTCTCCCACATCAGAGGCAGACGCTTTAACCTTGGCAGGTTAGATTTTAGCAAATATAGGGTTACATGGATAATTTAGCAAAGATTCTCAAGTGAGACAAAAGTCCTTAGTGATACTCAGAGATAATCTTGATGGGCCAATTTAAAGCTTCAGTAATTTTTAATATTCTTGTGATTTGGATAGTCCTCCTAGATGATGTGTCATGAAGTTTAAGACCGCAGATTCAAGCATCAAGGGCACTGGTGGTTCATCCTAGGAACTCTGTTGTGGGAGAGCACCAACAGGCCCTAGAAGAATTCAACAAGATTGCACTACCCCACGAAGATTTTGGTGACAAATGGTGAGAACACACAAGGAGTAGAGGACATAACTGAGGACTATTATAGCCTTTGAGTGGTTCTTAGTGATAAGTTGAGTAAGTCTTCTTGATCCTGAGCAGTAAGGAGGAAGAAAAGCCACCAGGGCTTGACATCTGACTTACAAGTAGTTGTTTTTTCTATAACTAAGGAGTTGTGCAGAGCATCATCACTCCAGTACCTATGGAAAGACTTACTGTCCTTATGAGTTTCCTTTGCTTCCACCCATGTACCTTCGTAATTCTACTTCTTGCTCTTGTTACTCCCAGGGTGGTTTATTAAAGCAGTATATAATATACCTCTTGTTTGGACTTTGCAGTAGCCTTCCAGCTATCCTTTCTTAGTTTTCAGTATGTATTACTATGTCTGCAGCTCCATTTGTTTCTTTTACTATTATGTTTCCAAACCTCTTTGACTATAATTGCCTACTGAATAATTAATATCTAGGTTGCCAATCCATTCCTTTGCTTGTATCCCAAAGTTTCTATACATGTATACTATGTTTCAGTCAAGTTGGACTGTTTATTGTACCCCTAACACTTTTCACTCTTAGCTGTATCTTGTGGTTTTACTCCTGAACCTAAGGCATTCTTTTCAAATGACGATCATCTCTTAAGGTACAATTAAGAGAACAGTTGTTTTCCTGGAGTCTTCCATACTTTTTCAGGAAGAAATTATTACTCCGCTGTGCTGTGCTTAGTTGCTCAGTTGTGTCCGATTCTTTGTGACCCTATGGACTGCAGCCCGCCAGGCTCCTCTGTCCATGGGGATTCTCCAGGCAAGAACACTGGAGTGGGTTGCCATGTCCACCTCCAGGGGATCTTCCCAACCCAGAGATTGAACCCAGATCTTCCACATTGTGAGCAGGTTCTTTACTGACTGAGCCACCAGGGAATCCCAAGAATACCGGAGTGGGCAGCCTGTCCCTTCTCCAGGGGATCTTCCTGACCTAGGAATCGAACCAGGGCCTCCTGCATTTCAGGCAGTTTCTTTACCAGCCAAGCTACGAGGGAACTCTCCAAATTTGTCTCACTTCCTGTGCTTTATTCAGTTCAGTTCAGTTGCTCAGTCGTGTCCGTCTCTTTGCGACCCCGTGAATCACAGCACGCCAGGCCTCCCTGTCATCATCAACTCCCGGAGTTTACTCAAACTCATGTCCATTGAGTCGGTGATGCCATCCAGCCATCTCATCCTCAGTCATCCCCTTCTCCTCCTGCCCCCAATCCCTCCCAGCATCAGAGTCTTTTCCAATGATTCAACTCTTCGCATGAGGTGGCCAAAGTACTGGAGTTTCAGCTTTAGCATCATTCCTTCCAAAGAAGGATCCCAGGGCTGATCTCCTTCAGAATGGACTGGTTGGATCTCCTTGCAGTCCAAGGGACTCTCAAGAGTCTTCTCCAACACCACAGTTCAAAAGCATCAAATCTTCGGCGCTCAGCCTTCTTCACAGTCCAACTCTCACATCCATACATGACTACTGGAAAAACCATAGTCTTGACTAGACGGACCTTAGTCGGCAAAGTAATATCTCTGCTTTTCAATATGCTATCTAGGTTGGTCATAACTTTTCTTCCAAGAAGTAAGCGTCTTTTAATTTCATGACTGCAATCACCATCTACAGTGATTTTGGAGCCCCCAGAAATAAAGTCTGACACTGTTTCCACTGTTTCCCCATCTATTTCCCATGAAGTGATGGGACCGGATGCCATGATCTTCATTTTCTGAATGTTGAGCTTTAGACCAACTTTTTCACTCTCCTCTTTCACTTTCATCAAGAGGCTTTTTAGTTCCTTTTCACTTTCTGCCATAAGGGTGGTGTCATCTGCATCTCTGAGGTTATTTATATTTCTCCCGGCAATCTTGATTCCAGCTTGTGCTTCTTCCAGTCCAGCATTTTTCATGATGTACTCTGCATATAAGTTAAATAAGCAAGGTGACAATATACAGCCTTGACGTACTCCTTCTCCTATTTGGAACCTGTCTGTTGTCCCATGTCCAGTTCTAACTGTTGCTTCCTGACCTGCATACAGATTTCTCAAGGGGCAGGTCAGGTGGTCTGGTATTCCCATCTCTCTCAGAATTTTCCACATCTTCCTAAAAGTGGGTGAAAAAGGATTGAAGCAGACATCTTTGAATCTTCTTGGATAACACTGACATAGTGCTTTATATAGGGCTTCCCTGGTGGCTCAGAGGTTAAAGCATCTGCCTCCAATGTGGGAGACCTGGGTTCGATCCCTGGGTCGGGAAGATCCCCTGGAGAAGGTAATGGCAATCCACTCCAGTATTCTTGCCTGGAGAATCCCATGGATGGAGAAGCCTAGTAGGTTACAGTCCATGGGGTCGCAAAGAGTCGGACACGACTGAGCGACTTCACCTCACCTCACCTCAGTGCTTTATATATAGGCACTCAATAAATAATAAATGAATAGATTAATGCAAGAGACATTTAGTAAACTTTTATGAAAAAGCAATGTATACTGAAACTTTACATCATTTTGAATAATTTCATGAATTCAGCCAAAAAGTACATAGTTTGTGTTAGAGTGGCTTTTTAAAGTTTTGAGACTTATGAGCTTTTTCATATAGGAAGTGGGAAATCTACACGTTTTTAGATGTAGAATGTTCATGAAATTATGATATCAATTATCTTTACAGTAGGTTATTGTATAATATAAAAGATCTTTTCTTACAGTTTGATCCTGTATTCCAAGTTTTAAACTAATTATGTGTTACTGAATTATTATCAGAGAAAACAGAAAAACTCTGTCTGCTAAATTATACTTATGGCTGTTTTTCTTGTCTTTTAAAAATACATGGACAAGTATTTCAAGCACATAAATATTACTTTAGATAAACTAGAGAAGAATTTACTTTGTCTTTAATATATTTAAATGTTAAATAAATATTAAATAATCATTAAGACTATTGGATTAGTTATCTTTCACTATAATGCTGCCTAAGATTTCACTATAATCTTTCACTATAAAACTTACTGGCTTAAAAAAAAATCTATTTTATTTTTTCTCCATCCTGCTGGTCAGCATGTTGAGCTAGGACCAACTGGTCAGTTTTACTGGGTTTTCCTATATCATCAGGCACTCACTTGGGCCTGGAAGGTCCAAGATGTCCACACTCACACATGAGGAGGGTGATGCTGGTCTCAGTTTGTTCTCTTTCTCCATGTAGTGTTTTATTATTAAGGATCTTCTCATGGCAGCATTTTCTTCTAAGATAGCCAGTGTGGAAGCTGAAGACTGTTTGAAGCCTAGGCTTGGAGTCAAAAGATATCATTTCTACTACAAACTATTGCTCAGAGCAGATTATAAATTTAGAGCAGGTTTGTGGGTGGAGAAATGGATTTTTACTTTTGATGAGAGGAACAGCGAAGTCACATTGAGAAAGAACATGCACACAGACATGGGAGGATTTGTTAGGCGCATCTTTGCAGACAATATATATTACAAGTTTTATGAACTTCAGAGTGCTATACGTTAATCCTCAGTTGTCTTTTGTTTTCTCTGAAAAAGTCCATGGAAAACTGGTTGTTTCCAAAGTTTTTGCTCTGTGATGACTATACTGCCTTTGGCTTAAATAGATTTTGCTGGAGAGATTTAAAAATAAGACCTCTGTTCTGCCTACTCCCATCCCCCCATGCCCTGCAAAGAATCTTGTTCCATTCATCTGGAGTGGGCCTAGTCATTAGCATTTTTAAAAAGCTTTCTGTATTGTTCTAATAATGTGCAGCCAGGGTTTTAGACAGTGTTCTCTTTGTACTGCTGATTATCTGAATTTTAAAAAGTAGGCAGTGCCTATCTTATATCAGAAATTACATGATTGACAGAGCAGTTTGTTGTCTTATTGATTTGCAAATTATCCCTCTTATTTAAAGCAAAATGAAATACTAAAAGTAAGAATTAAAACAGCCAGTGCAAATAATTTTTAAAGGGAACCATAAATAAAAGATGGTCAAAAATTAAAATAATGAGAAAGTAGTAATAATTACTATTGAGAAGAATAATAGTTCTAAGTGACACAGCGGGCCAAACTTTGCCTACGGGCTCTTGTACACACTCTCCACTAATAATTGATAAGGGAATCACATTCACGCCTCTGAGAAGAGACTTTAGACCAATGGGTATAGGGTGATATGCACCAAAACTCTGTGAAGGAAAATGGATTGTGTTGGTGGCTGAAAGAAATGAGTTCAGCAGTTCTGCTGAAGAGTGCAGAGTCACAGAATGTTAGAACCAAAAAGGCCCACGGAAATTATCTAGTTTACAACTCTGTCTGGTTTTTTTTCACCACCATTAGAGTTAAGACTCACTGTCCTAAATAATCGCCTTGCATTCTGAATGAATTCTCTGAACCATTTCAGAAAACCTGTTCTTCTGCTTGGGCTGTAGTTGAGGGGAGGTAGCATAGCACACTGGAAAGAGAATCAGAAGCCACAACAGGCCAAAATTTGAATCCTGGCTCTAATGACAGTGTAGCTCTGTAGTCTTGGCTGGTTACGTCCCCTGAGCCTTGGTTTCCTCTATGTGTTTAGTGCCTCATCCACAAAAAGTAAGATTTATGTGGATATATGTGACTGACATCTCTTCCTCTCCATTTGCCATTCAATTAGTAAAGAACTTTTTCCTTTTAATTAAAGATTAATAGCTTGGTCACTGGCTTTCAAAGTCATGGTCTTAACTGGCTGGGCTTTCTGGATAACAGTTGCCCTTTCTTATTTTACCTTAATTCTGAGAATATGTTTGTTTAAGATATTAATTTTAAATGCTGTCTAGTAATGTTAAATGAAAACCAAAACAGGCTATACATGTATGTTTACAGATAATTTAACTCATCTCACATGCTAGTAAAGTAATGCTCAAAATTCTCCAAGCCAGGCTTCAGCAGTACGTGAACCGTGAAATTCCAGTTGTTCAGAACTGAGCTGAACTGAATTGCCACCATGAAAAAAAATGAAAGAAAACCTACCAAAATTTTACAGAGATTTCCTTTTTCTTCCAAATACCTACAATAAAATGTGATTTATTTTCATAGTGATGTTGAATCCACCTGCAATTCTAAAGTTTTCTAAGCCAACCAACCACAGTGTTGACTTCTTACTCCTTTTCCTGAATTTTCTATCTAAATTTATAGTGTGAGCATGCTAAGTCACTTCAGTCATATCCAGCTCTTTGTGACCCCATGGATTACAGCCTACCATGCTCCTCTATCTCTGGAATTCTCCAGGGAAGAATACTGGAGTGCATTGCCATGCCCTCCTCAAGGGGATCTTCCCAACCCAGGGATGGAACTCACATCTCTTACATCTCCTGCTTTGGCAGATGGGTTCTTTACCACTAGTGCCACCTGGAAGTCACCAGATTTATAGCATCTTATAAACATTGTCAAAGTTAGAAACATGGAAGTCTGTTTTCTCTATTACCCATGTTATTACACTTTTACACAATTGGTTATTAAATTTGATTTTTTGTGCTTTTTAAACTGTATCTTTTCTTCTGCTTCCACTGTTCAAGGCTCTGGTTCAAACCCTTATTATCTTATTCATTGTTGTTGTTGTTTTGTCACTAAGTCATGTCTGACTCATTTGCAGCTCCCTGCACTATAGTCATCCTCTGTCCATGGGACTTCCCAGGCATGAATACTGACGTAAGTCACCATTTCCTTCTCCAATCTTACTCTTGATTTACATCTAAAACATACCTGGTCACCATAGTCTTTTACTTAAAAATCTGTGGATCTCCACTTATGAAGGATAATGTCTAAACCCTAGCAGAACACTTGTTGTTCAGTCACTCAGTCATGTCCAACTCTTTGCAACCCCATGGACTGCAACACATCAGGCTTCCCAGTCCTTCACCATCTCCCGGAGCTTGCTCAAACTCATGTCCATTGAGTTGGTGATGCCATCCGGCCATCTCATCCTCTGTCACCCCCTTCTCCTGCCTTTAATCTTTCCTAGCATCAGGGTCTTCTACAAAGAGTCAGCTCTTCACATCAGGTGGCCAAAGTATTGGAGCTTCATCCTCAGTCCTTCCAATGAATATTTAGGACTGATTTCCTTTAGGATTGACTGGTTTGATCTCCTTGCAATTGAAGGGACTCTCAAGAGTCTTCTCCAACACCACAGTCCAAAATCATCAACTTGCTCCTGTCCAAAACATCTGTTGACTTTCAGTCCATGATTCATTAAATAATACAAACACTTAACTTCATCAAAAGGTCCTTGAAACTAGTCCTGACCAAAATGTCCCTGGAGACATTTGGTCCATGATATCTTAATATAAACACTTAACTTCATTAAAATTCTATTCATGAAAAACAAATTGTATTTATGTTATTTTTATTGTGCTTCATGATGAATTTTCGATTTTATATTTATTCTTGTTCTTCCCCATCATGAAGTTTGGCAAAATTGCTCTTAAGTTGTTGAACAATTACTCTCAAGTATACTGTGCGAGACAGCAAAAGAGACACAGATGTATAGAACAGTCTTTTGGACTCTGTGGAGAGGGCGAGGGTGGGATGATTTGGGAGAATGACCTTGAAACATGTGTATTATCATATGTGAAACGAATCACCAGTCCAGGTTCAATGCATGATACGGGATGCTTGGGGCTGTTGCAATGGGATGACTGAGAGGGAGAGGATGGGGAGGGAGGAGGGAGTGGTGTTCAGGATGGGGTACACGTGTATACCCGTGGCTGATTCATGTCAATATATGGCAAAAAAAACCACTACAATATTGTAATTAGCCTCCAATTAAAATTAAATAAATTTATATTAAAAAATTCAACACAGTGAAAAAAATTTTTTAATGTAATTTATTGACATAAAAATGTATACTGTATGTCAACTTGATTATTGGCTTTATATTCATTAACTCTCTTAACAATTTCAGTGTTACAAATTTGACTTTGTCAGTATTATCATGAAGTTGCTAGCTATAGTTAAATGTGACCAGCAAGAACCTGAGCGATTATTTATTACTTTACTATTGTCTATTAATACTTCAGTAAATCTCCAAGTTCAAGGATGATGCTCTACCATCAGCTCATGAAAGTTGCTTTGCCAACCTTTCACTGCGTTGTTCATCCTATGATTACTGTTGGGTACAAATGTATAAAGATTCCAAGTTTTTGATGGAAATCTTAGAGCTTATGGTTTTGTTTGCCTCTGCCAAACCTTCCTTGGATATACAATGTCTCAACATAATCCACTAAGTCATCTAAATTTTCCTCTGTTTTCTCCATAATATACTCAAAAATTTTCTTTATGTCTTGTACAAATGGGAGCCCAAACAACGTGGATTCACACTTACAGGTATAACTTTCCATTGTCATATACTCAGCTTCTTAGACCCAAAGAAACTTTTTGATTACAGTGATTGTGAAAAGTGAAGCAAACATTCTTTTGCTTGTGTGTTGGACAGTAGTAGTTGAATTACATTCATATTTATACTTTCAGAATTCCATCATGCACAATGAATGATTAACACTGAGATTTCTTTTCCACATAAATGCACATACTTTGTCACATAGATGGATGGATAGATCAGGCAGTCTGTGTCTTCTCACCTTCGTATTGTTAGCATATAAATCACTGATATAAGATAATATAGGACTACACCGTGCATAGTAAATAGCTCAAGTGAACTGTGTTGGTGCCCTCTTGAGGTGCTGTCACTGACTGAGGTTTCAGCTCTATGAATCATTTTTCCAAGAAGTTTGGGGCTTCCCTGGTAGCTTATTAGATGGTAAAGAATCTGCCTGCAATGCAGGAAACCCAGGTTCAATCCCTGGGTTGGGAAGATCCCCTGGAGAAGGAAATGGCAACCCACTCTAGTATTCTTGCCTGGAGAATTCCATGGACTGAGGAGCCTGGCGGGCCATAGTCCATGGGATTGCAAAGAGTCAAGACACGACTGAGCGACTAATACTTGGGAAGAAGGAAAAGCAGCATCTAATGTGCCAGGGAACTTGGTCAGATAGCAATGTGAGGGGAACAGATCATGGCCCTGGTTACAATTTTGCTACGTATAAGAGCTCTGCCTGTTGATTTAAGGGATTTGTTTGTTTGTTCACTACAGTGGTGAATCAGTGTTTCTCTGATTTAGGGTGTGAAGGTATTCTTACATTCTGTGTGTGTGAGAGTAGCAAAAATAAGAGGAAGAGTTCATTTATGCCTTGAGGATACATGGTTACAGTCAGAATTTTTTTCAGAGCTCTCTAAACTCTTCAACCCAAATGATGGATTTCTTGACTAAACTGATATAAATTGATTTCTTGACTCACTAATGGGTTGAAATCTGCAGTTTGAAAAACACTGCTTTGAAGTTCTTTGATAAATTGTGACTGTGGCTTCTCCTTTTGTATCCTACATCTTATACCTCTTTTCAGAATGAGCCAGGCCAGTCAGTTTGCGAGTATTAAAAGTCGTTTGATTTTCCTGCCTCTGTTGCTGCTCAAAATTATACAACAGTACTTCTCAGTAGACTCACTGCAAAGAAAAATAAGTTCAAGTGAGGAATTCAGTTCAATTCAACAGATTTGTTGAGCAAGCTCCTGCCATGTGCCAGGCCCTATACTGGATGCTGAAGATGTGGGCATGAATTAAGCATGATGTTTTTCTTCTGGGGAACCTAGGTTACTGAAGAGGAAAAGATGGAAATAAAGTGTAATGATGGGCCTCTTATGAGGTGCACAGGAGTACAAAGGAGGAAGTAGTCAGTTTTCCCTGAGAAAGACTGAAAATGTTTCACAGGGAACATGCTTGAGCTGAGTCTGGAAAATGATGGTAAGTTATCTTTAAAGATGCAAGGTTTTTGCTGACTAAACAGGGTGGCAAAAAGCAGTCCAGGCAGTGACAGTAATGTGAAGAAAAGTGCAGAGGCACAAGTTGGCCTGGTGCTTTCTCTGGTCCTCACTTTTGTTCACTATGAGAAGACAAAAGACTGGTAGCCGGTGGGGACGAGCTCAAAGATGGACTTAACAGGCTTTGCTGAAGGGACCATTTGGCAACAGAGAGGCACTGATAACAGGTTTAAAATTTAGGAAGATTATTCTTTTGGGCACATTGTGGAGATTGACAGATTGGAATCCAGAATATCAAAAAGGAGACTGTCAAATAATCTGAGGAGGGCTTTAAATAAGGCAGTATTTGAAAGGATGGAGAGAAACAATGGTAGAGGACCTAAACCAAGGTCACATTTGAGAAATAAAGAAACTTATTAATGTTTCAAACTTGTTAGCCCAAAGTATATTAATTGAATATTCTAGAAACTGAAAATTGATTATCCTTAGCAGTCCATTGAAGCACCATATAACCAAGAAAATTGTCTCAGCCACAGATTATAATTTTGACTGAGTCTGATATTATTAATTAATATGTTTATATCTTCTGATTTGTTCCTAGAAAGATCTGAGGGATACAAACATACATATCAGAATACATTTTTAAGTAAGGAAATATGGGGAAGGATAAGCAAGGATAGCTGAAATAAGATGAAGCTAGGGGAAAGGTTGGTACAAATAATGGTATAAATAGCCATTACCAAGAGAAATGACTTAGATACACAATTCGCAGTAACCATGAAATAAAAGCCAATTGCTTTGGAAACTCATATTTTTGGTACTGCTGAGAAGTCATCTCTCTTAAGTCCATCATTTAAGAAGAGGATATTTGAAGTGGTTAACCATGTTATTAGTATCTTTCTTTGTAGTAAGTAGAAAAATAAATTTTGGAGAGCTGTTTTCATAGTGAGCCTTAAGGTAAGTCCAAATCTGCAAGGAACCAAAAGTGTCATCAAAGTATATAACTCTTGTCCATTTATCACTCTTGTCCATTTATCAACTCTTTGTCCATTTATCAACTCTTGTCCAAGAGTGTTTGAGTAACCACGTTATGTCAGGTTGTGTTGTGTGCTAAACACTGAGAATACAGTAGAGAGCAAAACAGGCATGTGCCTATGTCCCTCAATAGAGCATGGGCTCTGTTAGTGGAAATATTGTATTTGTAGAGAATATTAATTTTGTATTGTATAGTGTAGGGAACAGTATTACAAGGACAGTATAGGGTTCCTGAGTACTTACAGCCATGGAGTTTAGGAGGTCTCAGATTTAGTCCCTGAGGAAGTGTTGCTGTGGTAAAAGCTGTTTTCTTTACCAGTGCAAAAAATAGTGCTCCAAGTAGAGAGTGGCAGGGACTTCAAGATTATACTCTCTTGCAAATATTCTAGTAACCAGTTACGGACACGTCCTTGGGTTTTAACTGTGAACCAAACCGGAGATAGTGTCCCAGTATAATAATTAGTTTGCTGCTGCTGCTGCTAAGTCACTTCAGTTGTGTCCGACTCTGTGCGACCCCATAGATGGCAGCCCACCAGGCTCCCCCGTCCCTGGGATTCTCCAGGCAAGAACACTGGAGTGGGTTGCCATTTCCTTCTCCAATGCATGAAAGTGAAAAGTGAAAGTGAAGTCACTCAGTCATGTCCGACTCTTCTCGACCCCATGGACTGCAGCCTACCAGGCTCCTCCACCCATTTAGATTAATTTAAAACATGAAAAATAATATTGGCAACATATGATTGCATCATCTCATTTTTAAGGTACTTTTAAATGTCTTAATTTGTTCTCTGAATACAGTCTGTATATGTCCTTAATGCACTTTTGTTAAACAGCATATAGGCAGACATGTCTAGAAGACAGTAAATGAGAACAGGCAACAGGAGGCATCACAAATGGTCAATTATTAATATATAGTGCCTACCTTGCCTCACTTTTCTGTGTTGGTTTACTCTTCCTGCTTTTCTCCTTAATGATACTTTCTCCTCCTTTTCTTCCTTTTCTTATAGCAGTTTATATCTCCCATCAGTATGCCTTAAGAATCTATGTATATCTTTTCTCTCTTGGACTATCTTTCTCTATATTTATATAATTATTCACTTGTCTCTTTCTCTATAATTTATTTAACTGTTATATTTAGTTAACTGTTTAGTCTTTATTATATTATAGAAAAAATGAAACCTTATTGTAAAAAGGATACAGAAAGCAAAAGGACAAATGAAATCAACTGTGATCCCACCAGTAATAACTGCTATTAACAAAATTTCCTGTCATTCTATATTTTGTACATTTTCTGTTGCTCCTTTTTACAAAATGAAGTCAAATTGTATGTATTTTTTTAAAACTGCTTTTATCTCAGTAATTATATTATGATCTCTTTCCATGTTAGTATATATGCTCTGTCTCTTATACACATCTAGATGTGTATAAGAGACAGGGAGAGATAAGTGCAAAGAAATAAAGGAAAAAGTATATATGCTTCTGTGATGTTTTAAGTAGCCAGATGTTATTAAAATGAATTAAAGCACATTGTTGGGCAATTGTTGAATGTTATTTAAATGACATACTTATACCTAAAGTTATTGTGTGTATCTAGGATTATTTCCATAGAATAAATTCTATCTAGACATAAAATGATTCATCAAGTGATATGCAGAAGTTGAAGACTGTTGATACTTATTGCTAAACTGCTGTGGAAAGATTATCATATGCAGTCTAACTGCATGAAGTATCTTTATTTTACTATGGATTATGAAAACATTTTAAGTCTTCCCACATGGTGAAGCAATGTCATTATGAGATAATATTAGAAAGTAAAGCTAATAGGGTTAAAGGATCAAAAATCATTAAAATGGCATTGCAGAAATCAGTAGTGGCCTTGACAGTGTAAACAATGTGTGACATAAGCTTATTTATAAAGTTTCTATTCTATAAATAGAAAAAATGATATTTCTGATTTTATAGTATTCTGCATTTACCCCCCATTTACATATGAAAGAACTGATATACGAAGAGATTAAAAACATATCCAGTGTTCTACTGTTGATACATGGCAAAGCTGTGGTTCCAGACCAAATCGGTCCAATTTCAAGACCTGTGTCTCTTCCTGAGAAAAATTCAGGATGACTGCCTTGCCATGCTGTTGAGGTAATTAAATGATACATGCCTCGTGTAGTAAACACCTTCAATAGTTACTGCTACTATTGAAAGGAAAGTAAAAATAAGAAATTTAGTAAAAACCTCGAGAGTTGAGAGGCATATAGAATACTAGGAATTGAGATTTAAAGATAAGATACTATCAGTTCTCTTTTGTTTTTCTTCTTACACATTCCATCTCCAAGTAACACCAGACAGCATAAACTGCTATTCCAGCCTTTCCATCTGGACAGATTGATTCTGAATTTTATCATTTTCAGTGATTTAGAAGACTGACGGATCTTCTGACAGACACATTGGATCTGATTCGCTAGACCTAAAGAGGAAGATTCACAGATCTCTTTCAGTTGATTTGCACAAAAATACCACTAGCTCAGCTGGTAAAGAATCTGCCTGCAATGCAGGATACCCAAGTTCAATTCTTCTTCTAGGGAAGATCCCCTAGAGAACGGATAGGCTACCCACTGCAGAATTGGGCTGTCGTCTATGGGGTCACACAGAGTCGGACACGACTGAAGTGACTTAGCAGCAGCAGCAGCAGCAGTGCCTTACATGGTAAAGAATCCACCTGCCATGTGGTAGATCTGTGTTCGATCCCTGGGTTGGGAAGATACCCTGGAGGAGGGCATGTATTCTTCAATTTTGGTATACATGTTTTCTCCAGTATTCTTGCCTGGAGAATCCCCATGGACAGAGGAACCTGGCAGGCTACAGTCCGTGGTGTTGCAAAGAGTCGGACACAATTGAGTCACTAAGCACAGCACACACATCACTATAAGTATGTGGAAGAATCCCTAAATAAGCAAAAGCAGTCCTTGTGCAAATTGGTGTTAGGTGCTTTATGCATCAAAATATTAATAATATACTGAAATGGCAATGATGGTGATGATAACTGTTAACACCTACTGAGCACTTCAATGACAGGCACTGCTCTGAGGATTTATAGATACAAAATATTTAAAGGAGTGATAAAGAATCTGCCTGTCCCTGCAGGACACCCAGGTTGGATCCCAGGGTCGGGAAGATACCCCGTAGGAGGAAATGGCAACCTGCTCCAGTATTCTTGCCTGAAAAATTCCATGGACAGAGTGGGCTACATTCCATGGGGTCTCAAAGAGAGTTGGACATAACTGAGCACACAAGCACTAGGGCCTTTGGATCAGTCAGTTCAGTCTCTCAGTGATGTCTAACTCTGCAACCCCATGGACTGCAGCACGCCAGGCCTCCCAGTCCATCACCAACTCGTGGAGCTGATCAAACTCATATCCATTGAGTCAGTGACACTATCCAACCATCTCATCCTCTGTTGTCCCCTTCTCCTCCTGCCTTCAATTTTTCCTAGCAGCAGGGTCTTTTCCAATGAGTCAGTTCTTCGTATCAGGTGGCCAAAGTATTGGAGCTTCAGCATCAGTTCTTCCAATGAAGAAGAACTGGCTTGATCTCCTTGCAGTCCAAGAAACTGTCAAGAGTCTTCTCCAACACAACAGCTCAAAAGCATCAATTCTTCAGTGCTCAGCTTTCTTTATGGTTCAACTCTCACATCCGTACATGACTACTGGAAAAACCGTAGCTTTGACTGTATGGACCTTTGTCAGCTAAGTAATGTCTCTCCTTTTTAATATACTGTCTGGGTTGGTCATAGCTTTTCTTCCAAGGAGCAAGTGTCCTTTAATTTCATGGCTGCAGTCACCATCTGCAGTGATTTTGGAGCCCAAGGAAAGAAAGTCTGTGACTGTTTCCATTGTTTCCCCATCTGTTTGTCATGAAGTGATGGGATCAGATGCCATGATCTTAAGTTTTCTGAATGTTGAGCTTTAGCCAACTTTTTCACTCTCCTCTTTCACCTTCATCAAGAGGCTATTTAGTTCTTCACTTTCTGCCATAAGGGTGGTGTCATCTGCATATCTGAGGCTATTGATATTTCTCCCAGCAATCTTGATCCCAGCTTGTGCTTCATCGAGCCCAGCATTTCTCATGATGTACTCTGCATATAAGTTAAATAAGCAGGGTGACAATATACAGCCTTGACGTACTCTTTTACCAATTTGGAACCAGTCCATTATTCCATGTCCACTTTTAACTGTTGCTTCTTGACCTGCATATAGATTTCTCAGGAGGGAGGTAAGGTGGTATGATATTCCCATCTCTTTAAAAAAGAGTTTTCCACAGTTTGTTGTGATCCACACAGTCAACAGCTTTGGTGTAGTCAGTAAAGCAGAAGTACATGTTTTTCTGGAACTCTCTTGCTTTTTTAATGATCCAACAGGTGTTGGCAGTTTGATCTCTAGTTCCTCTGCCTTTTTTAAATCCAGCTTGAACATCTGGAAGTTCAAGGTTCACGTACTGTTGAAGCCTGGCTTGGAGAATTTTGAGCTTTGCTAGCGTGTGAGATGAGTGCAGTTATGCAGTAGTTTGAACATTCTTTGGCATTGCCTTTCTTTGGGATTGGCTCATATAGTATTAGTAATAGACACTGGAAAGTACAATGGATCAGGGTTGTTTATTCATAAAACTCAGTGTTTGGTCCTCAGAAAAGGACATGATAATTCCCTCTAGTTCATTCTCAACAGATTGGAGCTATACATTTTTCAATATATTCTAATTTTTTTCCTAACAATTCATTTATTCATCAGCTATCTATTAATTTACCTAAATATTCTAAGTTTATATTTTTAGCTCTTTATGGTTCCACATGCTTTATACCCTCTAAGCACATTAATCTGTTCAGGCCTGCATTTATGTTTTTCAGATTTTGAAGCGTGACCTTTGCTTCTAGTTTTTAGAAGTAAGGATAAAATAATAGTGTTAAGCATGGGCTCTGGACACAGATTGTGGGTTTTATTCCTACCTATCTTCCATTATTTAAGTAACTTTAAATACGTATAAAATCTCTGTGCCTTAATTTCTTTGCTAAAATGGGACTAATACTACTTACCATTTATGGTGGCTTATGAGGATTTTATGAGCTAATAAATATAAAGTGCAAAAAACAAGTTAGCCACAGTAACAGTAAGCAACCAATATAATAAATGTAATAGAAAACTAATATTGATTCTTAATGAAAAGTATCTTGCAATATTTGTATCTTTAAGACTTTTTAGTTTTCAAGTAAATAGTAGCTTTAATTTTCTGAGAGAAAGCATTAATAAGGAATCTACCCTTAACCCATGTCTTTAGCTTGATGTACATCTGAGGGATTCTAACCAGTACAGAGACTGTTAAGGGAAGATGTGCCTCCTCTTCCTCTCTATGAAAAAAATAAAATTATTTGGGGGAGTTATTTATTAAAATAATAAAGCCTTCTATTCAAATTTAAATTTTCAACCTATGTGTATTTGCTCTATATTATGTTTGAAGTTTAAACATAGAATAGGTAGGTGATAGGTAGGTGAAGTCGCTCAGTCGTGTCCGACTCTTTGCGACCCCGTGGACTGTAGGCTTCTCTGTCCGTGGGATTCTCCAGGCAAGAATACTGGAGTGGATTGCCATTTCCTTCTCCAGGGGATCTTCCCGACCCAGGGATCGAACCCGGGTCTCCCGCATTGGAGGCAGACGCTTTAACCTCTGAGCCACCAGGGAAGCCCTCATAGAATATAAACTTAATTTTTTTCATTGTATAATATATGTAAAAAGTTTTGTTTTTGTTTTATCAAAGCAAACTGAAGTATCTCTTAGCTTTTTTCCCTTGTCCACATATGAACTCCTGGTCTGAGCCACTGTAGGAAGATGTCATTTATTATTTGGTGGCATCTTTTGCTGGAACTCCTAGAAGGCAGTGACTCTTCAGTTGTATTTTTACCTAGCCCCTATTAGGAGCTAAATAAATATCTTTTAAGTAGATCTGTTGAAGGGAAAAAGTTCTTGAAAGATATTAAAGGGTCACTTTTGGGAAAAAGTAAAGTACATTATTACTTTCAAGGCTTAAAATATATAGTACAGAGTACAACATGCATCACTGCTAAAGAAATCTAACAACTTGATTTGTAGATGTATTTTTATAGTTGTTGCATGTATCCTGAATGAGCTATCTGAAAAAAGACCCAAATAAATAAATTCAACTTGATTTATATCCTTTTCTTTGGTAAAAGCTATGTCTCCTTAAAACCCAGTATACAGGAATAGCTGATAGGGAGTTTTCTTTTAAACATTAAATCTTTGTTTTTCTTTTAGAATACTGACTTCCTGTAACCCTCCTATGTGTCTTATATTAAAAATCTTTAGAAGAACAGTCAGTTCCTATTCAATCTCTAGATACATATTCAACTTTTTAAAATTTTATATTCTAGAGTATTTGCTGTGTCATTAAACATTTCCCTTTATATTTAAATACCATATGTGAATATGTTAAATATGTTTCCAGCCATACCTCACTATTGAAAACTTAGATTGTCTCCAAGTTTTGGTTATTATAAATTGGCATCCTTAAATTTAAATCTTTGTGTTCTGAGTATCTTGTCCACTTTGCTTAAGGTAAATTCCTAGGTTCAGTATTGTTAGGATCCTAGTGTAGTACATATTACCAAGTTATATCCTAGAACGATTAAACCAGTTTATTCTCTTATGAATAGTCATTGTACTGCATGTTTGAAAACACTGAGTAACTGTGTCTAGAGTTCTGCCTTAACTGCCGTTTGACCACTCCAGGGTGTTTTTGTTCTGATTTAGAGCCTTCCATGTGCCCGCTATCTCCAAAGGTCCTGAAGCTAATATGCAGACCCAGGAGTCAAAGCAGAAATGTGGTGATAACTTATCATCTTCTTAGACATGGCATCAGCAAGAGATCAGTTAAATCGTTTAAAAAAGAAAAAACAGCTAACTCTACTATCAGTCAGGTTCTGTTCTAAGCAATTTACACATATTAGCATATATTAGTTCTTATAGCTGCCCTGTAAAGTTTGTATTGTTATTATGCCTTCTTTTTAGTTGAGAAAAGTGATTCATATGTAAAGGGACTGAGTAGCTTACTTAAGATCTGAATTTGGGAAATATAAATCTAAAACCAATGTATTTGTGTTCTGGAAAAATGTGTTTATTCATTTGCTCTTATTAAAGTAATTTTATTTAAAGCCAAATAAAACATTCAGATAAGGGGAAAAAACAAATTATTTTCTAATGTTTGCATATATTTAAGTAGAATGATTTTGCCCATACTACTCTCTAGCTTTTTTTCTTACCAACAGTATTCTGTAAACTTTCTCCCATGTCATTAGCTATAAAGCTATGCTGCTGCTGCTGCTAAGTCGCTTCAGTCGTGTCCGACTCTGTGCGACCCCACAGACGGCAGCCCAACAGGCTCCCCCGTCCCTGGGATTCTCCAGGCAAGAACACTGGAGTGGGTTGCCATTTCCTTCTCCATTGTGTGAAAGCGAAAAGTGAAAGTGAAGTCGCTCACTCGCGACCGACTCCTAGCGACCCCATGGACTGCAGCCTACCAGGCTCCTCCATCCATGGAATTTTCCAGGCAAGAGTACTGGAGTGGCTTGCCATTGCCTTCTCCGATAAAGCTATATATATCAATATTTTACTCGCTACCTAGTATTTTACTTAATAGATGAAATAAAATAAAATAGTGTATTTTATGGACATACCATAATTTATTTAGCCAGTCCCCAACTTTGGTCACTTTGATAACAAGCACAGACTTTTTGGCTGACATAACTTAATTGTATACATATACCTCCAATCTTGTCATTTCCTCAGATTAAACTCCCACATGTTGTTTAACTTCCATCCTTGCTCCTGTCCAGTTGCTACACTATATTTATCCTCTGAAAAATTGTCAAGTCTTTTAGTCTTTTAGTCTCCAGTTTACATCTCCAGCTAGGGAGACTGGATCTCCTCAGTAAGAGACTTCAAAGTCCTTAATATTCAAATTTGTCTTTTTTTCCCCAATCTCAAATATCAGTTGAAATTTTTATAATTTTGAAGGTTAACTTTATAATGGTGATTGATACTTTGTGGGTATTTTGTTTGCTTTTAGTTTTGGAAAATTTACCATTGCTTTTCCTACCAGTTAAATATAACAGTATTTTTTAAAGAAACAACTAGGGTATTGTCTTGACTCATGTAATACAGGCATCCCAGATACCTTTGCAAATAGTATATTTTAGGACTGCTTACCCAAAGCCAGATCCTTGGACAAGTGCCATCAGCATCATCTGAGAACTAGGTCGAAATATACTATCCTGGGCCCCTCTCTACTTACTGAATCAGAATCTGCATTTTGGTAAGCTCCCCAGGTAATTCATGTGTTCTTTAATGTTTCAGAATCATTACTTTAGGTTGTTTTTTTACCAGCTCCCATCTGTCGTTTATAGATAGCTCACTTTGCTCATGGATGTAAGCAAAAGATGTACGGCTTTTGCTGTACGCTGCATTTTCCTGTCTGCTAGTAAATACTACCCCTTTTTTGGAAAAACTTGATTTTTTTTTATATGTCTGATTCCAAACAAGAGAGAACTGTTTTATGAGGTAATTGTCTTTTAAAGTATCGTTCCCCAGTTGAGTTAGAAGCTGTTGTATTGATTGTGGCATTTGAGAGCAAGCTGAATTATTAATTTGGCTTCATTTGGCAGGTAGAAACATTTTAAAATCAGAGATCTTATGAAACATGGTGCCCTCTGTCACGGAGCTGTTATCTTTCTCTTGAAGATATGGTAGTGCTAATAAATATTTTATAATGCATCTGCCTGGGTATAAGTAAGTAACCATCATTGTAGGACAAGCATTATATTCATGCTTACTTTGAAATGCTTACTTTGAAAATTCATTGTTTCAAAGCAAACAAATGGGCATTTTTAATGAGAAGCATGATAAAAGTTCTATTTGAGATTACAGTTATTTACTGAATATAAGAAAGTATATTTGAGGGTGTTACCTTTTCAAATCTTAGATGAAATTGCTAAAGCACTGCTCATCCATCAAAATACACAATATTCCCCCTCCACCACCACTTTAAGTCAGGAACTAAATAAATTTGAACACAGGTTTGATGATAGTTTCACTGTGGGTTCTTATTCCTTACTGTCTGAACTCAGAAACCAGATAGGTTCAAATAGCAAGTGGTACTTGCATCCTTCTTCCGCATTAACCATTGGAGTGTGTTGCTATTTCCTTCTCCAAAATAAATTTGAACACAGGTTTGATGATAGTTTCTCTGTGGGTTCTTATTCCTCACTGTCTGAACTCAGGAACCAGATAGATTCAAATAGCAAGTGGTACTTGCATCCTTCTTCCTCATTAACCATCAGCGTAATAAATATACATGGGACTGTAATATATAGCAGCATTTCACAGTTAACTTTCCACAAAAATATTAGCCTGTATTTTCATATGTGCTGTGCTAAGTCACTTCAGTAGTAGTACATCAAATATGAACATACTCTGTAAACTATATCTTTTTTGACACTCAAAACATAGATCAGTATAGTTAAGGCTCTGAATGAATCATCTGTGAAATAAAGCTGTTCAACTGTGTTTTAATCAAGCATTCTAGTACAACTATAAAATAAGGGCCAGCAGGTCGTATGCCAAAATGAAGAGGACCTATTTTGTCTATAATAGAGACTATGAGAACCTTAGGGACTTCTGTGGTAGCTCAGCTCGTAAAGAATCTGCTTGCAATGCAGGAGACCCCAGTTCGATTCCTCGGTCGGGAAGATCCCCTATAGAAGGGATAGGCTACCCACTCCAGTATTCTTGGGCTTCCCTGGTGGGTCAGATGTTAAAGAATCCACCTGCAATGAGGGAAACCTGGGTTCGATCCTGGGTTGGGAAGATTCCCTGGAGGAGGGCATGGCAACCCCCTCTAGTGTCCTTGCTTGGAGAGTCCCCATGGACAGAGGAGCCTGGCGAGCTATAGTCCAGGGGGTCTCAAAGAGTCGGACACAACTGAGCAACTAAGCACACACAGCATGAGATCCTTAACCAGGATGAGCCTCAGATACCTCATTTGTAAACTAGATTTTAGAGTTAAATATGCTGATAGGTGTCAGAGTACCTGATACACACAGGCACTGGTTTTACCTTCCCATTGGAAACTTGGTGACAGGACTGCGTTAGAACTTTAACTGGTGATTATTCACTTAAAGTGGGATTTACTGTACAATCATCCCTGATTTCTCTCTGATGGAATCACTGGCCACTTGTCTCCTCATCCTCTCTGCTACAGCAGTGCTGGTCCCCTCATTGTCTTTAGCACTCACCAAGCATTTATTGTTCCTTCTATCCAGAAGGCTCCGCCCTGGAATATCCGTGAGATCCGCCCTGGAATATCCGTGAGTGTCCTGCTTCATTAGAGGTTAAAGCGTCTGCCTCTAATGCGGGAGACCCGGGTTCGATCCCTGGGTCAGGAAGATCCCCTGGAGAAGGAAATGGCAATCCACTCCAGTATTCTTGCCTGGAGAATCCCATGGACAGAGAAGCTTAGTAGGTTACAGTCCACGGGGTCGCAAAGAGTCGGACACGACTGAGTGACTTCACCTCACCTCACCTCACTCAAAAGGCACTTACTTAGAGAGACCTTATCTGATGACCCTAAGTAACCCTCCGCATATGTTCTCTATTTTCTTACAGTTTATTTTTCTTTATGGTGCTTATTGCCACCAAGTATATATTTGTTTTATTTTTTGTCTATCCCCACTAGGGTATAAGCTCTACAGGAAAAAAAGATCTTTTTAGGTTGTGTTCACTGCTGTGCATATAGGAATTCAGTATGAATAAATGAATGAGCAACAAACATTTTATTAAAAATATAGAAATTAGATTTCTTTTGAGGCTTCTCCCAGTTGTATTTTTAGCATCTAATACATAATTTTGGAGCTGTATCAAATGCAGTCATGACAGACCTCTTTAGTACGCTAATTTAGTACCTATTTCCAGCCTCTTCCTTCCTTGCCTGCCTTTACTTTGGAGGACCCCTCCACCCCAAAAAATAGAACGAAGGAAATCCTAAAAACAAACTTTTCCAATCTCCCTTGTAGCTTATCGACTATGGGACATAATATAGGTCAATGAGAAATAGGCAGAAATTTCCCAGGACCTTCCTGAAAAGCTTTTTCTTGTGTGCAAAAGAGACAGATATGGCTAGTCTAGATGCTTCCCCTTCTTCCTGCCTTAAACATTACAATGCCTAAAGCTATGACAGCCATCTTGTAGTCTGCAATTTCAGGTTTCTTAATGGATGAGAAAATAAACCCCTATCTGTTTAAGCTACATGTAATCAGTTTTTCTGTTTGTTGTATTTGAAAGCTTTCTTAACCATATAGAAATCTGGGAGAGGAGGATAAGCTCAGCACCTGGCACACAGGAGATAGACTTAATTACAGCAGCTATTATTATACCAGTTTATGCTTTTGAGTGTTAAGGATGAAAAACGGTCACATTCTAAATAGTTTTAACCACCAAAGCAACCTAATGAATTTGCTGTCCTTAATTTTTTGTGTTACACTAATGTTCTAAGTTAAGGATGTAAAAACTTTCCTGGATGTGAAGTTTATCAGTTACATAACAAGTTCAGAAATCTCATTGCAGTGGGTGGTCTTATGTGTTTTTAACTGATGTTCCCCTTGTATGTGTCCCGTCTTGTTTTTTTGTTTTTTTTTTTCCTCCACCACTTAACTAGATATTTCTACACATGCATTGTCCACAAGTAAAGGGCATAAACAATTTAGAAAAAAAACGTAATGCAGTGGAACTTTGGGGGTCTTTGTCTGCTTGCTTGCTTGTTTTGTTGATGATGATAATGATGCTGATGATGATGTTTTTAATTCTCTGTGAAACAGTAGTTTTAAAAGCAAATGACTTGGATTTGTAAGAACTGGGCTCTTTGACAGAAAAGATTTTTGAGAACCCAAAGATAAAGTCCTGAAGGAGTTAAATGTGAACTCTGGCATAAACAATTGATTGAAAAGGAAAGAATGATTGATACAGAAGCTCATTTTTCTTGCACTTGGAAAGTGCATAAAAACCTTTCTTATACTATGAAAAGGAGACCAGCCCTCCCCTACCCAGCGTCTGTATTGGCAAAGGACACCCATAGACCATTTGCCCTCCTCTCTGCTATCTCAGATGCCCTGATTCAGGTAGGCTCTGTGCCTCCGTAAGTCCTCTCAGGGATCAAGGATGGGAGAAAAGAAGGAGAAAATCCTATTTAGCAAAGAGAAACTAAGCTTTGAACTGGAAGCAGATTCTTTGCCCTGAAAATTGTTGTCCTAGTTTACAGAGAGAAAATGAGAGCTAAATATACTAGTTAGATTCACTTGCTGTGAAACTGTCATGTTTTGCACATCTTTAGTTTGGTGACTGAAATTCATACTTGGTAGACTATAAACGTTTATGAGGCTAAAGATTTTCATTCTACAAGTTGTTCTTAATATCATAGTTTAAGGTATGTCAGTAGAATTTATGTCTCATGTAAAATGTTTTATGTGAAACTTGTCAGTTGAGCTTTCAATTTCTTTTTTTGCCTCATTTCCAACCCTCTTGTCATTTAACCATCATAACTGAAATAGTGTTCTCTAAATTAGTGGAAAACTAACATTCCTTTTTCTTCAAAAACAAAAATAAAAACTTGAAAATTTCACAGGAGCCTCTTACAGTTTTGAAGAAATAAGTATGTTAAAATTTGATCTTCTGGGGTTTAACATTTTGTTACTAAAATATTATTCAGGTAAAAGTAGACTCTGATGTGTTTTATTTCTTCCATGAGCCTGGTAAATTCCGTGGAGTCCTAGGAGTTTTATGGGCGGGGAAAACTGAAGATCTGTAACAAATTAGAGTGAAAGATGCAATTAGTAGTGGAGTAGCTTTCACTTTTCTCTTGAATCTTTATCCTAGAAGTGCCCTTAGTAAGTGAACATCCCTCATTATAACTCTCATGTCACCTATAAAAATAGGAAAAACCTTGAATAAAATAATGCAGACATAATCTACTTTTATATTGAAGTACAGTAGATTTACAGTGTTGTGCCATTCTCTGCTGAACAGCAAAGTGACTTAGTTATATACATATATACACTGTTTTTTATATTCTTTTCTATCATGGTTTATCACAAGATACCAAATATAATTCCCTCTGCTATACATTAGAATCATGTCATTTATGCATTCTAAATGTAATCTACAAACCCCAAACTTGCAGTCCATCTCTTTCCCTTCTTTCCCCATCCCTAGACAATCATGAGTCTGTTCTTTAAGACATGTTCTACTTTTAAACAAACTTGATGTGTCAAAGTCTGAATTTATATTATGGCTGATTTATCCTTAGATAAATTATTTCTTTTGCTAAAGTATTTGCATTAGATTTCCTTGAAATAACAAATTCTTATAATCTAATGAAAATAGACATTTTCTGTCAACCAAGTATAGTTGATTATATCTTCAAAATGTGTCCTGAATCCGTTTGTTTTTCTTCATCTTCCTCCAGTAGTCAAATCACCATTTTCACTTGCTTAGAGCACTGCACCAGCTGCATATATCTTACTGCTACTATTCTTTCTGCGACAGTCTACTCCTCCCTACCCCAGAGCAGTCAGGTAAATCAGAGCATGTTATTTGATACAGAGCATGTATCAAAATGTCCCATGGCTTCCCACTGCCACATAGTGAATTTGCCAAAGTATAAAATATTAATGCCTTATCCGTTCCTCAGAATCCTAATGATCCGACCCCAGAAGAACAGAGCAGTCCACGTTCTTGACCATTCCTCCCCCGTTCTCCTTACTCACTTCACTTTGACTACTCCGCTGCTTTTGTGGTTTTCTCCCTATATTCACGGGTCGCCTCGCCCTCAGGTCTTGGCCTCTGCTCTTCCCCCAGTCTGCATGGCTGGCTGTTCTTGCTTCTGATCAAATGCTGTCTTCTCAGAGAGGCCTTTTCTGACTACTCATAGCTGTTCTTCTTTCTTCTTCTTTTTTTTTTTTTTTGTCTTGGTAGCACTTATCTTTATTTGCAATCATCTTATTTTTTTCATATGTTTACTTGTATATTATCCCTCACTTTCATTAGAGGATAAGCTCCATTGGAGCATTTTGTTTTTATTATTCTTGTAACCCCAGCCCTTAGAACTGTGCCTGGCACATTATAGTGCCTAGCTTAATAAATATTACTTGAACAAGTAAGTTGTAGGTATGTGGCCGAAAAGCAAAAATTATGTAAATCATAATACTTGTAAGTCAAATCATTTTAAAAGCATTAAGGGAAAAAAAAAAGCTACTTATCTGCTTGACTATTGTTTTTGCATTGCCAAGCACATTACTGAGCATGGATGATCACCTGGGAAATTTCTTGATCTGTCAGTCTTTTCTCTGTACTATGGCCAGAGTGATCTTTGTTACATAACATAGACATACACTCCCTTCTTAGGAACCTTCCATAGCTTCTCTGCTCTTAAGATAAATATCTAAATTCTGGCATGGCCTGAGAATCCCAGCCTGGTCAGTCCCTGTCTGCCTCTCTAGCCTTAAGCTGCGGTACTTTCCCACTAGCTTTCTGTCCCTCCTCAGGGGCTTTGTAACCTTTGCCCATTTTACTGCCTGTTTAATCTGGCTCATCCTTCATATGTCAGCTAGACGATTCCTTCCTTGAAGGCTTCCTGCACCCATAAGATGAAATCAGATTCTTTTGTCATTTATTTCAATGAACTTTTCTTTCTTTCTTTGAGAGCATTTATCTCAATATGTAATTAATCCTTCATCAGTAGGATTACTTAGTTAACATCTTCTTCCCCGCTAGGCTGGAAGCTACAGGAGAGAAGTGGCTATGTCTAGTTTTGCTAACAGTCCTATCTCCGGCATCTGTCCCAGGGTTGGCATATTTTAGGGGTTCAATAAGTATCTGCTGGATGATTGGATGAATGAATATTTAGAGCCCAAATGTGTTGTGCTATATATTCAGTCCTGGGAATACAAAAATCAAGACTGCATCTCTACCCTCAAGGAGTTTATATTGAAGGCAGAAATAAACATTTGTTACAGGGTATGAATATGGGGATTCATTTTTTAATTGGGATATAATTGACTTATAACATTATTAGTTTCAAATGTACAACATAAATTATTTGACATTTTAAAAAACGTTTATCTATTTACTGGGCTGCTTCGAGTCTTGGTTGATGTGTGCAAGGTCTTTGTTGTGCCATGTGGGGTCTTTAGTTGTGGCATGTAGGATCTAATTCCCTGACCAGGGATCGAACCCAGGTTCTCTGCATTGGGAATGTCAAGTCTTAACCATTGGACCACCAGAGAAGTTCCGGTATATATTGTGAAATGACCATCACAATAAGCCTAGTTAACATCAGTTATCATACATAGTTACAATATTTTTTTTTTATAATGAGAAGTTTTAAGATCTACTCTGTTAGCACCTTTCAAACATGCAATACAGTATTATTAACTGCAGTCACCTTGCTGTATAGGTGGTCAAAAGGTACAAGTTTCCAGTTATAAAATAAGTCCATCCATAGGACTCACTGATGGACATCCTTTGGATGAACTTACTTATTTTGTAACTGGAAACTTGTACGTTTTGACCATCTTCACCCATTTTTTTTTTTTAATCAGATATCAGATGGTTAGGAATCAAAGAGGCTAAAAACCTTAGCATGCTGCCAGCCAAGAATTTGAGGTCTGGCTCTTCCTTTTAGTTACTCTTTGTCAAGTACCTCAGTGTCTCTGGGATTCAGTATCCCTGTTGGTAAACTGGAGATAATACTGCCTATATCCTAATGTTATTGTAGGGATTAAATGAGGTAATATATTTTAATTTTACTACAAGACCTTGCATATAGTAAGTATTTGACAAATACAAGGTGTTAAAGTTAAAATTATTTTTGTATGTAATTTGCTTTTACCACTAAGAGTAGATCCTCTCTTCCTGAATCTTCACATATTCTTAATACACTAATGTAATCTTAAAAAGTTAAAAAGGAACATTTGAGTATTCTGAATCTGAAAACTAAACCCAGAGTTCAAGACTTCACCTTTAATACATGGAAGATACCTTAAAATTCTATTTAGTTATGTAAAAGGTTAAAAAATAAAAAATTATGACGAGTAGTCACTTTTAAACTTAAAGAGGGCCAACATCTTAGACAACTAATACCTTTAGAGAGCTAAGACTATTTAAAATTCACCGTTAGCTATTTTGCTAGCATTTAAAAGCATTAAGGGAAAAAATTTCCAGTCAAGATTGCTGGGAGAAATATCAATAATCTCAAATATGCAGATGACACAACCCATATGGCACAAAGTGAAGAAGAACTAAAGAACTTCTTGGTGAAAGTGAAAGAGGAGAGTGAAAAAGCTGGCATAAATTCAACATTCAAAAAGCTAAAGTCATGGCATCTGGTCCCATCATTTCATGGCAAATAGATGGGGAAACAATGGAAACAGTGACAGACTTCCTTTTCTTGGGCTCCAAAGTCACTGCACATGGTGACTGCAGCCATGAAACCAATAGACACTTGCTCTTTAGAAGAAAGACTATGACACACCTAGACAGCACATTAAAAAGCAGAGACACTGTGCCAACAAAGGTCCGTCTAGTCAAAGCTGTGGTTTTTCCAGTAGTCATGTATGGATGTGAGTTGGAGTATAAAGAAAGCTGCTGCTGCTAAGTCACTTCAGTCGTGTCCAACTCTGTGCGACCCCATAGGCTGCAGCCTACCAGGCTCCTCCGTCCTTGGGATTCTCCAGGCAAGAACGCTGGAGTGGGTTGCCATTGCCTTCTCCGAAAGAAAGCTGAGTGCTGAAGAATTGCTGTTTTTGAACTGTGGTGTTGGAGAAGATTCTTGAGAGTCCCTTGGACTGCAAGAAGATCCAACCAGTCCATCCTAAAGGAAATCAGTCCTGAATATTTATTGGAAGGACTGATGCTGAAGCTGAAGCTCCAATACTTTGACCACATGATACGAAGCACTGACTCATTGGAAAAGACCCTGATGCTGGGCAAGATTGAAGGTGGGAGGAGAAGAGGACGACAGAGGATAAGATAGTTGGATGGCATCACCAACTGGATGGACATGAGTTTGAACAAATTCCGGAAATTGGTGGTGGAGAGGGAAGCCTAGTGTGCTACAGTCCATGTGGTTGTATGGAGTCAAATATGACTGAGTGACTGAACTTTACTGAACTGAACTGAACTTTAGCTATTTTATAGGAAGTTGTCATTTTAGGAGCAATGTCAAAATGGTGGTGATAAATGGGGCGGTGACCAGATAAAAATGAAAATTGTGAAGGTTGTGTTTCATCTAATGATTCCTTCTCCTTAGGGACTGATGGAAACATATTGATGCATTGCTTCTGATAGTTCATGGCTCTTCAATAGGAATTGTTTGCTTTATTTCTTTTATTTAAATAACAATGAAGTATTTTTTTGCCTTGGGGACATCAGAAAACCACTAGCATTTTGTATGTTACAAAAATTTTTATGTTACAAAAATCATTTAGGAGGGCTTGAGCTGGAGGAAAAAGAGTTTATAAATGGGCTTATCAAATAAAGCTGGCTTTTGTAATGTATCAGTTGTAAAGCAAGTCATTGTAAAAATATGTGGTAGTCTCTTAAGATTATCCCATGTTTTTATTAATACGTAATCTTTTTGTTTGGATATTGTATAGGTGAGGTGAAGTCGCTCAGTCGTGTCCGACTCTTTGCGACCCCATGGACTGTAGCCTACCAGGCTCCTCTGTCCATGGGATTCTCCAGGCAAGAATACTGGAGTGGGTTGCCATTTCCTTCCATAATAAATATAGCTAATTATAGAGTATGGCAAGCTTTAAGCGAAATGCATAAAATAAGTCTTAGAAAATATATAGAGCAATAATAAAGAAAACTTTAATTCTCATGCTTTTCTCCAGCCATTAATATATATCCTATCCTGGTTTCACAGGTTCTTAAGGGATCTTAGAAAATCATTTGGTAAATACAGCTGAGCCATCTGATATGACATCTGATGCC
Source organism: Cephalophus harveyi (assembly GCA_006410635.1). Taxonomy (NCBI): domain Eukaryota; kingdom Metazoa; phylum Chordata; class Mammalia; order Artiodactyla; family Bovidae; genus Cephalophus; species Cephalophus harveyi. The sequence continues at coordinate 33,318 of SJYT01009867.1, forward strand.
CTAATCTCAGGGAAAGAGAACCCACTCTCATAAGACAGCATCTGTTATTCCTTACTACATTTTTGTCCATAAATAAATCATGCTTTCCGTATTTCTAAAGAAAGATTACATTGTTTTGGACTAAATTTTTTAAAAAACATTTCTCAAAAAAAAAAAAAAAATCAGCCATTAGGTGAACTTTGGATCCTTATTTTTTTTGAAACTCCTTAAACCATTCATCTAAAAAGTAAAAAAATGTTGACAATGAATAAAACTTCCAAATTCTTAATATATTTCATTTATTTAGCATTTACGGAGTATTTTCCATCTACAAACTCAGGCTCTAATCACTGAGATGGATGGAAGGCAGTAATGATGTTAAAATTATGGCAGGTACCATAAAAGAAGTATGCACTGGATGTTGGAATAATAGCCAACTCTGCAGGAAAGGTGAAGGATCAGAAGGCATTTCCTCCTGAGAATCCTCATGTGAAGTCTGTGGGACAGTCAGTCAAGAGCTTACTAGGAGAATAGGCAGAGAATTAAAGGAGAGGACATGGCCTCTTCTTAAGCATAAGAAAATGGTAGCATTGGGAGGATGAATAAGGAGATATTTCTGACTGAGGGTCAAGATGGGAAGGTACATAGAGGCCAGAACCAAAAAACAATTTTATGCCTTGCTAGGAAATTTAAAACAAGATTAAGAGTGACCTGATAAAGTTGTGTTTTTGAAGTCAGTATAGCCAAAGTGTAGAGGGTAAATAGAATGAATGGAAAAGACTTAGAGAGGCATTTGATCATGTAAGAAACGAAGTGCCAGCCTATGTTCCATACAGGATACAGGATGCTTGGGGCTGGTGCACGGGGATGATCCAGAGAGAGGATAGGGGGTGGGAGGTGGGAGGGGGATTCAGGATTGGGAGCTCGTATACACCCATGGTGGATTCATGTCAATATATGGCAAAACCAATACGGTATTGTAAAGTAAAAATAAAATTAAAAAAATAAAAATTTAAAAAAAAGACTTAGGCATTTAAACCTAGTTAGGTTATTTCAGAAATTCTGATAAGAGAGGTTAAAATGACATTGGAGATCAACAAATTTGAGAGAGACTGAATCCCAACAGCACTTGAGAACTAATAGATGTGATGGTGAAAGAGGAGGAGAGAGAATCGCTGGTTTTGGTTAATGAATTGAGGATGCTATTTCCTTGGGCCATACATAAATACAAGTTGAGCAAGACTGGGAAGGGAATAAGATAAGGAATGGATAGACATGCTGAGACTAACATGTTTGGGAGATATATAGGCAGATATATTCAACAGTTGGTTATAAATATGTTCACTTATTTATTTATTCATATGTTTATAGACGTTAAGACTTCCCCTGCTGGCTCAGAGGGTAAAGTGTCTGCCTACAATGTGGGAGACCCGAGTTCAATCCCTGGGTCAGGAAGATCCCCTGGAGAAGGAAATGGCAACCCACTCCAGTACTCTAGCCTGGAAAATCCCATGGATGGAGGAGCCTAGTAGGCTACAGTCCATGGGATTGCAGAGTTGGACATGACTGAGCGACTTCACCTTCACTTTCACCTTTATAGATGTTAAAGTTTAGAGTATATCCTGGACTAAGGTACAGTATTCATTGCTGCTGTTGTTCAGTTGCCCAGTGGTGTCCAACTCTTTGCGATCATGTGGACTGCAGCATGCCAGGGTTCCCTGTCCCTTACTGTCTCCCAGAGTTTGCTCAAACTCATATCATTGAGTTGCTGATGTCTTCCAACCATCTCATCCTCTGTCACCCCCTTCTTCTCCTGCCCTCAGTTTTTCCCAGCATCAGGGTCTTTTACAGTGACTCAGCTCTTCGCATCAGGTGGCCAAAGCATTGGAGACTCAGTTTCAGCATCAATCCTCCAATGAATATTCAGGGTTAATTTCCTTTAGGTTGGACTGGTTGGATCTCCTTGCAGTCCAAGGGACTCTCAGGAGTCTTCTCTAGCACCACAGTTCAAAAACATCAATTCTTTAGCACTCATCCTTTTTTATGGTCTGACTCTCACATCCATACATGACTATTGGAAAAACCATAACTGACCTTAGTCAGCAAAGTGATGTCTCTGCTTTTTTAATATGCTATCTAGGTTTGTCATAGATTTTCTTCCAAGGAGCAAGCATCTATAGCACTCAGCCTTTTTTATGGTCTGACTCTCACATCCATACATGACTATTGGAAAAACCATAACTGACCTTAGTCAGCAAAGTGATGTCTCTGCTTTTTTAATATGCTATCTAGGTTTGTCATAGATTTTCTTCCAAGGAGCAAGCATCTTTTGATTTCATGGCTGCAGCCAGCATCCACAGTGTTTTTGGAGTCCAAGAAAATAAAATCTGTCACTGTTTCCATTGTTTCCCCATCTATTTGCCATGAAGTGATGGGACCAGATGCCATGACCTTTGTTTTTTGAATGTTGAGCTCAAGCCAGCTTTTTCGATCTCCTCTTTCCTCTTTATCAAGAGACTCTTTAGTCCCTTTTCACTTTCTGCCAAAAAGATGCTGTCATCTGCGTATATGAGTTTGTCAATATTTCTCCTGGCAGTTTTGATTCTAGCTTGTAATCCAGTCCAGCATTTCACATGATGTACTCTGCATATAAGTTAAATAAGCAGGGTGACAATATACAGCCTTGATGTATTCCTTTCCCAATTTGGAAACAGTCTCTTGTTTCATGTCCAGTTCTAACTGTTGCTTCTTGACCTGCATACAAGTTACTCAGGAGGCAGGTAAGGTGGTGATCTGGTATTCCCATCTCTTTAAGAATTTTCCACAGTTTGTTGTGATTCACACAGTCAGAGGCTTTAGCGGAGTCAATGAAGCAGATCAGTTTAACATAGACATAACTTGTTTTTCAAAATTAAATTAGCTCTCTGTTTTGTTTTGAATATTAGATATTATTAATACTTGCCCTTATAAAAATTCAAACACTATGAAGAGTCAAAACCTCTGATAATCCTATTTCTGGTTTCCTTTCTGGCTTCCTTACCTTTAATAGACTTTTCACATATACAGTTTTGTAACACAGAACATAGATAAGTGTAAGAACATGTTGAATAGTGTATGTCTATATGCATATTATATGCTACACAGATTTATTCATATAGCCGTGATATAGACATTTTGCCAAAAAGGCATAACTCTACATAGTCTTATAAACTGCTTTTACCTCCACTTAAGTTAACCTCATAGCAGTTTTTTAAATCAAGTCTGTGGCTTACATCATCATTTTGAAAGGTGGTTGTTGAATCACGCAAAGACGCTGGGATTCTTGGCCCCCAGAGGAGAATTCAGTCCGGGGCCAGAGACGAGGCTTGATCATTCAGAGCTTTTGTGTAATAACGTTTTATTAAAGTATAAAGGAGATAGTGAAAGCTTCTGACATAGGCATCAGAAGGAGGCAGAAAGAGTGCCCCCCTGCTAGTCTTCAGCTTGATGTTACTAGCAGTCTGTTAATGAAAGAAAGGAATGTCTAAAAAATTCAGAATGGCACCAGGCCCCTCACCCATAAGATGCATTTTTGGATAATCTTGGTACCAAATGGTTCATCCTGGGCCATAAAATGATTAACTCGAATCATTAGAGGAACAATATCTGAGTATAACATACTGGTTTGTCAAGTAGGTTCTGAGCCAAGAGAAGGAACCAACTTGAAGACAGAGTTTGGGGTAAATGCATAGTACATTAGCATAGCTTAAGATAAACATTTCCATAAGAAAAATGCATTGGTTATCTCTAGGTTTGAGAATAGTTAACTTCAGGTGAAATCAGGTGTCATTATGGCAACACAGTATTTTAAGAGAAACCTCCTTTTAAATTTGTATAGACAAGGAAAAAATATCACTAGTTTGTTTCCTCCTGCCATTTAAGAGAGAGAAAAACGTCTGACACTTGCAGGCTATTTCCTCCTTCTGGAGACCCCTGGCCTTCCTGCCTGTTACCCTCTCAATTTTCAGTGACTGAAAAAATATCCCATAATTTTTCTAATCATTCCCATATTATTGAACGTTTTATTTTTTCCAGTGTTTTCCTATAACTAATTTCAAAGAGTTATTCATAAAAGAATAGTCTTTCATTTGAAATGAATAACTTCAAATTAAAGTAAGAAATAATTTATATAATGTTTGGTTAAATCTTGGGTTCCACTACTAATGTTATCTGAGTAGGTCACACTACTTCCCTGGCTTCTGTTTCCTCATATGTATAATTATCTATTCATTTAAAATAATCAGTCCCTCAGTTCCTCTCAGTGTTGATTATTATGTGATTTGTTTCTCTCTGGTGATAACTACTTCTCAGTTCAGTTCAGTCGCTCAGTCATGTCCAACTCTTTGCCGATCCCATGAATCACAGCACGCCAGGCCTCCCTGTCCATCACCAACTCCCGGAATTCACTCAGATTCACATCCATCGAGTCAGTGATGCCATCCAGCCATCTCATCCTCTGTTGTCCTCTTCTCCTCCTTCCCCCAATCCCTCCCAGCATCACACTCTTTTCCAATGAAAGTCTAAATTTGGTAATAAGGAGTTCATGATCTGAGCCACAGTCGGCTCCTGGTCTTGTTTTTGTTGACTGTATAGAGAAGGAAATGGCGACCCACTCTAGTGTTCTTGCCTGGAGAATCCCAGGGACAGGGGAGCCTTGTGGGCTGCCGTCTGTGGGATCGCACAGAGTCGGACACGACTGAAGCGACTTAGCAGCAGTAGCAGCAGCATAGAGCTTCTCCATCTTTGGCTGCAAAGAATATAATCAATCTGATTTCGGTGTTGACCATCTGGTGATGTCCACGTGTAGAGTCTTCTCTTGTGTTGTTGGAAGAGGGTGTTTGCTATGACCAGTGCATTTTCTTGGCAAAACTCTTAGTCTTTGCCCTGCTTCATTCCTCATTCCAAGGCCAAATGTGCCTGTTACTCCAGGTGTTTCTTGACTTCCTACTTTTGCATTTAAACATAAATATTAGTATGGAGCAATGACTTTGGAATGAGATCAATTCGCACAACTGACTAGCTAGGTGACTGCATGTGTGCTAAGTCACTTCAGTAGTGTCCGACTCTTTGTGACCCTATGAACCATAGCCTTCCAGGCTCCTCTGTCTATGGGATTTTCCAGGCAGGAACAGTAGAATGGGTTGCCATGCCCTCCTCCAGGGGATCTTCCAACGCAGAGGTCAAACCTGCGTCTCTTAAGTCTCCTGCATTGACAGGTGGGTTCTTTACCACTAGCACCACCTGGAAACCCCCTAGTTAGGTGACTAGATGAGGTTTATTTAACATCTCATCTTTGAGCCTCAGTTTCCTCATATGTAAAGTGGGAATGGTAGTACCTATCGTAAAAGGAAAATTACATCCAATTTTCCTAGCACAGTGCCTTCCACACAACAAGTGCTATTGTTTGTGTTATTGTATGTTTCTTCCTTCCCTTGTTAGCAAATCATCCAGAGTATTGGTTCAGCCTCCCCTTTTCTTTCTTATGGGTCAGATTTAATCCAGCAGTCTTATTCATTCTGAATGCACACTGAATGCAAAGAAGCATTTCAAAGCCCCAAATAGGAAAGAATATAAAGAAGATATATTTCATTGATGTCATGCAGATTTATTTCAGTACATGCAGAAATAGAAGATTTAACAATTTTAGCTTTCTAGTGGTTCTGTTTTAAGCTGAAAACTCATTTCACTAATCATTCAACATATCATGCTTCTGCCCACAACAGCAACCTTGGGTAGAAGTAGCTTCATCTGTCAACTGTGTCCTTTTATATACCTCTAATACAAATGCTTTTTATTCATTCCTTCTCAGAATATTATATTTTCCATGATATAGCAAAATACTTTTCCTTTTATCTGAAAAAAAAAAAGACTCTTAGATGCAGTAACTCATTGGCTCCCCTTTCCTCTAGTTTTATTTCTTTCTGAGAATGCCATTACTTGATTAAATGCTGTAAATACATATCTTAAGTAGCAATTTGTGGGCAGGGGCTCTCTTGTATGTGAATACCATGTGAAAGTAAATGGAAATCACCCAAATCAGAATATGCAATGGCTGTTTATTCCAAACTTGCTAGATAGCAAGGGAGTCAGCCACCATCATTTATATTTGGCAGACTCCAAAGGCAGGCAAATGAATGAAAAAATCTTTACAGTTAAAAAACAGGATGGCTTCAGGTATATCCTGGGAGGCTGTTGGCATGGAGGAGCTGTATGTAGAGGGACTGACTAGAAGCAGAGCATCCTGTGTAGTTGGTAAGGGGTTCATAGTTGGCTTTCTTCATTTCCTAAATTAGAAATGGGAGCAAAAGTTAGAGAACCTGTCTGTTATTCATCAAACCCTAGCCATTTAGGGCTGACTGTTTCAGGGGTCATTTCTTGACTAGTTGCTAGAAATAGTGGGCTGACTTCCTGGACTGATTACGATAGATAATGGGCTGATTTCCTGGGCTAGGAGCTGCAAATTGTGGATCAGAGTTTTGTTTTGTATGTATGTATGTGTGAATTATTCAGCCTGTCAATGACTTTTTAGACAGGAAAGTACTACATAGACTTATCACACAGCAGTGTACTTCAGGAAAAGTCTTCTCAAGTCATTTATTATAGTTAATAAGTTCTTGCTTCTTTATACTATAAATAGTACTTTTAGAAATATTTTAATATCACTTAATATAGTAAAATGTAAGGTAAGGTGAAGTCGCTCAGTCGTGTCCGACTCTTTGCGACCCCATGGACTGTAGCCTACCTAAATTAGCAAAATATGTATTTATTAATAATTATTAATGATCATGTTATATTAGCTATATATTAATAAGTTAATAATTATATTAAAGCAGCTTTTCATATTTTTAGAAAAGATTGGTGGCTGGGTATATATAGTGAATAATAAAAAATTTAAGGACATTTTGAACAAACCTTATCATGATTAACATTTAAATATTGTAATATGCTAAAGAAGTAATAATAAGAACACATGTAACTTTTACTAATTTCTAGGTATTACCAATTAAGCACTATTTGAATATTAGCTAATTCAATCTCCCATCAATCCTATGAGGAAGATACTTTTATTTTTCTTCTTTAGTAAACGAGAAAACACACGCATAGAGAAGTTAAGTCATTGTCCAAGGTTATTCATCTGGTAGTGAGAGAACCAAAATTTGAACCCTGAAAGCTTGGCTCTTTTTATCTTCTTGTATTTATACAGCTTGACAACTAGATTACCCTACTTAATTGGCACAGTTTGATCAGAAAACAAAGCTATGTTGTAATTGACCTCATGGCCAATTTTACCCCTGTTATCAAGAAGTCCTTTTGAATTGCCATTTTATTTTTACACTTACCCCCAGTTTTTCCACACGTAGACTACCCTTCACAGCTTTTACACCTCAGGTAGTATTCTCGCATGATCTTTCTATGCTTACAATGGTAACTTACTGAAAGGATGCATACTATTTTAATATAGTAAACAGGAAGTTGAAAAAGAAAAATAATATATGTATTTCAAAGCTAAAATATAAGGCTGTTGCATTATCCATTTTTAAAAATCAGCTCCTTCACTTTGCTTAATACATAATTAAAAGCAGTCTGGGGGAATCAGGAGAATGACAAGACCATCATTTACCTTATGTTTGGGCACCCAGATGCTTTAATGTACCAGCTTATTTGTATATTGCTTTTTTCATGTGTCACAATTGAAGGGTAGAATCAGTACCCACAGCTTGCTAAGGGGTTTGCAGATCTTGATGACTCATTCATATTACCATGACACACAATCCAAACAACTAATGAATGTGAATTTTAAATATGTAGCTTACTAGTAACACTTTGTTTCATCATGAACAGTCTCAGTTAGTTGCTTCAGTTTTCTTAAAAAGGAAAATATTTAGATAGCATTAATTTTCAGAAACACAATGGCATTGATGAATGGGAAACATTCATTCATTAAGAGACCTTTCCAAGAGTAGCAGGGCATTTTTATTTCATAGTTGTCATGCTGAAACTTCATTTTAACCTTGAGTGATTTATTTTGAGCATTAAAGCCTACAAAATGTGTCCTTCAACATTTTTCTGAGCTGCAAGTACTTTTTATTTTCCCTCCAACCTGGAGAAGCCTGGAGGGAAAAGAATGTTTGTGATACATTGACAGTGATATCTCTGCCCAACCACAAACTCCCACTGCAAGAGAAGTGCATCTGTAAAGGCTGCTAACTCAAATAAGCTGTGCTATGGCAGTCGCAACAAGATATAAAAACTAGAAAATAAATATGGCAATAAGAATGACTTTGATTAAGTAGTATTTTAGATAAGTCCTGGCTCTGAAACTGGCTGTCTCTGTGATTTTGAGTAAGCCACCTGTCTGAGAATCAGTTTCCTGAGCGGGAGCATGAGAGGGACGTTCCAAGTGTTAGTAAAGTTCTATTTCTTCAGCCAGATGGTGATTAGACAAGTGTTTTCAGTTTGTTAGAGTTCATTGTGCATTTGTAAATTATTTTCTATGTGAGTTACACTTCAGCAAAATCAGTGCTGTGCTGATAAATATTTCTCCAGGGGAGAAGAAACCCTGCCTTGTAGCACTTGCCGATATCCATGACATAAATACATGGTTTAAATCACCATGGCTGATTTCAAGCAACCAGTATGAAATCATCACAGAATGAAGAACTGGGAAGAGGTGTACAAATTTGGCTCTTTAAGCTGGCTCTATCACATTGTTAAATAAAATGTACTTGAAAGTTGACTAAAGAGACTTTTAAGTACTGATATTTCTTAATTTATCCTTTCTTATACTGTGGTTCAGAGACGGCAATGGCAACCCACTCTATTACTCTTGCCTGGGAAATCCCATGGACAGAGGAGCCTGGTAAGCTGCATTCCATGGGGTCTCTAAGAGTCGACACAACTGAGCAACTTCACTTTCACTTTTATGCTCTGGAGAAGGAAATGGCAACCCACTCTAGTGTTCTTGCCTGGAGAATCCCAGGGACTGGGGAGCCTGGTGGTCTGCCATCTATGAGGTCTCACAGAGTTGGACACGAATGAAGCAACTTAGCAGCAGCAGCAGCATGCTGTGGTTAGCAGCTATGAAGTGAAAAATCACTTGTCACAATGGCTTCATCAAGACCTATTAACTTTTTAAAATGTATAACATTTCTTCTTTCCTCAGTTGCCCAACATTGAATTTTTCTTTATCCATTCAGTTCAATTCAGTCACTCAGTCATGTCCGACTCTTTGCGACCCCATGAATCGCAGCACACCAGGCCTCCCTGTCCATGACCAACTCCCGGAGTTCGCTCAGACTCATGTCAATCGAGTCGGTGATGCCATCCAGCCATCTCATCCTCTGTTGTCCCCTTCTCCTCCTGCCCCCAGTCCCTCCCAGTCCATGACAAAAGATACTTAATTTATGCACATTTACTTATTATATTTCATTTTACTCACTTGGGGAGTTTTGTTGTTTTTGTTAATGTTTTAATGAATCCTCAAGAAACTGCTGCTCAGCCCAGGAACTAGAGTATCCTCAGTGAAGCATTCTTCTTGTGTTGTGTTAGTTTCATATCTCACACATATGTGTAATCAATATTAGTTTTATTTATGTATTGTTTAATTGGAGGATAATTATTTTACAGTGTGCTGGTTTCTGCCATACAACAATGCAAATGAGTCATAATTATATATATATATATATCCTGTCTTTTAAGCCCCACACCCATCCCACTTGTCCAGGTCATCACAAGATGCCAGGTCAAGTTCTCTGTGTTATATAGCAACTTCCCGCTAGTTACCTATGTTGTGCATGATAGAGTATATATGTCAATGCTACTTTCTCACTTTGTCCTGCCCTCTCCTTTCCCCATTGTGTCCACATGTCCTTTATCTACATCTGTGTTTTCTTTCCTTCCCTGCAAATAGATTCATCAGTACCATTTTTGTAGATTACATATACACGCATTAATATATTTGTTTTTCTCTTACTGACTTACTTCACTCTGTAAAATAGTCTCTAGATTCATCCACCACATTAGAACTGACCCAAGTGCGTTCCTTTTATAGCTAAATAATATTCCATTGTGTATGTGTACAGTATCTTCTTTATCCTTTCATCTGTTGATGGACGTCTGGGTTGCTTCCATGTCCTGGGTACTGTAAATAGTGCTATAATGAACCTTGGGGTACTTCTAAGTAGATTCTTCTGTATGTTTCTTTTAAATATAGTTTGTTCATTTTTGTGGTTAATTCTGTAGGCCTTTAACCCAGTGCTTTCATTGTTTGGTTTATGTCACTCTCATATACTAGTCTTAATTTCCCAGCAGAGTGGATATATTGTGCTTTGTTTATTTTATATGCCTTTTTTTTAGCAGTTTGATTTATTATAAAATATGTATCTTCCACTTTCTCTTCTTGCTTTTCTTTCCATTATCTGTTTTCTTTAGCAAATGAATGTATTTCCCCCAAAATGGGTCATAAGTCATTGAAATATCTTAATGTGTATCACTGCCACACACACACACACACACACACACAAAATGTGCTGAAGGAATCTATGATGATTACCATAAAAATTCTATTAATAGCTAAACTGAGAATGAGCCCAGAATATTATGGGTGATTAGCAACCAGAAACATTAGAGTCCTCATTACAAGGAATGTAGCCCACTCAGAATGATTACCAGCTATCAAAATTTCATCACCAAATTTTCCTAAATTATAAGAAAATACTTAAAATGACCTTCTGCTACAAATGTAACTGCTATAACCAAACTTTTAAGAAAATCTTGCTACTGATGAAATTTAAATGATGCTGAGTAAAAAAAGTTATGTTCAGAATTATGTGGGGAAAGTAGATATAAATAGGGAAAATGACAGAACTGATGAATATTTATTCATCTATACAAAAATAGGACAAAAGCTCCTATCACAATTCTGAAATTCAGAAGCCATTGAAAGCCAAAATTTTTGTTTTCATTATTCATTTGCCAGATTGCCAGACTTGTCCTGATCTCAATTACCTGAATTGAAGTAAAGGGAAACTAAGTGTTGTTTTTGTTTCATTTGTTGTATATTTTCATGTACTAATGGAAAAAATACGTAATGTTCAATTCCAGAAAACTACCCTAGACTCTGTGGGGACAGAGCTTCTCTACTTATCTGAAATTTTAAATATTCTGATTTATGAAAAATACCTGGCCCTAACAGATTGTGAACTGTAGTAAACTAATTGCATTTATTTTACATTCAGACCATAAATTCTTAACCTTGTTTGTTCCATAGACCTCTTTTGCAAACTTAAAAAATATTTTAAATGCATAAAAGAAAATGCATGGATCAGTTGAGTTCAGTTCAGTTCAGTCACTCAGTCGTGTCCGACTCTTTGCGACCCTATGAATCGCAGCACACAGGGCCTCCCTGTCCATCACCAACTCCCGGAGTTCACTCAAACTTATGTCCATTGAGTCAATGATGCCATCCAGACATCTCATCCTCTGTCGTCCCCTTCTCCTCTTGCCCCCAAACCCTCCCAGCACCAGGGTTTTTCCAATGAGTCAACTCTTTGCCTGAGGTGGCCAAAGTATTGGAGTTTCAGCTTCAGAATCAGTCCTTCCAATGAACATCCAGGACTGATCTCTTTACCTTGGACTGGTTGGATCTCCTTGCAGTCCAAGGGACTCTCAAGAATCTTCTCCAACACCACAGTTCAAAAGCATCAATTATTTGGCACTCAGATTTCTTCACAGTCCAACTCTCACATCCATACATGACTACTGGAAAAACCATAGCCTTGACTAGATGGACCTTTGTTGTCAAAGTAATATCTTTGCTTTTCAATATGCTATCTAGGTTGGTTATAACTTTCCTTCCAAGGAGTGAGCGTCTTTTAATTTCACGGCTGCAATCACCATCCGCAGTGATTTAGAGCCCCCCAAAATAAAGTCTAACACTGTTTCCACTGTTTCCCCATCTATTTCCCATGAAGTGATGGGACCAGATGCCATGATCTTCGTTTTCTGAATGTTGAGCCAACTTTTTCAATCTCCTTTTTCACTTTCATCAAGAGGCTCTTTAGCTCCTCTTCACTTTCTGCCATACCGGTGGTGTCATCTGCATATCTGAGGTTATTGATATTTCTCCCGGCAATCTTATTTCCAGGTTGTGCTTCTTCCAGCCCAGCGTTTCTCATGATATACTCTGCATATAAGTTAAATAAGCAGGGTGACAATATACAGCCTTGACATACTCCTTTTCCTATTTGGAACTGGATTGTTGTTTCATGTCCAGTTCTAACTGTTGCTTCCTGACCTGCATACAGGTTTCTCAAGAGGCAGGTCAGGTGGCCTGGTATTCCCATCTCTTTGAGAATTTTCCACAGTTTATTGTGATCCACACAGTCAAAGACTTTGGCGTAGTCAATAAAGCAGAAGTAGATGTTCTTCTGGAACTCTCTTGTTTTTTCCATGATCCAGCAGATGTTGGCAATTTGATCTCTAGTTCCTCTGCCTTTTCTAAAACCGGCTTGAACATCTGAAAGTTCGCCGTTCATGTACTGCTAAAGCCTGGCTTGGAGAATTTTGAGCATTACTTTACTAGTGTATGAGAAAGCAATGGCACCCCACTCCAGTACTCTTGCCTGGAAAATCCCATGGATGGAGGAGCCTGGTGAGCTGCAGTCCATGGGGTTGCTAAGAGTCGGACATGACTGAGCGACTTCCCTTTCACTTTTCACTTTTATGCAATGGAGAAGGAAATGGCAACCCACTCCAGTATTCTTGCCTGGAGAATCCCAGGGACGGGGGAGCCTGGCGGGCTGCCAAATAAGGAGTTCATGATCTGAGCCACAGTCAGCTCCCGGTCTTGTTTTTGCTGACTGTATAGAGCTTCTCCATCTTTGGCTGCAAAGAATATAATCAGTCTGATTTCGGTGTTGACCATCTGGTGATGTCCATGTGTATAGTCTTCTGTTGTGTTGTTGAAAGAGGGTATTTGCTATGACCTGTGCGTTCTCTTGGCAAAACTCTGTTAGCCTTTGCCCTGCTTTATTCCGTACTCCAAGGCCAAAGTTGCCTGTTACTCCAGGTGTTTCTTGACTTCCTACTTTTGCATTCCTTCCCGCATCATGAAAAGGACATCTTTTTTTGAGTGTTAGTTCTAAAAAGTCTTGTAGGTCTTCATAGAACCATTCAACTTCAGCTTCTTCATTGTTACTGGTTGGGGCATAGGCTTGGATTACCATGATATTGAATGGATTGCCTTGGAAACAAACAGAGATCATTCTGTCATTTTTTTGATTGTATCCAAGTACTGCATTTCGGACTTTTTTGTTGACTATGATGGCTACTCCATTTCTTCTAAGGGATTCCTGCCCACAGTAGTAGATATGTATATTGGAAACATTATCAAAATAATAAAAATTTTGAAATGTAGTTAAAATATGTGCTTCTTTATTAAAGCTTTATGTAAAAGGATCCAGCAGTTGGTCTAATTATTGTAGTAAAGTCATCAAAGTGATGAGTGTAAATGATATTTAGGAATATCTGTGACTGAGCGACTTCACTTTCACTTTCATGCACTGGAGAAGGCAATGGCACCCCACTCCAGTACTCTTGCCTGGAATTCCCATGGACAGAGGAGCTGGTGGGCTGCAGTCCATGGGGTCGCTAAGTCGGACACGACTGAGCAACTTCCCTTTCACTTTTCACTTTCATGCATTGGAGAAGGACATGGCAACCCACTCCAGTGTTCTTGCCTGGAGAATCCCAGGGACGGGGGAGTCTGGTGCCGTCTATGGGGTCGCACAGAGTCAGCCACGACTGAAGTGACTTAGCAGCAGCAGCAGCACTGTTTTATCATGTGAAAGTCTTTAATATTCTGTTGGTCACAAAGTCACAGTTACTGCTAATATGTGGAAGCTCATCTCCTACATTCCAACTTGAAGGAAATGATTAACTTCAAATAGAGGTTAGAAAAAATTGGTATGTAATTCATTTTCCCATCCTAGTTTGTAGAACCCCAGCCACATTCTATCCATGGATCATAGTTTAAGAAACTTTGGTTCAGATACTATTAATCATAAATTTATCTGTCTTCCTTACTGGTTTCCCATGTTGATTCATTTAAGTTCACAAGATGAGGAAGCTGGAGTTCAAGTCATGCCTTTACTCTCAGCTCTCATTATTTCAAACAATTTCCTATCTTATTTTGAGTTTTATTACATAATAGACAAAACATCTGAATGTGTTATTTATAGGTTGAATTCTAGCTGTAGTACTTTAGAATTTATCCTATTCTAGCCATGTTATAAATTAGGAATGTAATATTTATATACAAGTTTTTGTTCCTTTTTTTAGTATAGATGATGTTCCACTTATTTTTCCATTTCTGTTACAAATTTCTGAATATCTTAAGTAGAGAAAATTTGTGTGGAGGGGACAAAAACATCTGTATATCCTCTCCTGGCATCTGCTGTCCACCCGCAGTTATTTATTATTATTTCCTCTAATGTCTTCTGCACAGCTACATCCAAATAGCTAATCCCCACATCTGTAGCCTTGCTCACACCATTCCTAGCTCTCATGTGCCCTTTCTCTCCTTTCTTTAATAGTTGATATTTCACTTTTGGTTTTTAAGGGATGATTTCAGACAACTCCTGTCTGAATCTACCTGCAATGCAGGAGACCTGGCTTTGATCCCTGGGTTGGGAAATCCCCTGGAGAAGGGAACAGCTACCCACTCCAGTATTCTGGCCTGGAGAATTCCATGGACCGTATTGTCCATGGGGTCACGAGGGTCAAACACGACTGACTGACTTTCACTTTCACTTTTTAGACAACTCATTCAGTTACATATGGTTAAATTAACTATAACCTGGTCTAGTCGCTTTTTTGAAGAAGGCGATGGCACCCCACTCCAGTACTCTTGCCTGGAAAATCCCATGGATGGAGGAGCCTGGTAGGCTGCAGTCCATGGGGTCGCAAAGAGTCGGACACGACTGAGCGACTTTACTTTCACTTTTCACTTTCATGCATTGGAGAAGGAAATGGCAACCCACTCCAGTGTTCTTGCCTGGAGAATCCCAGGGACTGGGGAGCCTGGTGGGCTGCCATCTATGGGGTCACACAGAGTCGGACACGACTGAAGCGACTTAGCAGCAGCAGTCACTTTTTGGACATGGCTTTACTGTTTTTATACTGTATGCCCTGATACATTCTCCCCATTAAAAAGTATCACCTCTCTGTTATAATTTTTAAGAAGAAATGAATGATGATTTTGTTTTCCTTCATGTTTCCCTTGTGCTGGATTGTCGTTGCCAGCTACAGCCCATGTGCAGCGAACTTGAGCTGCCTCTTTTGTGTTTCTTTGTGCCTCAGGAAGCGCTGCAGTCTCTTTGTATTCCTTCATGTTCAGGTAAAAGCTTGAACATTATTTGTTTGTTCCTTTCTCAGCAGAAGTAAAGATGATTTTCAAAAAACCTCCTGAAGGCCCTGAGGTATTTGTCTGAGATAAATTGCTCTTCTAATAAGCCACTGTTCAGCTGAACTGTGGGATAGCAGAGTATATGACATGTGCCTTTGGAAATTGTGTTCAGGGCCACAGTTGTCCACCTCTGACTTTGTTTTCTAACTTCAAAGTTTATTTTTGAAATAAAGCCGACTTTCCAGTGGAGCAGCAATGGTTTTGGCATATATGCAAAGTGTGTGTGTGTGTTAGTCGCTCAGTCGTGTCTGTCTCTTTTTGACCCCATGAACTGTACAGCCCACCAAGCTCTTCTGTCCATGGAATTTTCCAGGCAGGATACTGGAGTGTGTTGCCATTTCCTTCTCCAGAGGATCTTCCCAACCCAGGGATCAAACCTGGGTCTCCTACCTTGCAATTGGATGCTTTACTGTCTGAGCTACTAGGAAATAACTGACTATTAAAACTTTAGCTTAGAACTTAGAGGTACCCATCCGTTTTCAGTTATTGCAGGCATTCCTTGCCTGACTGAAACTCATGGGCTGGATATGTGATATAGGACCACCGTAGTGGCATGCTCCTTCCTAACTATTGTTGTTTAGTCACTAAGTCATGTCCAACTCTTTCACAACCCCATGGACGTAGCCTGCCAGGCTTCTCTGTCCTTGGGATTTCCCAGGCAAGAATACTGGAGTGGATTACCATTTCCTTCTTCAGGGGATCTTCCCAACCCAGGGACTGAATCCACATCTCCTGCTTGGCAGGTGAATTCTTTACCTCTGAGCCACCTGGGAATCTCTCCCAATACTGCCACAAAAACAAACAAACAAAAACATTTCTTTAATATATTTTTTATGGAACTAGTATATTTCACAAAGATATAAAATGATGTCTTTGGAATAAATGGGTGTACCACTGAACTGTATTTGTCTTCTTTGTTTTTATCATATTTTAGAGGGAAGTATTATTATCAATAACTAGCTTTGCTCAATTGAAGAGGAATTAAATGGTGGGCTTCAGCATTGCCGCATTCACACCATCAAAGCAGTATTAGTCTCTATCCTCTTTTCAATTTGGTAGTAATAGCTGGGGAAGGAATAGGGAAGTTAACTAAATGTACCATTCATTTCCCCATACACCCATCTAACCTGTAAACTGATTTCATCATAGTATTCTTACCTTTCCTTCCTAGGTATCTGAGGTCAGATTCTGAATTGTATTTGCAGAGTATGCCATGGCCTTAAGTGTTATTTCTTTAATGTGCTCTTGTATTAGGGTCTTTGGGCTTCCCTGGTGGCTCAGAGGGCTTACCCTGGCTCAGTGGTAAAGGATTTGCCTGCCAATGCAGTAGACATGGGTTCAATCCCTGGGTCAAAAAGATCCCCTGAAGAAGGAAATGGCAACCCACTCTAGTATTCTTGCCTGCGAAATCCCATGGATAGAGGAACCTAGCGGGCTACAGTCCATGGGGTTGCAAGAGAGTCATATACAACTTAGCAACTAAACAACAACATCAGGGTCTTTATTTTGGGGGCACTTTATGTACATGATCTCATTTAATTCTTACAACAAATCTGTGAGGAGAATGGTATTAGTCCCATCATACATTTGAATAAACTGAGACTCAGAGAGGTTAAATAATTTGTCTAAGTTCACAAGATGCATTAAGTGCCAAAATAGGAAATTCAATTTATGCCTTTCTGAAGCATAAATTTTTAAGGATTTAAAAAAAGTATTTTTGTTTTACCTATAATCAGATTTTTACTTATTTGTCTATTTGCTTCTTCCAATTAGATTTTGAGCTACTGAGGAAAGGATTGATTTAGAAATCTTGCTCATACTAAACATCTCTTTGAGGGTAAATGTATATGTTTTGATAAAAATAAGGAATTTTTTGATGTCCATGAAACTGGAATAAAGCATATGCCTAGTATTTTCTTTTTATGTAACTATCAAGTACAAGAAACATAATATCCCCTAAACTTGAAGCACTATTTTGGAGAACTAGATTGTTCTACTTTCTGCCTGTTATAGTTTCTTATCAAGAAAACTTGCTTATACCCAGAGGGAAGGTTAAAACTAGGACACCACGAAGTGGATACAACAGAGTGAATAAAATGTGACTTCTCTTAGTCACATGTTGCTGACTAAAGAGGCATGTGTCTCATGATTATTTCTCTTCTTGTTAGAACTTTGTTTTGTGTTTTTTTTTTGTTTTTTTTTTTTTTATAATAAGCTATTAGCTGACAATCTAGAGCAGCAATTCTCGGGTGTCTCTTTTCTTTTCTCCTTTTAGTGTGACACAAATGAAGAATTTTGCTCAGATTCTTAGGAATATCTCCAGGTTTACTAATAGTTCCCAACTCTTCAGCTATAACTCTTCCCCTTTCACCCCAATCAAGAAAGAAAATAAGAATGCAAATAGATTTAGAGTATCAGTTCAGTTCAGTCGCTCAGTCGTGTCCGACTCTTTGCGACCCCATGAATCGCAGCACGCTAGGCCTCCCTGTTCATCACCATCTCTCAGAGATCACTCAGACTCACGTCCATCGAGTCAGTGATGCCATCCAGCCATCTCATCCTCGGTCGTCCCCTTCTCCTCCTGCCCCCAATCACTCCCAGCATCAGAGTCTTTTCCAATGAGTCAACTCTTCGCATGAGGTGGCCAAAGTACTGGAGTTTCAGCTTTAGCATCATTCCTTCCAAAGAAATCCCAGGGTTGATCTCCTTCAGAATGGACT
>SJYT01009867.1:52101-82299 GCA_006410635.1 Cephalophus harveyi
GACACCCGGCGTCCGAGGTCAGGGCGGCAGCTGGGTGGAGCCACCGCGCATCCGAGGCCAGTGGCGGCCGGGGGGAGACACCCCGCGTTCGAGGTCAGCGGCGTCTGAGGTCAGGGCGGCAGCTGGGTGGAGCCACCCTGCCTCCGAAGCCAGTGGCGGCTGGGGGGAGTCACCCCGCGTGGTCCGAGGTCAGGGCGGTGGCTGGGAGGAGCTGCCCCACTTTGAGGCCAGTGGCGGCCGGGGGGAGACACCCCACGTCCGAGGTCAGGGGCAGTCGGGGAAAAGCCACACCTCGTGCCGGAGGCCAGGGGCGGTGACCCTGATCCTGAGACAGAGGCCAGGGGCGGCAGCTGGGAGGAGCCACCCACGCCTGAGGCCAGGGCCGGAGGTCGGGAGGAGCAACCCAAGGATCAGTGGCTGTGCAGGCGCAGGAGGGCCTGGAGGATCTATCCCACGTTGAAGATCAGGAACGGCTGCGGTAAGGAGATACCCCTCGTCCAAGGTAAGGAACAGCAGCTGTGCTTTGCTGAAGCAGCGGTGAAGAGATACCCCACACCCAAGGTAAGAGAAACCCAAGCAAGATGATAGGTGGTGCAAGAGGGCATCAGAGGGCAGACATACTGAAACCATACTCACAGAAAACTAGTCAATCTAATCACACTAGGGCCACAGCCTTGTCTAACTCAATGAAACCAAGCCATGCCTGCAGGGCAACCCAAAAGGGGCGGGTCATGGTGGAGAGGACTGACAGAATGTGGTCCACTGGAGAAGGGAATGGCAAGCCACTTCAGTATTCTTGCCTTGAGAACCCCATGAACAGTATGAACAGGCAAAATGATAGGATATCAAAAGAGGAACTCCCCAGGTCATTAGGTGCCCAATATGCTACTGGAGATCAGTGGAGCAATAAGTCCAGAAAGAATGAAGGGACGGAGCCAAAGCGAAAACAATACCCAGTTATGCATGTGACTGGTGATAGAAGCAAGATCCGATGTTGTAAAAAGCAATACTGCATAGGAACCTGGAATGTCAGGTCCATGAATCAAGGCAAATTGGAAGTGGTCAAACAAGAGATGACAAGGGTGAACATCGACATTCTAGGAATCAGCGAACTAAAATGGACTGGAATGGGTGAATTTAACTCAGATGACCATTATATCTACTACTGCGGGCAGGAATCCCTCAGAAGAAATGGAGTAGCCATCATGGTCAACAAAAGAGTCCGAAATGCAGTACTTGGATGCAATCTCAAAAATGACAGAATGATCTCTGTTCGTCTCCAAGGAAAACCATTCAATATCACAGTTATCCAAGTCTATGCCCCAACCAGTAATGCTGAAGAAGCTGAAGTGGAACGGTTTTATGAAGACCTACACGATCTGTTAGAACTAACACCCAAAAAAGATGTCCTTTTCATTATGGGGAACTGGAATGCTAAAGTAGGAAGTCAAGAAACACCTGGAGTAACAGGCAAATTTGGCCTTGGAATGCGGAATGAAGCAGGGCAAAGACTAATAGAGTTTTGCCAAGAAAATGCACTGGTCATAGCAAACACCCTCTTCCAACAACACAAGATAAGACTCTACACATGGACATCACCAGATTTAGAGTATAAGGAGAATAAAATAGAATACATTAGAATAGGAATTTAAAAGATAAATATTTTAAACATTGGTAATTCATCAAATATGTATTATTATATCTCATTCATTCAACGTAAGTTAATTGAATGGCTACTACATTCAATCAACTACTACCAGACACCGTTTAGGGACAGAGTTTAAAGTCCAGTAGGTGTGGCACACATCAATCAAGCTCTCATAAATGCTGTGAAGGAGAAATACATGTTACTATGAGAGCATATTGAGTGGGTGACCTATTTTAGATTAAAGAGACAGAAAAGTCTGTCCTAAAAGCATGTCTTTTTAAGGCAAGATCTAATAAATGGGTTTTCCTGGTGGTTCAGATGGTAAAGAACCCGCCTGCAATGTGGGAGACCTGGGTTTGATCCCTGGGTTGGGAAGATCCCCCGGAGGACATGGCAACCCACTCCAATATTCTTTCCTGGAGAATCCTTATGAACAGAGGAGCTTGGTGGTCTATAGTCCATGGGGTCACTAAGAGTCAGACACGACTGAAAAATAAGCACAATAAATGAGTAGGAGTTAAATAAAAGAGGTGTGATCACCTAACATGCCAGATAAACAGATTGATATGTACCAAGATTTGTATCCTGAAGGAGGGTGGTACGTTTCAGAAAGCAAAAAAAAAATGACAGGCTAGAGCTCAGAGGGCAACAGCATAGGTGGTGAGGGATGAAGTTAGTGAGGTTGGAGGTGGCGTAGGAGGGCCTGTGGTCTCGATGTTGGCTCTTTAAGTGAGGCCCTGGAGGTTTTTAAACCACAGGCTAGCATGATAAGAATGGCAGTTCAAAAAAATTTTGGCAAGTGTACAAAATTGTTAGATACAAAAAAGGATGTAAGGACCAGTTAGTTGTCTCTTAAAGTGTATAGTCCAGGTGAAAAAAAGAATGGTAGTTGTAATACGGAAAGGCAGAAATGGATTTGATAAAAATTCAAGGACTGGAATAAATAGGATTTACTGATGAATTAGGAAGAAATATGGTAACACCTAGACTACTCACCTGTAGATCTGGTTGGATTCAGTTGATTAAAGAAAATTAGAAGTGATTCAGTTATAGAACAGAGACAGTGAATTCAGTTTGAAACATACTGAATTGAAGTGTCTTTAAGACATCACAACTGAAATATCAAACAGACACTTAAGTATATCTTAATTATATAGTTTTGGAGCCGAAATGGAAGTCTCAGGCTCGACTTATAAATCTGAAAGTCATCTCTGCCAAAAGCTATAGGTTCGTTGCCCAGGGAAATGTATAGACTGAGAAGGAAAATCAAGACAGCAGTTTAGAACTAAGCATCAGAGAACTCTAGTTTTATGGAAGGGAAGAGGAAGATTCATTTGAGGAACGAACAGGAGAAAAATGTGTCATAAAAATCAAGATAAATGACAAACATTTTAAGATATTTAAACTTTTTAAAGAAGAGAATGATAGTGTCAAATACAAGCCTAGAGATCAAGAAGAGTGAAAAATAGAGACAGTTCTCCTGAAAAGTTTAGCTGTCACAAGAAGGGGAGAGAGGGGAAATAGGAGCTAAAACAAAATGAAAGACTGAGGGAATTTGGTGGTTTTTTTGGTTTGCAGTTTTTTTCTTTTCTCTGTCTGTTTGTAATGTGAGAAGCCATTAGAGAAAAAGAACTTGTAGATCCAGGAAGAATTTGAAAGCAATGGCAAAGGTTATAGAATAGTCATATCAGAGAGTCGGTCAGTGGCTTAATAAATTATCCAGGATTAAGACTGAATTGCTCCCACAAATTTGATGCTAGGGTGAACTGCCAATCTAGAATAGAGTATGTATGTGGTCAGTTGCTCAGTCTTGTCCAGCTCTTTATGACCCCCTAGACTATAGCCTGGAGAAGGCGATGGCACCCCACTCCAGTACTCTTGCCTGGAAAATCCCATGGACAGAGGAGCCTGGTAGGCTGCGGTCCATGGGGTCGCGAAGAGTCAGACACAACTGAGTGACTTCCCTTTCACTCTTCACTTTTATGCATTGGAGAAGGAAATGGCAACCCACTCCAGTGTTCTTGCCTGGAGAATCCCAGGGACGAGGGAGCCTGGTGGACTGCCGTCTATGGGGTCACACAGAGTCAGACACAACTGAAGTGACTTAGCAGCAGCAGCAGACTGTAGCCCACCAGGATCCTCTGTGCATGGAATTCTCCAGGCAAGAATACTGGAGAGGGTCACCATGCCCTCCTCTGGGGATCTTCCTGACCTGGGGATCTTCCTGACCTAGGGATCAAACCTGCATCTCTTACGTCTCCTGCTTTGGCAGGTGGATTCTTTGCCACTAGTGCCATCTGGAAAACCCCAGAAGAGTATAATGCAGTTTAATTATTAGATAAATATGTAGAATATTATTTGAAAGATTTTTACAGAAACTTTGATTTTAGTGATGAATTAGATGATTTTCTAAAATTCCTTATAACCCTACTCTTACATAACATATAACAATATCAATTAAATTTTCATGTTGTATATTGCATCTCTAGTTTTTATTTATAACTGGAATTTTGTATTAATACTTTTTGATTGCTTTCATCCAATTTCCCCTCCCCCAACTGCCTCTGGTAACCATAAGTATCATCTCTTTTTCTGTGAGTTTGTTTTTAGAAGGAAGTCTTTATCTTGCCACTCTAAAATAAGCTGAGAATCTTTCAGATTATTATGTTACCTTTAGCAGTTTTTCCTAATTTCTTCTTTCTGTCTTCTTTAACCTTATTTTTTTCATGTTTACAATCTCCGTTTGCATTCTTACTCAAATTCGCTTTTTGTTTTCATTTCATATATTTTTAATTATAGTTGACCTGCAATATTAATTAGTTTCAGTTGTGCAAGTGATTCAATATTTTTATACATTGTACACTATAGAGTTATTTTATAATATATTCATATTATCTTATTATATTTTTATTTTATCCTGGTCTCTAATTAACCATAAAGAAAGAGAAGTCACTCAGTCTTGTCTGACTCTTTGTGGCCTTATGGACTGTAGCCCACCAGGCTTCTATGTCCATGGGATTCTCCAGGCAAGAATACTGGCGCAGGTTGCCATTTCCTTCTCCAAATTAACCATATTCTTCTTTTAAAATCTCCTAACACAATTATTTTTAAGTTTCTTACATATTTCTCAGTTATGTGTAGTTTTTTTAAAAGTGAGTTCTTTCCTTTCATGCATCTACCCAGTTCTTTTTCATTGACAGTTTGTTTTCTGACATAATTTGTAACTTTTGACTGTGAGTTTATCCTCAGTGGGAGTTGTGTGTGAATCTTAGATGCTCTGAACTGCAGAAGAAACCCCTTGAGACAAGTTTTGTGTGTGACTTTGCTGTGGTTTTATGGCTTTGACTAGTATAGCATTTATTTTAATTTTACTTTCTCTATTGAGGGTTTCCAAGCTTCTTAGATGTGCTAGTTCATACCTCACACCTACAAACAGCACAGATTTAGAGTACTGTGTCCTGCCAACTCTTAGTCTAGATTAGCTGGCTCTGTTCCATATTGCTCAGACCAATCTGCCTTTCTAGCTCATTGCTATCTATAGATTTTAGAATCTTGACTCCTAAGTTATATCGACAACATATGTATTAGGTTTTTGAACATTTAATCTAATATTTTTGTTTAATTAGAGCTGAAGGGAGACACTGCATTTGCTTATTTCCCTATATTGACTAAAAGTCTTTTTTCTGTGATATAAAAAAAGTTTCCCAGTTTTTTCTTAAAATATATTTTTGATGACTGTTATGGAAGCTAGCATATGTTGGAAGTCCAAAACCGTTCAATTTGAAATATGTATTTATGTAAATTTGAAGTCATATTCTGAGTAGAAATACAGATTCTTATGCACAACAATGACATTTATAAAAGAAATTGCACTTTTTTAAGAATCAGAAATGGAGAGAATGCTGTACCATGTATATCTGTATATTTAATGTAACTTCCATATGTTGTTTCTTAACCATTTCTATTTTCTAATAACTTTGATATCTGAACTTTTACCATAACATAGCATGGACTTTGTGTCAGGTATGAAATAAATACAATAGATAAGATTTAGAGAAAACTAGGTGTACTTAAAGTTTATGTGGAGAAATGATATAAGGAAAATATGGGAAAGGGAAGATTATATTCTAGGAATGACTTATAATCCATAAACTCATATATTCAGGTAATGTAACTTTATTTTTAGTTAAAGGTATTTGTACATATAAGTTACACAATGATTATTTGTTGAATGAATGAGTGAGTTTGATTTCAATTTTGAGCACTCTTTCTATTGGAGGCTGGAAAATAAAGCTCAATTAGCCAAGGATTTCCCCTCTTTTTACCTCTAGGTCTGTGTTCTAAGTTTCTAGGACCTTCCAAGTGTCAGCATGCTGAAGGTGGTGTGAAATTTGGCCTTGTTGATACCTGCTGAGTTAATACTCAGAAGTACTGAGAAAGAAAGGTATTTATTTTCTTTCTTGTATTGACTGAAAGATCTTTGCTACCTGCTTGGTGCCAGATCAGTGCCATTCCTCTTTACCATGCTGCTCCTTTACCATGCTAAGCATGAGAGAATTCTGAGACCTTGGATCCTCCTTGGACTATATCCTGGAGATTGGATGCTACGGGCTTCCTGCTATCCAAACTCCCAATGTGATGGAATTTTCTGTCCTGTCCATCCTCCTCCTTCAGGTTTTAAGCTAAAGTGAACATGTCACAGAGTACCTTTTCGGAGGTCCACTAGACTCTTATTCAAATCCCATAGAAATGTTTATCCAGTATGTGTTCAGTAGAAAGGGACAGGGATAGGAGGAGTAGGAAAAAGATCTTCTCAATCTATTCTTTATACTCAGAATCCTAGGCTATTGAAAATCAAATGCCAAATATTTAAGAATTTAACTCCTTTTTAATCTACATACTACTGTGTCATTCATTCTTTAAACATCTGTTTCTGCCTACATTAAAAAGAAAGGTTATTGATAAGGAAAATTTGGAACAAAAAGCACATTAATTAATATACAACATAAATGTTTTTCTGTGACAAAGAAACAAAGAAAATAAAGCAGAATGGAATAAGGCAAGAAGATGCTTAAGAGCAAAGAAGAGAAATGTCTGAAAAAGACCACTTTGCTCTCCAAACTAACTAGTGACCTACTGTGGCTTAGGAGTAACTGAATTTATTGTATCTGAAACTGATGGACTGGTGTAAAGATTGTTGCTGGGGGCTTAAAAATGGCTTTTGATATAGACTTGTGTTCTTTCTGTTGTGGCCCAGTGGGACTTCTCACCTACCTGGAATTCAGGAACTAAGATCCTTGACTTCTTTTTAAAGTCTTCACAAGAAAGGAGAATGCAAATCAAAATGAAATTGTGAGTTCAGAGATCTTAAGACTTACAAAGAAAAACTAAAAATTATTTAGTATGAAACCAGTGTATCCTCTTCCACCCAAATGAGAATTAGCTTCTGCTGATCTTGGTTTCAAAATGCCTTACATTCTCAATACAGCCTCTTTGATTCAGGACCTTGGTACCCTATGTCTTACTTTTTGCCTCTTTCCGACACTTAGCACTCACATTCTTGAAACTATCTTCTCTTCACATTCTTTTTCGTTTTTAAATAATTAATTTATAGGACTTGGCTTGTTATGTTCACCACAACATCCCCAGTGCCTTGATATGTTCACTGCAGCATTCCTAGTGCCCCAAAATTCATTCCTTGGCGCTCTAACCCCTACTGTGACTATATCTGAAGATAGGATTTTTAGAAGGTGATTGTTAAGTGAGGTCATAAGAGTGGTGTCCTAATCTGATAGGATTGGTGGCCTTATAAGAAAATGAAGAGAGATCTCTTTCCATAGCCACAGAGGAAGGCCACGTGCACACAGTGAGAGTGTGTCAAGACATTTGCGAGTCAAGACATTTTTCAACATAACCCAACCATGCTGCCACCCTGATCTTGGATTCTCAGCCTCTAGAACTGTGAGAAATAAATGACTGTTGCTAAAGCTACCCAGTCTATGGTACTTTGTTATCACAGCCCAAGCAAACTCAGAAAACCATAAGGCCTAAAATAATTCTTAGCTCACTCAATAAATATTTGATTGATAAATCAAATAAATCACAATAAAAATGTTGATTGTGGTGGAAATGAGCAGTGCTATGTTACATTCAGGAATAATGAGACATCTCAGGCTGGCAAGCAGTGGTGTGTACCATCAACTTTACTGACTGTACGGTCTCTATCACAACTATTTAGTTCCAATATGGTGGCACAAAAATAGCCATGCACAGTATATAGACCAGTGAGCTGTGTTCCATTGAAATTTGATTTACAAAAAATATAGATAGCAGATGGTATTTGACATATAGGCTATATGCCTGACCTGTAGCAAATGACCCACATTAGATCTCAAGAAAGATTTCGTACTCCTTATTGGAAAAGCTGTCATCCTGTCAGATTGACAACTGCTTCACCCACAAACTCCATGATTTCCCCAAGTTGTCTCCTTGTCTTTAATTTCCTCTCCACTTGTCTCTTTGATTCCTATTTCTGTTCTTCTCTCTAAGTTCAGGAATTAAGGAAGCATAAATAAAACATAAGGGGGACATATGTAGACAGTCCATATAGGAATAACAGAAGGTGCAAAAAGAAGAGTGCAGCCACAAAGGTGGAAGAGCTAGAACATTTACAGAGGCGGAGTAGTGAAAGGTGGTGATTAGGCTTCACAGAGAAAAATGATAAGGTGCAAGATGGAACACTATAGGAAATGAGACAGGGGAGACTGGGAGGAAGAGCAGATCCTCAGAGGGCAGGGAGGAGGAAGGCCAGAAAAAAGAAAAGAGAGAAAAATTGAAGTATGAAAAGCAGATAAGAGCTCATCCTCCTTATGTAAAATATGTGTGTCCGTAGATTAGAAAAAACAGTAAGAATCAATATCTAATGTCTTACAGAGACATCCATGATATGTTAGTTAGTGAGAAAAGTGACAGCAGAGTATTTATGTACTCTTGTGCTTTTATATTTTGCATGAACCAAGAGAAGTTATGAAAGGATTTACCAGTGTTGACTCAGGGCTGGTTGCATGTGGATGTAGGAAGTGGAAAGAGTAGAGATGGTTATTGTGATTTTAGTTATTAGTAAGAGAAACGTGACTGACAGGAGCTTGACAGGTCAGTGTTTATTTTTCTTATACAAGTCTAGAGCTTGTCAGTTTGTGCAATCAAGGATGCAGACTCTAACTCTGTCTCTGCTTTCTTTTATTCTCATGCATGTTGCCTCATGTTGCTAGATGGCTGTAACAGAGCCAAATATCAGGATCATCATGTTCAAGGAAGTGAAGGGGGTAGTGTCAGCTCTTCCTGCCCTTTTCATTGAGAGTGCCAGACACTCTCAGCATACTTTCCTTATGTCTCATTAGCCATAGTTGAGACGACTTTACCTGTGAGAAAGTCTAGATAAACAACTGTTTAGGCTTTCTAGACTCGATGGACGTGAGTTTGAGTGAATTCTGGGAGTTGGTGATGGACAAGGAGGCCTGGTGTGCTGCAATTCATGGGGTCGCAAAGAGTCAGACACAGCTGAGCGACTGAACTGAACTGAACTGAGGCTCAGTAAGGGAAAGCATTTCTTGTAAAGACCAAGAGAGTTGGAGAAAGTGTTAGGTGATCCAAACAATAGTGTCTGCCACACTTTGCTTTGCTAATAAGTTATTATATTGTTTCATTTGTTGCCATAACTATATGCTCCTTTTAAAATTAGAAAATAAAGCTCCAGATTCAAACTTGCGACCAGCCTACCAGCTGGCCTCTAATCTAAAAGTATCGTATTTCTGATTATCATAATGTGAAAAAAGAGAAGAAGATGGTGGCAAGCTTGCATCTTTAACATATGACTCGCTAGTTAGTTAGTGGCTTGGTCACTTATCTGTAAACTGATTTACCTGATTTGTAAAACCTTTGCCTATGAGAAACGCTGGACTGGAAGAAACACAAGCTGGAATCAAGATTGCTGGGAGAAATATCAATAACCTCAGATATGCAGATGACACCACCCTTATGGCAGAAAGCCATAAGAGGAACTAAAAAGCCTCTTGATGAAAGTGAAAGAGGAGAGTGAAAAAGTTGGCTTCAAGCTCAGCATTCAGAAAACAGGAGATCAGCCCTGGGATTTCTTTGGAAGGAATGATGCTAAAGCTGAAACTCCAGTACTTTGGCCACCTCATGCGAAGAGTTGACTCATTGGAAAAGACTCTGATGCTGGGAGGGATTGGGTGCAGGAGGAGAAGGGGACGACCGAGGATGAGATGGCTGGATGGCATCACTGACTCGATGGACATGAATCTGAGTGAACTCCGGGAGTTGGTGATGGACAGGGAGGCCTGGCGTGCTGCGATTCATGGGGTCTCAAAGAGTCAGACACAACTGAGCGACTGAACTGTACTGAAGGCTGGGTGGAATTTTCCCTGGATGAAAAAAGTGAAATTTTCCCTTTCTTATAAGAGACACAGACAGCTGTATATTCCATATTCCATATATTTTTATTAATTTTTGTTGGAGAATAGTTGATTCATAATGTTGTGTTAGTTTCTGCTGTACAGCAAAGTGAATCAGTTATATATATATCCACTCTTTTTAAAATTTCCTTCTCATTTAGGTCACCAAGAGCACTGAGTAGAGTTCTCAGTGCTATATAATAGGTTTTCATTAGTTATCTATTTTATACATCAGTTCAATTCAGTCACTTAGTCGTGTCCGACTCTTTGTGACCCCATGGACTGCAGCACACCAGGCTTCCCTGTCCATACAAACTCCTGGAGCTTGCTCAGAGTCATGTCCGTTGAACTAGTGATGTCATCAGACCAGCTCAACCTCTGATGTCCCCTTCTCCTCCTGCCTTCAGTCTTTCCCAGCATCAGGGTCTTTTCAAATGAGTCAGTTCTTTGCGTCAGTATTGGCCAAAGTATTGGAGCTTCAGCATGAGTCCTTCCAATGAATATTCAGGTTTGATTTGCCACGCGAGTATAGATGTCACGCAAGTGTAGATGTCACGCCAGTGTAGGCTCCTCAGCTTTTGTCTTGTCACAACAAAGATTTGGAGTTGCAGACATTAAAGCCACCTCAGCATGTCACAGCCCTCGGGTCTTGGACAGACCATGTGATAGCTCTCAGGTCTTGAACAGACCGTGTTATAGCTCTTAGATAAATCAATGTTACAGCTCTATTTTATTTAGGAGATAGCAGGAAAATCCATCTTCGAGGCGTAAGGGCACCTCAGTCCAGAGACACGAAGAGAAGAGCGCCCCAGCACGCAGGAGAGAGGGAGAGGGAGGGAGAGAAAGAGAGAAAGAGCGCACACACGCAGGAGAGAGAGAGAAAGAGTGCGCGCACACAGGACGCAGGAGGGAGAGAGAGCCCTT
This sequence comes from Cephalophus harveyi, assembly GCA_006410635.1. Lineage (NCBI taxonomy): Eukaryota > Metazoa > Chordata > Mammalia > Artiodactyla > Bovidae > Cephalophus > Cephalophus harveyi. The sequence goes on from SJYT01009867.1 coordinate 63,148, forward strand.
TGGCTCCTCTTTTTATGTTTTTTTTTTCCCCCTGGGCCTGCCCTATGCAAATTGGTCTTAGTCAGGAGTGCTGTTCTACCTGAAGTCCTCACTCCGGTCCTCGGACCTTCCTTTGACCTTTCTCTGTTCTATTTTCACAGGCTTTTCCCTTCCTTGTCTTTTACCCACCGCCATTTTGGACTCCTTTTCCCTATTCTAACTACCTAACATTCCCCCCTCAAGAGATGGGAGGCCCAATTCTTTGGGAATAGGGGTGTTGAGGTCTTTCTGGCTACTTCCTGCTGTACTGGAATGGCGAGGGGTATTGGGCCTCCCCCCTTGCTAGTCTCAGGCCTCACAGTCCTTATAGTGGTGTCCATCTAAGGGAGAGTGATATTTTCTGTGGTCGGCTGTAGTTTTATATCTTTGTTGAACTGGCACTACGTGTTGTAGCTTGTTGACCTGAGCAGAGACAAAAGAGGTTAGACAATTGATAATGCACAGAACAATCATAAGCAGCATTAGTATGGTGTAACAAGGACTAGTAGGGGCATTCAATTCAGTTCAGTTTAGTTCTGTCGCTCAGTCATGTCCGACTCCTTGCGACCCCATGAATTGCACCGCGCCAGGCCTCCCTGTCCATCACCAACTCCCAGAGTTCACTCAAACTCACATCCATCGAGTCAGTGATGCCATCAAGCCATCTCATCCTCGGTCGTCCCCTTCTCCTCCTGCCCCCAATCCCTCCCAGCATCACAGTCTTTTCCAATGAGTTAACTCTTCACATGAGGTGGCCAAAGAATTGGAGTTTCAGCTTCAGCATCATTCCTTCCAAAGAACATCCAGGACTGATCTCCTTTAGAATGGACTGGTTGGATCTCCTTGCAGTCCAAGGGACTCTCAAGAGTCTTCTCCAATACCACAGTTCAAAAGCATCAATTCTTCGGCGCTCACCCTTCACAGTCCAACTCTCATATCCATACATGACTACTGGAAAAACCATAGCCTTGACTAGACGGACCTTAGTCAGCAAAGTAATGTCTCTGCTTTTGAATGTGCCATCTAGGTTGGTCATAACTTTTCTTCCAAGGAGTAAGCGTCTTTTAATTTCATGGCTGCAGTCACCATCTGCAGTGATTTTGGAGCCCCAAAAAATAAAGTCTGACCCTGTTTCCACTGTTTCCCCATCTATTTCCCATGAAGTGATAGGACTAGATGCTGTGATCTTGGTTTTCTGAATGTTGAGCTTTAAGCCAACTTTTTCACTCTCCTCTTTCACTTTCATCAAGAGGCTTTTTAGTTTTAGCCAATTTGAAATTCCCATTGCCAGGATGGTTCAAGTCCCTCCCTGTCCAGGGATCAGAAGATTTATCTCCTGCCTGTTTTGGAGCACAATCTCTACCAAACTGTGTTGGCTCTTTAGAGCTTCTTGAGAAATGTTGTCCCCAGAAACCAGATTTGGGGGATGTTAATTAGAATGGCACCCATTTGTAGTTCTGAATAGCTATCTGAGATCTCCCAGGGGCTCAGAGGTGTATTGACTGTCCTCTTCTGTTTTCTTCCATGGCTTGACTCATTAGTAGTGAATCCAGGAGTCATGTCCTGGTACCTTGACTGCTGTGGCAGAGGCTTAGCCTCTATGATCGCAAAATTGGATACTATGCGTACCCGGCTCTTCTTATTGCATCTAAGACAAAGCTGCTTCCATCAGTGTACCAGATTTCTTCAGGATTGGTCAGAGGATCTTCGAACAATCCCTCTTGAGGTTTTGTCCAATGGTCCAAGGTTTCTAGACAATAGTGAAAGGGGAGAGAGCCCTCGGGGGGTAGGCAGGAGGGTGGCTGTGTTAAGAACTTCACAAGATATAGTGAAGCCTGGATTTTCCATCAGCATTACTTGATATCTGAGGATTCTTTGATCAGACATCCATAAATGGCCTCTCCCATTTAGGAGTTGTTTTACTTGGTGGCTGGTAAAAATAGTTAGTTTGCTTCCAAAGGAGAGTTTTAAAGCATCTTCTATCATGATTGCAGTAGCTGCAAGATTTCAAAGGCAGGGGGGCCAGCCTCGGATAGTTGGATCGAGCTTTTTGGATAAGTAAGCTACAGGCTGGGGCTCAGATCCCAACCTTTGAGTTAACACTCCCAAGGCTGTTGCCTCTCTTTCATGGACATAAAGTTGCAATGCTTTTTCTGGGTCTGGCAACCTTAAGGCAAGTGCCTGAGTTAAGGCCTGTTTTAGTGTAGCCTCTGCCTTCTTTTGAGGAGTTCCCCACATCAGTGGGATTGAATCATCCCATCCCTTTAAGCTTTCATATAAGGGCTGGGCAATTAAACCATAGTTGGGTATCCAGATTCTACAATACCCAGTTAGCTCCAGGAAAGCTTGCAATTGTTTTCAAGTTGTGGGGAGGGCAACTGGAGGATTCCTTGTACCCAATAGAGGACAGCCTCCTGGACCCGTGTGTAATCTGAACTCCCAGGTAAGTGACCTTTGTCTCAACCATCTGTGCCTTAGCATGGGAGACTTTATATCCCCTCTCTGCCAAAAAGTTTAGAACCTGAATTGCATGTTGTTGGGCACTTTTCTCATCTGGAGAACAGATTAGTAGGTCATCTACATATTATAATATTTTCCCATTAGGTCCCAGGTCCAGATCTAGGAGATCCTGACTAAGGGCCTGCCCAAACAGGTGGGGGCTATCTCTGAACCCCTGAGGTAATACTGTCCAAGTCATCTGTTGGTGTTTTTCTCCTGGGGCCTCCCACTCACAGGCAAAAAGATACTGGGATTCTTTAGCCAGTGGTATGCAAAAATGCATCTTTGAGATCCAAGACTGTAAACCACTTGGCACTGGGTGGGATTTCTCCCACGATTACATAGGAATTGGGTACTGTGCGATGGAGGGGGACTACAGCTTCATTTATGGTCCAGAGATCTTGAACCATTCGCCAGGTTCCATCCTTTTTCTTTACTGAGAGGATTGGGGTGTTACATGGTGAATTGGTGGGGACCAATAGCTCACAAGCAAGGAATTCATTTATAAAAGGCTGTAGTCCCTCCCGAGCCTCTTTTTTGAGGGGATATTTTTTCCGGTTAGGAAACCGAGTGGGATCTTGGAGGACAATGATGACCGGTTCAGCTTGGTGGGCTCGTCCAGGAATCCCCTGGTCCCACACATTGGGGTTAATTTTGTCTTCCCATATTTTTTGTCCCTCTCTATTGGAGAAGGTGTAATGGGTTCTTCAGTAGTAACCAGGAGCTGTGGAGCTCTAGGGGCTGAAAAACTTCCTATCACAAGGGTGGTTCCCAATTTAGTGAGTATATCTCTTCCCAATAAGGGAGTAGAACACTCAGGGACCACCAGAAACTGGTGGGAAAATATTTGTCCATCCCAGTGACAAAGAAGTGCTCGGGTGAATCTTTTAGTAGTTGCTTTTCCTGTAGCACCCAAAATGGTATAGGTTTGGGAAGAGAAGGCTCTGGAGTAAGAGGTCAGGACAGTGTAGGTAGCCCCTGTGTCAACCAAGAAATTCTCAGACCTACCTGCCACATCCAGTTGCACCCTTGGCTCCAGCCCCGTGATGGTTATCTGTGACAGGCGGGCTGGCTGGAGCGGGCCGCTTCAGTCCTGTTGAACCATCATGAGATAAGTCTTGGCGCTTGACCTTGAGGCTCTTGGGTCCCCAGGGCAGAGTGCTGCCCAGTGTCCCAGTTGAGGGCATTTGGGGCAATCCATTTGAGGAGACTTGTCACGGTTTGGTCACTCTTTGGCCCAATGCCCCGCCTGTCTACAGGTTAGGCATTTGCCTCGTGCCTTGTCCTTGATGTTGGAATTGATGTTCAAAAGCATCAATTCTTCGGCACTCAGCCTTCTTCACAGTCCAACTTTCACATCCATACATGACTACTGGAAAAACCATAGCCTTGACTAGATGGACCTTAGTCAGCAAAGTAAGAGATATATTTCCATAAGAAAAACCCACTGGTTAGCTCAAGGCAGAACCAGGTGTCATCAACACAGAATGACTTGGACAATAACCCCTCAGGGGCTCAAGGAAGTCTCTTAATTCTGTGTAGAGAAGGAAATGGCAACCCACTCCATATTCTTGCCTGGAGAATCCCAGGAATGGGAGCCTGGTGGGCTGCCATCTATGGGGTTGCACAGAATCGGACACAACTGAAATGACTTAGCAGAGAAGGAAAAGAAAAGGTCTGCCACTTGCAGTTTATTTCCTCCTGCAGCTTGGGGACCTCTGGCCTTCCTGCCTGTTACCCTCTCAGGTCCGTCTAGCCAAAGCTATGGTTTTTCCAGTAGTCATGTATGGATGTGAGAGTTGGGCCATAAAGAAAGCTGAGTACCAAAGAACTGATGCTTTTAAACTGTGGTGTTGGAGAAGACTCTTGAGAGTCCCTTGGACTGCAAGGAGATCCAACCAGTCCATTCTGCAGGAGATCAACCCTGGGATTTCTTTGGAAGGAATGATGGTAAAGCTGAAACTCCAGTACTTTGGCCACCTAATGCGAAGAGTTGATTCATTGAAAAAGACTCTGATGCTGGGAGGGATTGGGGGCAGGAGGAGAAGGGGACAACAGAGGATGAGACGGCTAGATGGCATCACTGACTCGATGGACGTGAATCTGAGTGAACTCCGGGAGTTGGTGATGGCCAGGGAGGCCTGGCATGCTGTGATTCATGGGGTCGCAAAGAGTCGGACACGACCAAGCAACTGAACTGAACTGAACTGAAGCTTTGTTAATGAAACTATGTATTTTCTTTGGAATTTGCCTCTCTTCAAAATGGTTCCACCTAAAAATAACTTTCTTTCTTTTCTCAAACCTTGGGCTGATAATGGCTCAACAACAAATCAGTATTCCTGTCTATTGTTTTATGGCGAGAGGGTGGGGTGAGGTGGGGGGGATGACACACCTTCTGCCATTCTATCTCAGAAATGCATATTGTTGGGGAAGGGCCTGGTAAAGCTCCTTCAGCCTTGAGGTGTCTCTCTTATCTGATTAATAGCTTTCTAACAGACATAAAACACCTTGCTAAAAACTAGCAAAGAGCACTCTTTATGTCCCCTTCTTATCTCTAAGTCAGAAGCTTTCCCTATCTCTATTGTACTTTAATAAAACTTTTCTACACAAAATCTCCAAGTAATCAAGCCTGCTTTGAACTCAGATCGAAATTCTCTCCTCCAGAGTTCATGAATCCTGGCGTAAGACAAGGCTCCCAGCAGCAACATTTCACAGCTTTGTCTGTAAAGTAATGTCTCTGCTTTTTAATAGGCTATTTAGGTTTGTCATAGCTTTTCTTCCAAGGAGCAAGCTTCTTTTAATTTCATGGCTACAGTCACCATCTGCAGTGATTTTGGAGCCCAAGCAAAGAAAGTCTGTCTCTGTTTTCACTGTTTCCCCATCTATTTGCCATGAAGTGATAGGAACAGATGACATGATCTTAGTTTTTTGAATGTTGAGTTTTAAGCCAGCTCTTTCACTCTCCTCTTTCACTTTCATCAAGAGGCTCTTAAGTTCCTCTTTGCTTTCTGCCGTTAAGAGTGTTGTCATCTGTGTATCCAAGGTTATTGATGGTTCTCCCTGCAATCTTGATTCCAGCTTTTACTTCATCCAGCCTGGCATTTCACATGACATACTCTGCATATAAGTTAAATAAGCAGGGTGACAACATACAATATTGATGTACTCCTTTCCCAGTTTGGAACCAGTCTGTTGTTCCATGTCCAGTTTTAACTTGCTTCTTGACCTGCATACAGGCTTCTCAGGAGGCAGGTAAGGTGGTCTGGTATTCCCATGTCTTGAAGAATTTTCCACAGTTTGTCGTGATCTACACAGTCAAAGGCTTTAGTGTAGTCAGTGAAACAGAAGTAGATGTTTTTCTGGAATTCTCTTGCTTTTTCTATGATGCAATGGATGTTGGCAATTTGATCTCTCATTCCTCTGCCTTTTCTAAGTCCAGCTTGTATATCTGGAAGTTCTTGGTTAACATACCTGTTGAAACCTCACTAGGAGAATTTGGAGCATTACTTTGCTACCGTGATGAGTGCAATTGCCTGGTAGTTTGAACATTCTTTGGCACTTACTGCCTTTGGGATTGAAATGAAAACTGACCTTTTTCAGTCCTGTGGCCACTGCTGAGTTTTCCAAATTTGTTGGCATATTGAGTGCACCACTTTCACAGCATCATCTTTTAGGATTTAAGAGAGGTCAACTGGAATTCCATCACCTCCACTAACTTTGTGATGCTTCCTAAGGTCCACTTGATTTCACGCTCCAGGATGTCTGACTCTAGGTGAGTGATCACACCATTGTGGTTATCTGAGTCATGAAGATCTTTTTGGTATAGTTCTTCTGTGTTTTCTTGCCATCTCTTCTTATTATATCTTCTGCTTCTGTTAGGTTCATACTGTTTCTGTTCTTTATTGTGACCATCTTTGAATGGAATGTTCCCTTGGTATCTCTAATTTTCTTGAAGAGATCGCTAGTCTTTCCCATTCTACTATTCTCCTCTATTTCTTTGCCTTGATCACTGAGGAAGGCTTTCTTATCTCTCTTTGCTATTCTTTGGAGCTCTGCATTCAGATTTTATAAATAGTAGTGCATATACATCAGTCCTAATCTCTCTATTCGTCCCACCTTTCCTTCCCCCCATGGTAACTGTAAGTTCGTTCTCAGCATCTGAGATTCCATTTAGAAAGATCTGTCTGGCAGATTTGTTTCGCAGTACTATAGAGCATGAACTATGTGGACGGTGAAAAAGAAGGAAACTCTAAGCCCACACAAGGTTATGAGAGTTGAACTGAAGCAGTTAACAATGGGAAGGGAGAAGAGCAGTAAAATACATCCTTGTTAAACAAGTGGAATTTATATGAACGGATTACTGGAAAGTTGTAGAACATGAAAATAAAGGAAAAGTATGAAAGAAATGGTAACTTTCTATTTTGGATGAGTAACAATTGGATCATGGTCACTACAATATTGGATGACGCTCAGGTTTAAGGGAAATTTTAACTTATCTTTGAACATGTTATATTTTCCTATGCCTGGGTGGCAAATCCATAGAGAGATGAGAAGTGAAAGTGAAGTTGCTCAGTCATGTCCGACTTTTTGTCACCCTGTGAACTGTAGCCCACCAGGCTCCTCTGTCCATGGTATTCTCCAGGCAAGAATACTGGAGTGGGTTGCCAAATCTACTAAATTAATAGATATCCGTAGATGAATGGATTTGTGGTTTAGAAGAGTGATGTGGGCTAAAGGTAGAGATTATTAAGTCATCAGCATGTCAGATAGTAGCTAAATCTATAGAAAGTAAAGATGAGATTGCTCAAGGAGAACATGTAAAGGTCCATGGCTAGGCACTACACAACACCAACATTTAGTGGGTAGCCAAATGAAAAAAAGCCAGAAATGGAAACAGGGTTAGAAATTAAAATGAGATTCCATGTAAGTGGCATTCTTAAAAAGGATAATTTTAAGAGAAGAAATTGGCCAACAATGTTAAATGCTGCAGAATTTTCAAGTACAATGAGGACTAAAAATAGACTATTGAATTTGGCAGTTGGATCATAAATACACAACTTTTGGCTAGAGCAGTTTTAAATGAGTTGTAGGAAAGAATAGGGAGAAATTCTATTCTTTCCTCTGCAGGAACTTGATTCTAAAGGGAAAGGAGGAAGTGATTGTAGCTAGATGGAAACGTAGCATCCAAAGGGGTTTTTTTGTTTGTTTTGTTTTTAATAGAAGAGATCTGTACATGTATATCTCCTTTAGGAAAGAATATATCAAAAGAGAGGTTAATCTTCATTTTGATTTTTTTTATTTTGGAGGAAATTTTTAGTTGATGTATAAATGACATGTAACTTTATATTAGTTTCACATGTATTAATATAATGATCCTATATTTATGTGTATTGTGAAATGATTAGCTCAATAAATCTAGTTGACATCTGTTACAATACAGTTTTGTTTTAATGAACATGTGTCAGTAATTTTATTTAACTAATTAAAGAGGAAGCCAGCAAGGTGTTACAACTGATTCAAATGAGAATTAATAGTACCACACATATAGTCAGTAAGCAATGCTGAAATGAATATACAAAGTTATGCCAAACAGGTAAATCCACAGTGCAATAATAAAATGTATTCCACATTACACAAATCATGCTTTTATATATTTAAGAATTATTTGTATTAAATCAGTTTTCCACCACTTCCAGAGTTGTAAAATAGCTCAAAGACAGTAAACAACACAACAGAATCAGACCCATAGGGTGTGCTAGACAATCCCAAGTCTGCAGTAGAACACAGCCAATATTTTTTTGCTCTGTTAAAAAAATCTGTCAATTTATTTGGAAATTGTTGTGAATACATACATAGGACTTAAAAAGTTTTTTCCTTATGATAAAGACTTTATGATCTAGTTTCTTAGCAACTTTCCATCGTACAAATACAGTATTATTAACAATAGTCATCATGCTGTACATTACATCCTCGTGACTTAGTTATTTTATAACTAGAAGTTTTTACCTTTTGACCCGCTTCAGCCATTTCTCCCACCCTTCCCACCTCTGACAGCCACCAGTCTGTTCTCTGTATCCATGACCTTGATTTTTTCTTGTTTAAATTTCACATAAAGTGGGATTATTTGGCATTTGTCTTTCTCTGATTTATTTCATTTAGCATAATACCCTTGAAGTCCATTCATGTTGTCACAAAGGGTAAGATTTCATTCTTTTTTATGTCTGAATAGTATTTCATGCTCTGTTAAAAAAATCTGTCAATTTATTTGGAAATTGTTGTGAATACATACATAGGACTTAAAAAGTTTTTTCCTTATGATAAAGACTTTATGATCTAGTTTCTTAGCAACTTTCCATCGTACAAATACAGTATTATTAACAATAGTCATCATGCTGTACATTACATCCTCGTGACTTAGTTATTTTATAACTAGAAGTTTTTACCTTTTGACCCGCTTCAGCCATTTCTCCCACCCTTCCCACCTCTGACAGCCACCAGTCTGTTCTCTGTATCCATGACCTTGATTTTTTCTTGTTTAAATTTCACATAAAGTGGGATTATTTGGCATTTGTCTTTCTCTGACTTATTTCATTTAGCATAATACCCTTGAAGTCCATTCATGTTGTCACAAAGGGTAAGATTTCATTCTTTTTTATGTCTGAATAGTATTTCTGTGTGTATGTGTGTATTTATAAATAACCCAATTTCTTTGTTCATTCATCCATCTTTGAACACTCAGGTTTTTTTTCAATACCTTGGCTATTGAAAATAATGCTGCATTGAACATGGGGTACACATATCTTTTTGAATTTGCTTTTGTTTTCTCCAGACAAACACCTAGAAGTGAATCAATGGGTCACATTGTAGTTCTATTTTTAATTTTTTAAGGAACCACCATTCACATTTCCATAAGGGCTTCAACAGTTTACATTCCTACCAACAGTGCACAAGGGGTTCCTTTCAATCCACATCCTCACCAACACTTGTAATTTCTTATCTTTGGGATAAAGTCATTCTGATGGATTTAAGGTGATATCTCATTGTGGTTTTGATTCATGATGTGCCTGTTCATTAGTGACATACCTGTTTTCCATTTGCATGTCTTCTTTGAAAAATGTCTCTTCAGATCCTCTATCCATTTCTTAGTTGGATTGTTTGTATGTTTTTTTGCTATTTGAGTTGTATGAATTCTTTATATATTTTGTATATTATCCCCTTATCAGTTATATGATTTGCAAATATTATTCTACCATCCAGTGGATTGCCTTTTCATTTTGTTGATAATTTTCTTTGCAGTGCAGATTTTTAATTTGATATATTAATTTTATTTTCTAAAAATGTTTTAAGGTGTTTCAATACATCGGGAAAAACACTAGGAAGATACATATGTATATAGTATTATCTGGCTAATAGTGGCTTTAATTTTTACTTTGTATTTTTCTGTATCTTTTCATTTTCCACAATAAATAAATATTGAGTCTCTAAACATAATTGAGACTGTTTTAAGTTACCTGTAATTTCTGCTTGTCCCAGTTTTCCCCAGCTCAGCCTCACATTGCATCTGAACCAATCCCTCCTAAGCTTGTTAAATTATGAGGTGCCAGAGTATAGGTCAAAAGCTGCCTTGCTACCAAATATAGGCTGGTGCCTTCTGTTGAGCTGCCCACCTGTAGACTTCCTGATTTCCACTCATGTTTCAGCTTAGACTGGAGCTCTGATTTACATAAATCATGCCTTACTAACTTTGTATCCGTCTTTTATCTCTTTCTTTTGAGTGCTAGACCCTTTCATCTCGCTCCTACCATGTCTGGAGGCTTATGTCAAACACAGAATCCCTGGAATGCCAGGGCTGTAATCACTGCCGTGGAACATTTACCACCCTATTTTTCATATCTAGTCCTTTGAACACCAATACCAGGTTAGATTAAAGGCATTATAACCCTGGGTACTGTGATTTGGAAAACTAGCCACCCTCCTTTGGGGGTGTTTAGCAGTTGAGATCCTGTTCCACTTGCTGTCTTCAGCTGAATGAAAGATTATACCCCACCTCCCAGTCAGCCTCCAGGTGAGAAAATAAAATTTAAGCATTATTCTTATGAATAATAGCCACTATCTTTGTTTCAAGCATTTTATTTTTTAAACAATTTAATTTGAACAGCATAGAAAGAAAAAGCCAGCCTATGAAACAAGTGGATAGTTTCATCCACAGTCCACTTTTATTGAGTTTGTAAAATAAGTTCACTGTTTGTAAGAAACAGTATTATCATCATGATAATGATATGTGGAGAGCTATTTTCATTTTATTTAATGTCTTTTTTCTTTAGACATTTGAAAGTTTAGATATAAGGTACATATTACATGCCATGCTCAGTCACTCAATCATGACCAACTCTTTGTGACCCCATAAACTGTAGCCCACCAGGCTCCTCTGTCTGTGGGATTCTCCAGGCAAAAATACTGGAGTGGGTTGCCATTCCCTTCTCCAGGGGATCTTCCTGACCCAGGGATTGAACCTGTGTTTCCGGCATCGGCCGGGAGATTTTTTACCACTGAACCCCCTGAAAAGCCAAATTATAGGAATGTTCTAAACATAATAATCTACGCATGTAATTTCTAGTTTCCACAAAATAAGATACACGTCCTCTCTTTATTGAAAAGGCCATATGTTTAAAAAATAGCTATGAGATTTTCCTTACATTGTAGTGATTCAAATAAAGTCTTTCCAATACTACTTTCTACTAAAATGATATAACTTCTTTCTCCTGTTAAATTACTGCTATCTACTATTCAGTTCAGTTCAGTTCAGTCGCTCAGTCGTGTCCGACTCTTTGCGACCCCATGAATCGCAGCATGCCAGGCCTCCCTGTTCAGTACCATCTCTAGGAGTTCACTCAGACTCACGTCCATCGAGTCCGTGATGCCATCTAGCCATCTCATCCTCGGTCGTCCCCTTCTCCTCCTGCCCCCAATCCCTCCCAGCATCAGAGTCTTTTCCAATGAGTCAACTCTTCGCATGAGGTGGCCAAAGTACTGGAGTTTCAAATTCCTTCCAAAGAAATCCCAGGGCTGATCTCCTTCAGAATGGACATTAAAATGATATAAATTCTTTCTACTTTCTACTAAAATGGTATAACTTTACTTGTGTATGTATAGTAGATATGTAAATAATGGGAGTAGTAAATGCATTCTGTATGCACTCATTAGAGAAATGCTTTAATAGAATGATTGATGTTTCTAGATAAGAAGGAGTCTGGTACAAACATCATAAGTGCACAAGCAGAAACCAAGATGGAGACCCCCAAGAAAAGTTATCACTATATTTATACAATCTTAAAAATATTAAAATATATGTGAAAATGCTCTTAGCTAACTATATGTCAAAATATTGAACTGGCTTTATAAACATAATTTTATATAAAATAAGAATCAGAAAGACTAATAGACAATTAAATGTTAAATTATCAGAACTCAGATGTTACTTAAATGTCATTTTGTTCTTATCCCACATTTCTCAAATAAAGAAAATTGGAGAGGTAGCTTAACACTGGGTCACAGTTGTTAGTAGAAAAGTTACAAGGAAATTTTCTATTCTAGAAAAAATTTCTAAGATGACTCACTTGACTCAAAAATTTAATGATATAGCATAATTTACAGTTCAGTTCAGTCGCTCAGCTGTGTCCAACTCTTTGCGACCCTATGAATCACAGAATGACAGGCCTCCCTGTCCATCACCAACTCCCGGAGTTCACTCAAACTCGCATCCATTGAGTCAGTGATGCCATCCAGTATCTCATCCTCTGTTGTCCCCTTCTCCTCTTGCCCCCCAACCCCTCCCAGCATCAGGGTCTTTTCCAATGAGTCAACTCTTCGCACAGGTGGCCAAAGTATTGGAGTTTCTGGACTGGTTGGATCTCCTTGCAGTCCAAGGGACTCTCAAGAGTCTTCTCCAACACCACAGTTCAAAAGCATCAGTTCTTCGGTGCTCAGCTTTCTTCACAGTCCAACTCTCACAGCCGTACATGACCACTGGAAAAACCATAGCCTTGACTAGACGGACCTTAGTCGGCAAAGTAATATCTCTGCTTTTGAATATACTGTCTAGGTTGATCATAACTTTTCTTTTTAAAAGCTTATAATGACAGAGTGGTAAGAAAGGCATGGTTGCCTCTCAGCTTACAACCTAGTAGAGGAGCTAACTATCAATATGTATATGAGAAACTGAATACGAAATCTGCAGGAGGCACAACAAAGAGCTGTTACAAGCAAAGAAGTTTACAGAGGCTTGAAAACAGGACCTGTTCCTTGCAGAACAAATCACCTGTAGGAAAATAGTAAAGGAGGCAACCAAAAAGGTAGATTCATTGGAAAAGATAGAAAGCTCTAAATGGTAACCTAGAAAATGTCCAGATTTATTTTTGTATTGATATAAATCTAATAATTGAAAAATCAGGTTACTAGGGGCCAATAAAGTCAGGAAAACCCAATGTAAATATAAGGTAGCTAGTATTAGTGGTTTACTAAGTTCCTCTACCATTACTGAGTAATCCTCAGAATGGACTCATTTCTAGTCAGTTTCCAGAACATCAGTTGACCCACCATTTCAGGTGGAGAATTCTCTACACTTTCTGGGATATGCAAGAGTACATCTGAAAAGTGTGCCTGCTTCTTCTATCTGCAATTAATTGTGTGTGAGATAACAGAGAAATTCATATCTTGTAAAATAGAAATCTTAATTTCAGGATAATGTGTATTAAACCTCCTGGGAAAATGTGAGGGTCTCACAGTGTCAGAGTACTTCAGGAGTGCTACTGGGCATACAGGTAGGTGTCTGGAGCTCTTTCTTACCCTTATCTTCATTCCAGGTGAAACATGATTCTGTGTCCTATTCACATATTCTGAGATTGATCCCTATTATTTTGTTTGTTTGCTTTAGTTTTAAGTCATGACTTAAACATCAGTTAATATCATAGTGATCTACCAGATAAAGAAGTATACCAGTGGAAATAAAAAGTTATCAGCTACAGTAAAAAAAAGAGAAAGTATCACATTTACTTTTACTGGATATATTTCCTCTGGGAGTTGGGGTTGGGGGGGGGCATTAATTTGTAATTAGAAAAAACTCTCCAGTATGAAAGAAAGTGCTATATATGGGACATTAATGAATGTAATAAGATGAAGAAAATGAAGTATAAGGTGAAGAAGAGAAAGTTGTAGTTGTGTAAAGAGACTGTTTGTAGTCTTTAAGAGGCAGTAAGAACTTCTTGGGGGAGTGTTAGTGTTTTTTGTCTTCTGTGAACAAACATCATGTATATATTTACTTAGGCCTTCAAACTTTTAAAGACATTTCTGTTAGTTTGAAATGTCAGGAAAGGATATAACTAAAGCTCATTTAAAAATCTATTAAAACACAGCTCCAGCTTTTTCCTTAATTCTCATGAGAACATTATTTTGAGTTAACCGTTTTTATTACCCATGGCAAGTCTGGAACCTTATCAGTAACCAAATCAGGAAGTAAGTATAGTTAAGTTTTATAGTACTTTTTAGAAACCATATGAAAGTTGTTTTATGTATTACATTAAATTATAATTTAGTGAGCTATGATATTTACACAAAAAAGCCAATTACCAGCCAAACTATTGAGAGCATAAAATATTTTTATATTGTAATACAAAGACTGTTTTTTTGTTGGTACAGACTTTCCATGGAGATAAAGCCTGTACCAAGTTGCTGGTCTTCTATCTTCTTATCTCTAATCATATTATCCTTTACTAGGATCTCAAGGCTGTTTTGATAGCTGGAAGCAGGAATTTACTCAGAGAGGCTAAAGTACATAAGGAACAAACAAACCTGTGTTAGAGATTGTTGTGGTCTGGGCATGGGTTGGAAAAGAATTTTGAGACATGAGACAGAATGAGAGGGAAATAAAGTTTATTAGAATGGGAGACGCTGTTAGAACAGCAGGCCGGCTCAAGAGAGAACCGATTTTGAACAGGGGTCCTTAGTCCACTTTTTGTGTGTGTATGTGATATTGTACATTTTTTTTTTCAGCTTAATTTTATTTTTTTTTTAATTTTATTTTTACTTTATTTTACTTTACAATACTGTATTGGTTTTGACATACATTGACATGAATCTGCCACAGGTGTAGTGGGGTGGGAGGTGGGAGGGGGATTCAGGATTGGGAGCCTTAGTCCACTTTTATACTCAGGGTACAAGGAGTGGGATAGGGGTCTTGTAAGTCATTTGATGATTGAATGAGGGACGTATACTCACCCTTATGGCAGAAAGTGAAGAAGAACTAAAAAGCCTCTTGATGAAAGTGAAAGAAGAGAGTGAAAAAGTTGACTTAAAGCTCAACATTCAGAAAACGAAGATCATGGCATCTGGTCCCATCACTTCATGGGAAATAGATGGGGAAACAGTGGAAACAGTGTCAGACTTTATTTTTGGGGGCTCCAAAATCACTGCAGATGGTGACTGCAGCCATGAAATTAAAAGATGCTTACTCCTTGGAAGAAAAGTTATGACCAACCTAGATAGCATATTCAAAAGTAGAGAATTACTTTGCCAACAAAGGTCTGTTTAGTCAAGGCTATGGTTTTTCCAGTAGTCATGTATGGATGTGAGAGTTGGACTGTGAAGAAGGCTGAGCGCCGAAGATTTGATGCTTTTGAACTGTGGTGTTGGAGAAGACTCTTGAGAGTCCCTTGGACTGCAAGGAGATCCAACCAGTCCATTCTGAAGGAGATCAACCCTGGGATTTCTTTGGAAGGAATGATGCTAAAGCTGAAACTCCAGTACTTTGGCCACCTCATGCAAAGAGTTGACTTATTGGAAAAGACTGATGCTGGGAGGGATTGGGGGCAGGAGGAGAAGGGGACGACCGAGGATGAGATGGCTGGATGGCATCACTGACTCGATGGACGTGAGTCTGAGTGAACTCCAGGAGTTGGTGATGGACAGGGAGGCCTGGCGTGCTGCGATTCATGGGGTCGCAAAGAGTCAGACACGACTGAGTGACTGAACTGAACTGAAGACAAATACCTTCTCCCTGTGTGGGGTAGGAGGGGAGACAAGTTATACTGCTCTGGAGAACCTGAAATCCATTAATAGTTACAACACTGGGGAGGGAAGGATGATAAGAATCTGGTTTTTCCATTCCTGTGTTCCAAGACCCTCCTTGGTTTTATCTGCTCTTTAGTCCTTGGGTCACCACAGAGATGTTCTTGTCCTTGGCACTACTGGACAAAAATGCTGTGTGTGTGTGTTACAGCTACCGTAAAAAAGTCATAATAACATGCTATACTGATAAAACTATTTTAGATTACCAAACCTTTTCAAATATGTTATAAAAGCCATGAGTATAAGTAAATTAGTTTTTTAAAAAACCAAATTACTTGTTTATGTACAGGAAAGATGAAGCCTAAATTGATGAAGTGATTTGCCCATTTCTTTTCTAACCCCCAGTAATAAAAAGTTAAATTTTGTGTGTGTGGTTGTGGGGAGGGATGAGAAGGTGCTATTTTCATTTAGACAGAATCTTCTGGGAAAGACTCCTAGGTAGCAGTTGAACTGAGATTGAAATGAATGAGAAAAGATTCCTTTTGTTTCGTTTTCTTTGATTGCCATGGCTAGGGCTTCCAAAACTATGTTGAATAATAGTGGTGAGAGTGAGTACCTTTGTCTTGTTTCTGATCTCAGAGGAAGTGCTTTCAGTTTTTCTCCTTTGAGAATGATTGTGGTTGTGGGTTTGTCTTACATGGCCTTTATTATGTTGAAGTAGGTTCTCTGAGGATCCCCTGGAGGAGGCAAGGGCAACCCACTCCAGTATTCTTAGATGGAGAGTCCCCATGAACAAAGGAGCCTGGTGGGCTATGATCCATAGGGTTACAAAGAGTCCAGAAGCAATTGAAGTGAATTAGCAAGGCACAGGTTCTCTCTATGCCCACTTTCTGGAGAGTCTTTATCATAAATGAGTACTGAGTTTTGTCAAAAGCATTTTCTGCATCTATTAGATTATTATATTATTTTTATCCCTCAATTTGTTAATACGGTGTATCACATTGATGGATTTGCACATTTGAAGAATTCTTGCATTCCTGGGATAAACCAGACTTGATTAGGGTGTATGATCTTTTTAATGTGTTTTGGATTCTATTTGTTAATATTTTGTTAAGGACTTTTACATCTATATTCATCAGTGATATTGACCTGTAATTTTCTTTTTTGTGTGATACCTTTGTCTGTTTTTTGTGGCTTTGGAGAATGAATTTGGGAGTATTCCTCCCTCTGCAATTTTAGAGTTTGAGATGGATAGGTGTTATCTCATCTCTAAATGTTTGATAGAACTGGACTGGGGCTTTTGTTTTTCATATTTTAAATCATGATTTCAAAGAATTGTCACAGTGACCAAGCACTTGAGGCAGAGAAAAGTTATGTGAAATAATTAAAAAGAGAAAAGACTACTAGCTAATAATTGGTGTCTATTTAAGCAAACCATAGTAAATCAGTACTATACAGGCTTTAAATTTACTGTTTATTCACAGATTTAATCTTATAAGAAAATTCTTAATCTGTCATAATAAATGAAAATGTAAAGAGTCAATAATTTCAACTACTGTATAACTATATCTAGTACTTAAAGGAAAAATACAAAAGCATATAAAATATTAACAGTGTTTTTATTTGGAAAGTGGGGTCATAGGTGATTTATTAGTCATCTGTCATTTTCCACATTTTATGTAATTTATTTCTCAAGTTCATTTCAAAGAAAGTATTCAAACATCTTTTGCCAAGAAGCAGCTTTATTCTGAATACTGAAATTCAGTTAAATATGGTGTGCATTACATCTGTCTCTTATACACATCTAACTGAACTGAACTGAACTGAAAGGGAATTACTAATTTCACCTTAGAGATTAACAAAGGTGGCAAGTAAGAATATCCTGAGGGAGATATCCAGGACTGGTTGGGGTATGTGCAAATGGAACTCACATTTACTTGTGGTGTGAACATTAATTAATATTTTTAAGGAAGCATATCTCTGTACCAGGCTTCCCTGGTAGTTCAACTGTTAAAGAATCCGCCTGCAATACAGGAGACCGCAGTTCAACTCCTGGGTTGGGAAGATCCTCTGGAGAAGGGATAGGCTACCCACTTCAGTATTCATGGGCTTCCCTGGTGGCTCAAATGGTAAAAAATCCACCTTCAATGTGGGAGAGCTGGGTTCGATCCCTGGGTTTGGAAGATCCCCTGGAGGAGGGCATGGCAACTCACTGCAGTATTCTTGCCTGGAGAACCCCAATGGCAGAGGAGACTGACAGGCTAGAGTCCATGCAGTCCCAAAGAATCTGACATGAATGAGAGACTAAGCACAGCACAACACAGCTCTGTATCAAAATCTATACATCTAAATATATAAAATATATCAATATCTAAAATACGTATCAATCCCGCTTTGGGTTCCAGCAATCCTACTTATAGTACTTTAGTGAAAAAGTGTTACAGTTGCATCAAATATGAATACACAGAATATTTTAATACAGCTTAGTTCAAACAGCATGTGCTCAGTCGCTCAGACGTATTTGACTTTGCGATCCCATGTTGCCCACCGGCTCCTCTATCCATGGAGATTCTCCAGGCAAGAATACTGGGGTGAGTTGCCGTGCCCTCCTCCAGGTGGTCTTCCCAACTCAGGGATGAAACCCAGGTCTCCTGCATTGCAGGTGGATTCTTTATCGACTGAGCCACCAGGGAAGTCTTAATGACAATGTCCATCAACAGAGGATTGATTTAATAAATATGGTGTAGCCATACAATGAAATTCTATACAGCCACTGGATATTTTGTTACAGAAAAAATTTAGATAGCATCAAAAGATGTTCACAAAATGTTAAGATGCAGGTGGATTCTTTATCGACTGAGCCACCAGGGAAGTCTTAATGACAATGTCCATCAACAGAGGATTGATTTAATAAATATGGTGTAGCCATACAATGAAATTCTATACAGCCACTGGATATTTTGTTACAGAAAAAATTTAGATAGCATCAAAAGATGTTCACAAAATGTTAAGTGCAGAAATAATATAAAACATTATGTATTTGCTGATTCTATTTCATGTACATGCATGCAAATTCTCAAGAAGTCTTGAGGTTTAGTGATCATTTTGCTACCAACATTTATTTCTAAGATATATTAATAGAGATCTGCACTTTTCACTATAGTTTATTAGTGATTTTTCTGTAATGATAGAAATAAGTAATAAAAGCAATTCAGATTAAAATATTCCATACTCTTGAGAAAATCATGTTACAAACAAATTAACCTGCTTTACAAAGCAAACATAGTAAGAGGCTGGAAATTACCTTATATCTTTCATTTATTTTTTTCACTTTCAAAAGTAGAAACTCTGAATGAGAATTTAAGAAATTTTTACAAAGTTTTATCATCAGTGACAAATTCAGGGTAAATTCAGAACTTCCCAGTCCTTGCTTTTGATGTAAACACTGACCTTTCCA
The DNA here is from genome assembly GCA_006410635.1 of Cephalophus harveyi. Lineage (NCBI taxonomy): Eukaryota > Metazoa > Chordata > Mammalia > Artiodactyla > Bovidae > Cephalophus > Cephalophus harveyi. The sequence continues at coordinate 82,184 of SJYT01009867.1, forward strand.
CAGTAACTATAGAAATAATCTCTAAAGAAATGCAATAGCATATTTTATTCTCAGGATTGCTTGCTTTCAAGACAAATATAAAACTTAATAATTATTTTTAAATTATATATGTTCAT